>LR738715.1:400443452-400467739 GCA_902687465.1 Secale cereale | reverse complement strand
CGCCCACGCACCCCCGCCGCCTCCCTCTCCCCATGCACCCCTTCCTCCCCCGCCGCCGCCGCCTCTTCCGCAGGCCCGGCCCCGCAGCGAGCAGAGCCCAGAAAAGCCTCGCCGTCGTCGCCCCGTCCCCAACAACCACCTCTGCACATCGGTCTCCGGCCGCGGGGAGACACCAGCACTGTACGAGCCGGCCAGGCACACGGGATCCAGCGCGGGACGGCTTCACCTTCGGGCTCGCCCTCCCTCCGCCTTCGAACCAGCTCCGACGCCTCAACCTCGACCCTCGCCACAGCTCGCCGTCTTCCACGCCAAGGTCGACGAGATCTCGCTCCTCGCCGTCAGCACCACCACAGTCCACAGGCGGAACCCCGTAAGAGATCTCCCTCCTTCCCCGTCTCTTCTTGATTCTTGGTTAACTTGGGTTGGATAGATCTGTCTGGTGTACTAGCATCTTGTATCTTTGCCTCTGATGGAATTAGTGCTCAATTGTTGTTCGATTCTTGATCCTGTTCTAGTGGGCAATACTTAAATAATTGTTTTTATGTCTAGATTTACAATCTTGACATGTACTATTGAATTTCTGTTAGATAGCTGCAGTGTGTAGTTTCTTTATGTATAATCCAGTGTAATTATGTACTGCACGGGTGTTATGAACTCCCTCTAGATGCCGTAAATCATGCCCACCAGATCAAAATTTCAAACCAAACACTTACTTTCAGAGATCAAACTAGGAACATTATGAGACAAAGGAAAACAGTGTACAACAAATGGAGCAAGCTATGAAAAAGAAAAAATACAAGATGATTCAGTTAAGACAAAAGAAACTATCTGCAAGACTGCAACTAGTACCACTGTAAATAGTACACTTGTTTACTACGATTTCTGAAAATACATCCCGTGATGATGCTCTAAAAACTAAAATACTACCCACACCCAACCCGCCTGCTAGTACCACTTTCAAATAATACACCTGCTACTTCATTTCTGAAAATACATGCATCAAACTTGTTTAAAAAAACATGCAGGAAAGATGCACCTCTTCTAATGAAGTGATGCTTTGAACAAACCTCCAGGACTCTCAACTGAATTAAGAACCTCTCACAATTTTCCTACTCTAGCAGCAGGGAACCAATTTACTTTTCTTCCATGTTTATTCAAATGCGACAAGATGTATGGCAATTCAATCTCCCTAGAAGCATTCAAGTCCTCTGGGGGCCAATAGAAGTATCCAGTCCAACAGAAAAGTTCCATGCAATGTGCCACTTGTGTGTTCATTATATCCCACTCACTTTTCTTGTACTATGAAACACTACAAGGATCCGGGTCTATTGCAACAAAATCCGCCGTCACAATACATGCCGATTTGTTGCGATAAGTACCTATTGCCACGAAACAACATTCGTTGGCAGCCGTTGCGTCTGGACGCATGGTAATATGTTATTGCCACACAAAAAATACTTGTGGCAATAAAGTCTGTTGTTGCAACAACCATGTGGGAAGTTGCCACATGTTTTCCCGTGGCAACACTCACCTGATGCCACAATTTACTTTGTGGAGATAGCTTTAATGCAACGTGTAACGAATCATGGCGACTGATAACTCGTGGTGATAGACATCTGTGGTAACAACCTATAGCAACGACGCTCGTTTTGTGGCGCATGCTCTTCCGTGGCAATAGTCAATTGTGGCAATAAACTGTGGCAACAATCCTCGTTTTCATGGTATTAGGCATTTTACCACAAACCGCTACACTTGTGGCATTAACTTATGGCAACAAATATTCTAGTCGTCGTAACAGGAAATTGCAACATACTAGTTTTGGTGGTGATAAAAAGGTATCACAACGGGTGAAACTATTGCGACAATTTATTCTTTTTGTGGTGCTAACATGTGGCAACCAAAAGTGGGTTGTGGTAATAGCCTATTGCAACCATAAAAAAAATACAGGCATTCAATTACAATATTCAAAACCACACGTACATCAAATTCATAATTCTCATAGCAAATATCCATCAAATGATACTCAAATGTATTTTAGCCATCCTAATTAAGGGCCAAGATAAAACTGTCCATGATCTAGAGTCCAGTCGAGCTAGATCTTTGGATCCTGCAATCAAGAAAGAAAAAAAAAGTTCTAGTTAATGAGTCCAACATAACATACACCATACAATTATTCTAGCCTCATTGTTAAAAATAACTATCGCCAGACTAACTGGAGTAATACTATGTAAAAAAGCATGTAACTGAGGGATTGGAATAGTTTTACAAGTGTAAATGTCTAAAGCATAAGCACAAGTACATGTACTAAAAGCATCCGAGTTAAGTTGTGACTCAATCTATAGTTTCAGTTAAGTTCATGTCCCTAGCTAGCACATATTCGATTTTTCTAAGTTGTGACAAGATGCAACGAAAATACATGGTGAAAGAGAAGAAGCAAGTAGCTAATTATGAAGGCTATACGTATCAAATGCAGGTGAACATGAAGAGAAAGCAAGGTTCTGTCTTACCATTACTTTAAAAATTTGAGAATTCCTTTTTCAGCTTGTATGAGCGCATTTGAAGAAATACCACTGGAGTCTTATTAGAACTAGATCCTCGAAAAAGAGTATTTTGCAAGTTTGGACTACTATTTTCTATGTCAATCCTCTTCGTTGGCACCTGCAAATAGAAGTGCACTTTTAGAAATGTAAGTGAGCAACATAAATCTTACAAGGTCGCAAGCATATGACTATAATCACCTGTTGGGTTCCACCTGTTGGATCAATTTTGCAAACTTTGTCATCGTGTTTTTTGTTGAATTCCAGTCTTGATGTTCGCTCTTCTTCCAACAATATTTCCCTTTCATGCTATTCTTTTCACCTCTCCTCGAGCTGTTCTCTCTCTTGTGTGTTTACACGTTCAGCTTGTAGTTGATCTTGTAATTCGTTGACCTGTTGGTTGTGCTTAGGGTTTTGTTGCTGGGTTGCTCCTGTAGCACGAGCTTGCTCTTCAATCTGGATCGAAAACCTTTCAGAACCAGTTGGACAGTGACAGAAATACTAATCAAGTTAATCATAAGGCATGTAAGCAAGATCTGATGAATATGGCATGAAACACCAGTAATGTGAAACTGGAACTATAGGAAGAACAAAAACCAGAGTAAAAATGTTTAGCAAGCCAAAGGGCCGTGCGTTGTATTTTTAATCGTTAAATGTCATGGCTTGCTACACTTTATCGTAATTGTGTTATGCCTTCCTAAGGGCCAATTACTACTTCCCCTAAGAATAGGCCAATTACTACATTTGTAATAGTGATGGTAACTCTCTTACTACATAGTACTTTCTAATTACAACGCCTATAATAGTGATGGTAACTTCATACTGCTTCCTATAGGCCAATTACTGACGCTAGGAATTGGTGTCCAAGATGCAGGCGAGGTACAGATTTACTGTGTGGTGATTGTAATCGTTACGATTGTTTTTTGCGAAAGAACAGGCGAAGTGTGTGGAACCAATGTGAGCGGTTCTTATTTGCGCGCACGGCCGGAGCGTACGCTAAGACATAATACGCGCACACTCCGTTTATAATGTCAGTCAATTTATGTGTGTGTGTGTGGATTTTGGGTCTGGGGCATTTGATGATAACCCCCCCTCAATGACTGAAATTATAAGGGGAAGCAAGTATATTAGGAATAACATATATACCTAAAACATAAAGTTCTAACATTGACAGAAGTAGCTAGTTTCATTTAGATCTAACTGTACATATATATACTCCAAATGTAACTAGGAGTAGCTGTTTTGGGCAAGTTGCATTGGAAATTAAACTAAAATAGTGCATCTATCCTAATGTAGTGGTCTAGTACAACATTGACTGTACAAGTTATTTCCCACGCTAGTCTCAATTAGCATGATAGTGCCTCCGAGCTAGTACTGACCAATTCAAGAAGAGAGCCTCTAATTAGGAACGATTCCAGCCATGAGTTGGGCACCAAATAAACATGACGGAAGGAATTCCCAATCAAACAAAAGAGGAACATGGAAATTAGAAGTAGACATGTGGTGATGTCAGTATGAACAAAATACTCACATGGACTATGGGAATGCATCAGGCCAGCGAAACGTACATGCCTCTTGTTCTGGCGACGGATGACAGCAGAGGCACAACGACGATGCTGCAGTCCTCCATGGATGAGATCATGGGCCTCGCTCCCCTAGGACACACAAAGGAACCAAGGATGTCGCTCGTATCGGTGTGGCCGTCAGCCGTGACCACGTCGTCCCTCTAGGGGTTTCCCCTCTCGTATTTCGATCAGGAGTACTGACTGGTTTTATGTGGCCCCCTGAAGAAGTGGCTGAGTCGCAAAAGTCCAGCTGGTTGAACCAGACTTGCAGTAGGCACTTCCCCCTTCGCCAAAGTAGCCCATGACCCAGGTCCCTCTTCTTCCTGTCCTCTATTCTCCAACGAAAACGAGCAGTTCGGGCATTCTCAGATCCATGGCGACAAAAAACACATATACATGATCTGAAGCCCCCTAATTTTTGGGGGGCCTGTGCGGTCGCCCGCCTCGCACATCCTCGTCAACGGCCCTGGAAAGAACAGTGTGCATCAGACAAGAACCACCAGAGATAAAGCATCAAGACAAACCGAATACGGTGTCCACTTTATGCTACAACATCATTGTCACAGCCCTAGAATTCTGCTTTGTAACTAGTTGCATTAGTGAGTGGCACCCATGCACCATGTTTAATTTCCGTTTAAATTTGAAGTGGGGAAAGTGGAAAGCCTCAAAGATCTTTTCTAAAAAATAATCAACATTAAAAATTGCTTCAAATAAACCCAAGAAAATGTTCCTGTTAAGCTATAAAAATATTGGAAAGAGTTAAAATTCAAACCAATATTTTTGGAGTCTCAGGGATATATATCTTGGGCCTTTGGATTTAAATCAATAAGTAATTGACTTTTGGATAATATTTATTTATATAGAATATATTTCAAAAGGCCCTGAAATTATTTATGTGCCTTTGGAAATGTCCAGAATGGCAACATACAAGTTTTCAGAAGGTTTTGCCCTCCTTTGATTTACTTTTAAATTTGAATCAGTGGCAAAATGTTTAAACAAAAGAAAACTACACAGAAAATAAAACAGAGCAGAGGCTTACCTGTAGCTTACCAATGCGGCCCAGGAGCTGGCCCAGCCCACCACCGCAGCACCCCTCTGTCGTCTTCCCCGCGCCTACTGGCGCTGTGCGTGGTGCGCGCACGGCCGAGCGGCGGCCACCTCCTGCTTCGACGTGTCCCAGCCTCCCCCGACCCTTCCAGTGCGCCGTTGGAACGCCTCGACCCCCCCTCTGCCTCTCCCCTCACTCTGGAGCTCTCTCCCTCTCCTCCAGCTCCCTTATCCAAGCTCGCCCGCGAGAGCCAGAGCGCACCGTCGGCCGAAGCTGCGGCCACCGTCCACCCCGTGCCTCCCCGGTGTGTCCAGCAGAAGCGCCTCATCGCCCTCTTTGTCTACACCGAGCTACGCAAGTCGGGAAGCAGCACACCGTCGCCATCGTCGCCGTTTCCCTCGCCACGGCCACCGGACGCCGCTCGTCGATTCGCCGCCTCCGACGCGTCCCCGAGCGAACTGACCCTCCCAACAGACTCGCGGTGAGCCTCCGGGTCGTTTCCCCCTTCTTCCCTGGTCGCGTTCGACCTCTAGGCCATAGCTCCGTCGCGGCCAAACTCCGGCCGCCGCTGAACCTGTCACCGCCGTGGCTTCAGCCGCCTCTGTCCGTTTTTGAGCATGTCATCGCACTCACCGTGCTCCCAGGAGCCGAGCGCACGCACCATCTCCTCCCCTAGCGCACCACAACCCCAAACCCGTACCCCACCATGCGCCGGCCGCCGCCTTGAGCTTGATTCCGGCGAGCTCCGGCCACCCCAGCTCCTCCCGCTTGCCCTACCAGCTGCGCGCGAGCCCCAGCTACGCGTAGTTCCAAACGGCGGTCGTTTTGGTCGCCGTGGGACGAAACCCGAACCCTCCGCCGCGTCTGTGGCCGCCGGCGACGAGCCGCCGGCGTTTTTGACCTCTTTGACCGGTGGGTTGACCACCCCGGGTCACTGACGTATGGGCCCCACGCCCTTAGTCAACCCCTGACTCGCTGACAATTGGGGCCCGCCCTGTTAATTAACTTAGGTTAATACTAATCGTTTGGTTAGTTAGTTAGTCACTGACGTGTGGGCCCCGTCTTGTCTAAAATTAGTTTATAATTTAGTTAGTGCTAATTAACCCTGTTAATTAGCAGAGCCATTGACGTGTGGGTCCCAAACATCAGGTTTGACCTGGGCTGGCGCCTTTGACTTGCTGACGTAGTGATGATGTCACTATGATGTCATAAATGCTTTTCTGTAATTTTAAATAAATCAGAAATGATTTATTTATTTCAGAAAATAGCCAAAACTTCTAAAAATCACAGAAAATAATCTATAACTCATATGAAAATAATTTATATATGAAAATTGATCAGAAAAAACCAAGGAATCTGTTTATGGCATTTTCATGCATGTTTGAATAACTTACAGCCACTGTTTAGGACAAATCAAATGAATGGCATTTAAATAACCACATGTGGAGTTTGAATTTGAACCCTGGGTTCAAACCAACTTCATTTAATTGTGTTGCTAGTTGCATTAGCTCAAATCACAGCATAATGCCATGTCATGATCATGCATCATATTGTGCATTGCATTGATTGTGTTCTTTCTCTGTTTGTCAGTTTTGTCCCCTCTCAGTAGACGACGTTCCGACGATGAGTTTGATGACACCGATGAAGAACTATTAATATCTTCAGAAGTGCCAGGCAAGCAAACCCCCATTGAGCATCCCGATACAATCCCACTCTCTCGCTCCTGCTCTCTTTTACTGCATTAGGACAACAACGTTTTGAACTGCTTTTTGCTGCGGTAGCTGAACCCTTTTCCTCTGCATGACATGTCATTGCCACAGTAAATAGTTGAAACCCACTAGTATGAGTAGGAGTTGTTTGAGCCATGTTGTGCCTACTCATTCATGCTTTCTGGTTATGCCTGCTATTGCTTAGAGCCGTGTCAGGTCTGATTCATCGGGGATGAATTGGAATGTGGTGAACATGTCCTACTGTGTGTGAGCTAAGTGTGTGAACACGATTTGGTAAAGGTAGCGGTGAGAGGCCATGTAGGAGTACATGGTGGGTTGTCTCACTGGAACCGTCCTTAAGAACTGAGTTCTGTGTAAGTTGTCCAATGACTAGTTACTACCACACATTGGGTTTCGGTAACTCGACCCCTCTCGACTTATTAATCAACTAGATCTCTGTCCAGGAGTTGCAACTAGTTTCTGGTGTTTGTAGGTAGTGTTAGTAGTCTACCAAGTGGCACACGGTACATATGGGCTTGGGGCAGACTAGGCACCTGTCACAACCCTAGTTCTGGTATGCACTAGGTTAGTCTTGTTGTTTGCATCATGGTTAATTTTCAAATGAAATTGAATTGAGGACTTGTGAAACCCTCAGAAACCCTTTTTGAAAATGACCCAAATAAAAATTGCTCCAAAAAGGTCCAAGAAAATGTTCTTGTGGCCCTCTGAAAATATTGGTTAGAGATAAAAATCAAACCAATATTATTGGGAGCTCATAAGTATTTATTTTGGGCATTTGGAATTAATGCAATAGTTATTTGCTTGGATATACATTTATTATATATTTTATATATGTCCAAAATTCCGATTCTTTATTTTGAGGGGCTTGGATTAATTCCTAGGTCCCTGCAAAATAAAAATGTCAGAAGAAAATAATTGATTTAGCTTAGAAACTAAATCAAAACAAATATCAGAAAAATAGAAAAGAAAGAAATAAAAGGGGAAGAACTTACCTGGCTTACCTGTAGCCCAACTGCCTGGCCCAGCAGCCGGCCCAGATGACTGGCAGCGCCAGTCACCCTCAACCTCGCGCCAGGAGACCGAGGCGCGTGCCCGACGCGTGCTCCGCCGCACCGCGCCACCTCCTGCCTCTCTGCTTCATCCCCCTCGCCGCCTGGTGGCTTCTGGACGAGCCACGCACCCCCCCGACCCTCTCACACTCTCCTGGACCTCTCCCCTCCTCTCCCTCGCTCTCTCTCGCAACTCTCGAGCGCCGTCGTCGCCGCCGATCGCCACCACCGTAGCCACTGCCTCTCCCTCGCCTCTCCGACGAGCCTCAGAGCTCCGCCCCACCGCCGTGAACTTCTATGCCGCTCCGCAGGACCCCGGACGCCCCGAGACCGCGCCCCCGAGCTCTTCTTCTTCGCATGGCCACCGGACGCCGGCGACGAATTCGCCGCCTCCGACGCTTCCCCGAGTCCATTGAACCCTCAACAGATCCGCGGTGAGCTCTCGGATCTTTCCCCCTGTCCTCGCTGTCGTCTACGACCTCTAGGTCCTACCCCCGCTGATGGCCGACCTCACCGCCGCCGGCGATGCCGCCGCCGTGGCCACAACCACGCAAGCTCCAAACTGAGCGTGTCACCGCATCCGCCGCTTCACCAGGAACCCGTAGCACCTCTCCGTTAGCCTCCCCGTGCCCCGTAGCTCCAACCCCGACGAGGCCCGAACTCCGACGCCGCCGCGAGCTCGTTTCCGGCGAGCTCCGGCCGTCCTAGCTGCTGCCGCTGGCTGGAATGGACGCGGACGAGCTCCAGCTCTCCGTAGATGATCTCAGCTGCTCAAAAGACCCCCGAAACAGGAATCCCGATGCCCTCCGCCGCGTTTGCTGCCGCCGGCGGCTCAACGCCGGCGTGTTAGCTGCGGTTTGACCCGGATTTGACCCCCTGGGTCAATGACAGGCGGGCCCCACCCCTTTTAGTTAGTTGACTATTTAGTTAAATTAATTAGTTTTGTTAATTAGATTAGCCACTGACATGTGGGCCCTGCCCTGCTGACATTTCTGTTAGAATTAGTTTAGAGTTAGTTAACTGAGTCACTGACCAGTGGACCCCACTGTCAGGTTTGAATCTGGACCAGCCATTTGACTTGCTGACGCAATAAATATTTTCTGGAATTGTTTTGTTTAGGAAAATCCAGAAAATTGTTTAAAACTTCAAAAAATCACAGAAATTCAACCGTAGCTCAGAATGAAATAATTTATATATGAAAAATGATCAGAAAAATATAAGGAATCTGTTTATGGCGTTTTCATGCATGTTTAACCAACTTATACCTACTGTTTATATGAAAACACATAATTGGCATTTAAGAATACTTATTTTAGAGTTGCATTTGAACCCTTGGTTCAATTGCAGTTCAACCAAATAAAATGCTAGCTGCATTAGCTCAAACAACATCATAACTTCATGCCATATTCATGCATCATATTGTTGCATATGCTTGTGTTTGATTGTCGGCACCGTTCTTCACGATAGGTCCAGCTCCGGAGACCGATCCAGAGTACTGTCAGAGGAGCAGTGCTCTGCACATTGTTTTACCAGGCAAGCAAACCCCCTTTGTTCATTCCGATACAACCCCTCTCTCGCTCCTGCTCCCTGTTATTGCATTAGGACAACAACGACTTCAACTGCTACTATATGCTGCGGTAGTTGAACCCATTCCTCTGCATGACCTGTCATTCCACAGTAAATAGTTGAAACCCACTAGGATGTGTAGGAGTTGATTGAAGCCATGTTGTGATCTTACCGTGCCTTGCTTGCTATTGCTTAGAGTTTGTCAGGTCTGATTCATCGGGAATGAATTGGAGTACAATGATATGTTCTGATGCTGAGGGTTAAGCGTGTGAACACGATTTGGTAAAGGTAGCGGTGAGAGGCCATGTAGGAGTACATGGTGGGTTGTCTCACTGGAACCGTCCCTAAGAACTGAGTTCCGAGTATGTTTTCCAATGACTAGCTACTACCACACATTGGGTTCCGGTAACTCGACCCCTCTCGACTTATTAATCAACATGATCTCTGTCCAGGAGTTGCAACTTGTTTTTGGTGTTTGTAGGTAGTGTTAGTAGTCTACCAAGTGGCACTCGGCCAGTGGGCTTGGGACAGACTAGGCACCGTGGCACGGTGTATCAAGTGTAGATCCACTCGGCGAGGTGGGCTTGGGAACCCTGCGCACATCATTGGCGGCCGTGAGCGACACCCCGGCCGGATCTCCCCACGGATGGAACCCGAATAGGCGATAAACCTGGACGAGAGACTTGTGTGGTTAGTCAGGTCGTGGCCGACACCCTCGCCAGGCTTCCGCTTGAAGGTTGCCGAGATACACGAGATGTACATGGCGATAAGTGGTGAGAGCGTGTGTGAAGAAGTACACCCCTGCAGGGTTAACATGATCTATTCGAATAGCCGGGTCCACGGTTATGGACTTCTTGGATGCTTACGTGGTACATAGACAACTTGAAGTGGATACTCTAAAATACTCAAGACAAGTGTGAGTGCTATGGATGGCCTTCTCGTAGGGAGACGGGGATGAATCCATAGTGGTGTATTGTGTGGTGCTTAGTGGACTCGTGTGCGCCACCTCAAAGTTACCAGCAATCGTAGAATAGGATAGCCACTGAGTCAAAGCTGGCTTGCTGCAACTAAACCCCACTTTGCCATCTTGATACAAGTGCATGTATGATAGGATCTGATGTAAGTCTTGCTGAGTACCTTTGTACTCATGTTTGCTTAATTTATGTTTTGCAGATGAGACTGATGTCTCACTAGTAGTTCCGCTTGGACTTCGCCAAGTAGCTTGTTACCTCAGCTACGATCTTGGACGAGTGTTGTAGATAGTCAGGCTCTTCAGCCTTTTTCATATGTAGATGTCTGTACTCAGACATGTTGTGCTTCCGCTTGTTGCTTGTATGCTCTGAATGTTGGGTCATAAGACTCATGTTTGTAATATCTGGCTCCTCGGAGCCTAATGAATAAATACTTTGTTTATTAGAGTCTTGTTGTGATGCCACGTTGTATTTGCACATATTGAGCATATTGTGTGTATGTTATTGAAATGCTTGGTATGTGTGGGATCCGACACCTAGTTGTTTACCCTTGGTAGCCTATCTTACAGAGAAATGTCTCCTAGTGTTTCCACTGAGCCTTGGTAGCTTGCTACTGCTCCGGAACACTTAGGCTGACCGGCATGTGTCCTTCTTCGTTCCTGTGTCTGTCCCTTAGGGAAAATGTCACGCATTGTTCCTTTAAGTCCTTGTAGCTTGCTACGACTTGGGTTCATACGTTGATGACCGACACGTTCGTTGCTGGGTCATGAATGTCTGTCTCTGTAATTTAGTGCCACTTTTGGTTTATAACAGGTCATGTCGGTCCGGGTTCTCTGTCATATGGATGCTAGCGACACTATCATATACATGAGCCAAAATGCGCAAACGGTCCCGGGCCAGGTAAGGTGGCACCCGTGGGGATACCGTGCGTGAGGACGCAAAGTGATATGGTGTGTTACATGCTAGATCGGTGTGACTTAGGATCGGGGTCCCGACAGCGTTGGTATCAGAGCCCGACTGCCTGTAGGATTACCAAGCCAAAATGGTCGAAGTTGAGTCTAGAAATTCTTTAGTTATATAAGGGAATTGATTGTGGAAGAGAACATAAGGCTCTTTTTACTCCTTATACCTCATGTCTTCTGATCTGAGTCATCCTACCTTTCCTACGGGGTTAAGGAACTAGGCTTTCTCTTCTGTCTATCAGGATCACGAGTTACTACTCCGTAGTTCCTTAGGATTGGTTGATCAGAGTCCTATTCTTGTTTCAAGTTCTTCCGGTGAAGTTGTTCTAGTACTATCACAGAACCTTGAGTGATGATGTTGAGATGTTGAACTACCCTTTGTTAGCAGGATGTCTCATTCTGAGCATTTTACTGCCGTTATGCTGCCGGACTTATCCTAGTAGTTCGAGAGACACTAATTTCTTGTTCTACCTTATGCATCCTATAGTTGTTGATGTTTCCGCCTTCGGTTTCGCTTCTCAGGATGTCTTCAGTTAAGCGAAGCTCAGCTGTTCGTAGGCAGAACCACGGAGGTGGTAGGGATGAGGAGGATCCTCCTGACCAGCCTTCGTTGGTAGAGTTAATGTTAGAGATGGAGAGAAACAAGCGTGAGTCTAACCGTTTGTTGGCACGTATTGAGGAGAACACCGCACATCAGTGCAAGGAATCAGCAACCATCCATGACTTCATTCATCTGAAACCACCCACTTTCCATCATTCCATTGAGCCACTCGATGCAGATGACTGGCTCCGTAGTATCACTCACAAGTTGCGTTCTGCGAACGTAGCTGAAGATGACAAGGTCATCTATGCCACTTATCACCTGGAAGGTCCTGCTAGTCTTTGGTGGCAGAACTATGAGGCCATGATTCCAGCTGGCCAGATTCCTACCTGGAGAGATTTCACCGAGGCCTTTCGTGAGCATCATATTCCTCAAGCCCTTATCGATCGTAAGAGAGAAGAGTTCTGTAGTCTTACACAGGCTAAGATGGCTGTTGATGCCTATGGTCGAGAGTTTGAGAACCTCGCCCGCTATGCTACAGCAGAAGTGTCCACGGACGCCAAGAAGCAGGCTAGGTTCCGGAAGGGTCTCAACCCCAAACTGCGTCGTGATCTCCACTTGCATCATTGCAACACATTCCATGCTCTTGTGAACAAGGCCATCAATGCAGAGAAAGCTCAGCTCACTTACGATGAGTCTCGTAAGCACAACCTTGATTTGAGAACTTCCTCCGGTACTAGTTCCCAGAAGCGCCGGATTTGGGTTCCGAACTCTATTCTTCCACCCATTTATCCTCCGAGGCCATCTTGTGTGGTACCTCTTCCAGTTCAGCAGTATGCTCCACCCAGGTCTATTGATGGACCGTTTGCCAATGCGGGTCCACGTCCTAACCCCAGGATTTGCTACAAGTGCAGAGAACCGGGACATATTGCCCGTATTTGCACTCAGACCCGTGTTGCTCCATCCCAGTCCGAAAAATCTATTAGACGTGATAAATCATCACGCAAGATGATCAGTGTCAAGCCAGCTCCCACCGAACATGGACGTGTGCATCACGTCTCAGCCAAAAACGCTCATGATGATCCAGATGTCGTTCTTGGTACACTCCTTGTTAATTGTCATCCGACATCGGTTCTATTCGATACTGGAGCGTCTCATTCTTTCATTTCCGAAAGTTATGCCCGCTTGCACGACATGTCATTTTGTGATTTGCCCTCCCCACTACTCATTCAAACTCCTGGATCCAAATGGCAAACTTCTAGTGTAAGCCATGGTAATGAAATCCTTGTCGACAGACTTGTGTTCCTTGCATCACTTGTAGCCCTCAAGTCTTCAGATATTAATATCATCTTGGGTATGGACTAGATGACAGCTCATCATGCCAAGATTGATTGCTCCACTAGGTCTGTTCAGCTTACACATCCATCTGGTAAGATAGTCACCGTCACCACTAGAGTTGCAAAGCGTCAACTCTATTCTCTTAATGCCAGCCCTCTTCCAGATCTTGAAGATGTTCCGGTAGTCCGTGACTTTCCGGATGTCTTTCCAGAGGAACTGCCAGGTGTTCCACCCGACCGAGATGTAGAGTTTGTTATAGATCTTATCCCAGGAACCGCTCCAATCTCTAGGAGACCCTACAAAATGGCACCCTTAGAACTAGCTGAGCTTAAGAAACGACTTGAGGAGTCATTGCAAAAGGGTTTCATCCGTCCTAGTTCTTCTCCCTGGGCTTGCCACGTCCTCTTCGTTAAGAAGAAGGATGGTACGGATCGGATGGTCGTAGATTATCGTCCCGTTAATTTGGTCACGGTAAAGAACAAGTATCCTCTTCCCAGGATCAACGACCTGTATGATCAGCTCGCTGGATCCTCAGTCTTCTCCAAGATGGATTTGAGGTTAGGATACCATCAAATCAAGATTAGAAATGGGGACATCCCCAAGACGGCTTTCGTCACTCGTTATGGTCAGTACGAGTACACCGTCATGTCCTTCGGTCTAACAAATGCTCCAGCCACCTTCTCCCGCTTGATGAACTCGATCTTCATGGAGTATTTAGATAAGTTCGTCGTGGTTTACCTCGATGATATTCTTATTTACTCGAAGAACGAGGATGAGCATGCCGAACATCTTAGACTTGTTCTAGAAAAACTCAGAGAGCACCGCCTTTATGCCAAGTTCTCCAAGTGCGAATTTTGGTTGCCAGAAGTGACCTATCTCGGCCATGTAATCTCTTGTAAGGGCATTGCTGTCAACCCCGAGAGAGTTCAGGCCGTCCTTGATTGGACTCCACCTGAAACAGTTAAACAAGTTAGGAGTTTCCTTGGTCTAGCCAGTTATTGTCGCCGCTTTGTTGAGAACTTCTCTAAAGTGGCCAAACCTCTCACGGAACTTCTCAAGAAAAATAAAAAGTTTGAGTGGTCCCCACAGTGTGAGCACAGTTTTCAGGAACTGAAAAGACAACTGACTTCTGCTCCCATACTTGTGCCACCGGATTTCACTAAGGACTTTGTTATCTATTGTGATGCCTCACGACAGGGACTAGGTTACATTCTTATGCAGCATCGTCATGTGATTGCCTATGCATCTCGACAGTTGCATCCACATGAGGAGAACTATCCTACACATGATCTAGAACTTGCAGCCGTAGTCTATGCACTTAAGACCTGGCGACATTACCTCCTTGGTAATCGTTGCGAGATCTACACCGATCACCAGAGTCTCAAGTATATCTTCACCCAACCAGATTTGAACCTTAGGCAAAGACGTTGGTTGGAGTTGATCTCCGATTACGACTTAGGGATTACCTACACCCCGAGCAAGGGCAATGTCATGGCTGATGCGCTAAGTCGTAAATCCTATTGCAACAATCTCATGTTGCAGCAGGGCCAACCACTTCTCCATGAGGAATTATGTAAGCTTAACCTTCACATCGCTCCTCACGGATTCCTTTCAACTTTGGTGGCGAAACCTACTCTTGTGGATCATATCATAGAAGCCCAGAAGCATGATACCGGAATTACCCGGATCAAGAGAAACATTGCCAAGGGTATTGCTGGTAGTTTCTCCATAGATGACCGAGGTGTTGTTCTCTTCCAAAACCGGCTGGTGGTTCCCAAGAAGCAACATCTTCGGCAATTGATTCTTAAAGAGGCTCATGAATCTCCTCTCATGATTCATCCCGGTAGTACTAAGATGTATCAGGATCTACGCCAGACATTCTGGTGGACTAGGATGAAGAGAGAAATTGCTGAGTTCATTGCTAAATGTGACGTTTGTCGTCGCGTTAAAGCAGAGCATCAAAGACCTGCTGGCACCCTTCAGCCTCTAGCTATTCCTGAGTGGAAATGGGGTAAAGTTGGTATGGACTTCATCACCGGTTTTCCCAGGACCAAGAGAGGGATGCTATCTTCGTAGTCATTGATCGTCTCTCCAAAGTGGCTCACTTCCTACCTGTTCGAGAGAGTATCACTGCTAGTCAGCTTGCTGACTTGTATATTTCTCGAATAGTGTCACTTCATGGTGTTCCACTAGAGATCAATTCAGACCGTGGTAGTCTTTTCACTTCTCATTTCTGGAAGAGTTTCCAGACTGCCATGGGCACCCATCTTTCCTTCAGTACCGCTTTCCACCCTCAGTCAAGTGGTCAGGTGGAACGGGTTAACCAAATTCTCGAAGACATGCTTAGAGCTTGCGTTATCTCATTCGGTATGGATTGGGAGAAATGTCTTCCTTTCGCCGAGTTTGCTTATAACAATAGCTATCAATCCAGTATCAAGCAAGCTCCTTTTGAGATTCTTTATGGACGAAGATGTCGAACACCTTTGAACTGGTCAGAAACCGGTGAAAGACAATTCTTTGGACCCGATATGATCCAGGAAGCAGAAGAGCAAGTTCGCATCATTCGTGAGAATTTGAAATCAGCCCAGTCTCATCAAAAGAGCCAGTATGATCATCATCATAAGGAAGTGGCTTATGAAGTTGGCGACAAAGCTTATCTTTGGGTTACTCCTTTGAAGGGTACCCATCGTTTTGGTATCAAGGGCAAGTTGGCTCCTCGTTACATTGGTCCTTTTCGCATTCTTGCTAAACGAGGAGAGGTTGCCTACCAATTGGAACTACCCCCACATCTTTCTCGAGTTCATGATGTCTTCCACGTCTCTCAACTTAGCCGTTGCTTCTCGGATCCCATCCGCGGAGTGGACCACGAAACGCTTGATCTCCAAGATAACCTCACATATCGAGAGTATCCCGTTCGCATTTTGGATCAAGCAGAGCGTGTCACTCGACGTCATAACATCAAGTTTCTCAAAGTTCAGTGGTCTCATCATTCCGAGAGAGAAGCTACTTGGGAGCGAAAAGATCGTCTCCGACTGGAGTACCCTACCTTCTTTCCGTCTACTCCTGAATCTCGGGACGAGATTCTTTCGAGTGGAGGCGAGTTGTCACAACCCTAGTTCTGGTATGCACTAGGTTAGTCTTGTTGTTTGCATCATGGTTAATTTTCAAATGAAATTGAATTGAGGACTTGTGAAACCCTCAGAAACCCTTTTTGAAAATGACCCAAATAAAAATTGCTCCAAAAAGGTCCAAGAAAATGTTCTTGTGGCCCTCTGAAAATATTGGTTAGAGATAAAAATCAAACCAATATTATTGGGAGCTCATAAGTATTTATTTTGGGCATTTGGAATTAATGCAATTGTTATTTGCTTGGATATATATTTATTATATATTTTATATATGTCCAAAATTCTGATTCTTTATTTTGAGGGGCTTGGATTAATTCCTAGGTCCCTGCAAAATAAAAATGTCAGAAGAAAATAATTGATTTTGCTTAGAAACTAAATCAAAACAAATGTCAGAAAAATAGAAAAGAAAGAAATAAAAGGGGAAGAACTTACCTGGCTTACGTGCAGCCCAACTGCCTTGCCCAGCAGCCGGCCCAGGTGACTGGCAGCGCTAGTCACCCTCAACCTCGCGCCAGGAGGCCGAGGCGCGTGCCCGACGCGTGCTCCGCCGCACCGCGCCACCTCCTGCCTCTCTGCTTCATCCCCCTCGCCGCCTGGTGGCTTCTGGACGAAACACGCACCCCCCCGACCCTCTCGCACTCTCCTGGACCTCTCCCCTCCTCTCCCTCGCTCTCTCTCGCAACTCCCGAGCGCCGTCGTCGCCGCCGATCGCGACCACCGTAGCCACTGCCTCTCCCTCGCCTCTTCGACGAGCCTCAGAGCTCCGCCCCACCGCCGTGAACTTCTATGCCGCTCCGCAGGACCCCGGACGCCCCGAGACCGCGCCCCCGAGCTCTTCTTCTTCGCACGGCCACCGGACGCCGGCGACGAATTCGCCGCTTCCGACGCTTCCCCGAGTCCATTGAACCCTCAACAGATCCGCGGTGAGCTCCCGGATCTTTCCCCCCTGTCCTCGCCGTCGTCTGCGACCTCTAGGTCCTACCCCCGCTGATGGCCGACCTCACCGCCGCCGGCGATGCCGCCGCCGTGGCCACATCCACGCAAGCTCCAAACTGAGCGTGTCACCGCATCCGCCGCTTCACCAGGAACCCGTAGCACCTCTCCGTTAGCCTCCCCGTGCCCCGTAGCTCCAACCCCGACGAGGCCCGAACTCCGGCGCCGCCGCGAGCTCGTTTCCGGCGAGCTCCGGCCGTCCTAGCTGCTGCCGCTGGCTGGAATGGACGCGGACGAGCTCCAGCTCTCCGTAGATGATCTCAGTTGCTGAAAAGACTCCCGGAACAGGAATCCCGATGCCCTCCGCCGCGTTTGCTGGCGCCGGCGGCTCAACGCCGGCGTGTTAGCTGCGGTTTGACCCGGATTTGACCCCCTGGGTCAATGACAGGCGGGCCCCACCCCTTTTAGTTAGTTGACTATTTAGTTAAATTAATTAGTTTTGTTAATTAGATTAGCCACTGACATATGGGCCCTGCCCTGCTGACATTTCTGTTAGAATTAGTTTAGAGTTAGTTAACTCAGTTAGTTAACTGAGTCACTGACCAGTGGACCCCACTGTCAGGTTTGACTCTGGACCAGACCTTTGACTTGCTGACGCAAGCATGATGCAGTGCTGACGCAATAAATATTTTCTGGAATTGTTTTGATTAGGAAAATCCAGAAAATTGTTTAAAACTTCAAAAAATAACAGAAATTCAACCGTAGCTCAGAATGAAATAATTTATATATGAAAAATGATCAGAAAAATATAAGGAATCTGTTTATTGCATTTTCATGCATGTTTAACCAACTTATACCTACTATTTATATGAAAACACATACTTGGCATTTAAGAATACTAATTCTAGAGTTGCATTTGAACCCTTGGTTCAATTGGAGTTCAACCAAATAAAATGCTAGCTGCATTAGCTCAAACAACATCATAACTTCATTCCATATTCATGCATCATATTGTTGCATATACTTGTGTTTGATTGTCGGCACCGTTCTTCTCGATAGGTCCAGCTCCGAAGACCGATCCAGAGTACCTGTCAGAGGAGCAGTGCTCTGCACGTTGTTTTACCAGGCAAGCAAACCCCCTTTGTTCATTCCGATACAACCACTCTCTCGCTCCTGCTCCCTGTTATTGCATTAGGACAACAACGACTTCAACTGCTACTTTATGCTGCGGTAGTTGAACCCATTCCTCTGCATGACCCGTCATTCCACAGTAAATAGTTGAAACCCACTAGCATGTGTAGGAGTTGATTGAAGCCATGTTGTGATCTTACCGTGCCTTGCTTGCTATTGCTTAGAGTGTGTCAGGTCTGATTCATCGGGAATGAATAAGAGTACAATGATATGTTCTGATGCTGAGGGTTAAGCGTGTGAACACGATTTTGTAAAGGTAGCGGTGAGAGGCCATGTAGGAGTACATGGTGGGTTGTCTCACTGGAACCGTCCCTAAGAACTGAGTTCCGAGTATGTTGTCCAATGACTAGCTACTACCACACATTGGGTTCCGGTAACTCGACCCCTCTCGACTTATTAATCAACATGATCTCTGTCCAGGAGTTGCAACTAGTTTCTGGTGTTTGTAGGTAGTGTTAGTAGTCTACCAAGTGGCACTCGGCCAGTGGGCTTGGGACAGACTAGGCACCGTGGCACGGTGTACCAAGCGTAGATCCACTCGGCGAGGTGGGCTTGGGAACCCTGCGCACATCATTTGGGGCCGTGAGCGACACCCCGGCCGGATCTCCCCACGGATGGAACCCGAATAGGCGATAAACCTGGACGAGAGACTTGTGTGGTTAGTCAGGTCGTGGCCGACACCCTCGCCAGGCTTCTGCTTGAAGGTTGCCGAGATACACGAGATGTACATGGCGATAAGTGGCGAGAGCGTGTGTGAAGAAGTACACCCCTGCAGGGTTAACATGATCTATTCGAATAGCCGGGTCCACGGTTATGGACTTCTTGGATGCTTACGTGGTACATAGACAACTTGAAGTGGATACTCTAAAATACTCAAGACAAGTGTGAGTGCTATGGATGGCCTTCTCGTAGGGAGACGGGGATGAATCCATAGTGGTGTATTGTGTGGTGCTTAGTGGACTCGTGTGCGCCACCTCAAAGTTACCAGCAATCGTAGAATAGGATAGCCCCTGAGTCAAAGCTGGCTTGCTGCAACTAAACCCCACTTTGCCATCTTGATACAAGTGCATGTATGATAGGATCTGATGTAAGTCTTGCTGAGTACCTTTGTACTCATGTTTGCTTAACTTATGTTATGCAGATGAGAATGATGTCTCACTAGTAGTTCCGCTTGGACTTCGCCAAGTAGCTTGTTACCTCAGCTACGATCTTGGACGAGTGTAGTAGATAGTCAGGCTCTTCAGCCTTTTTCATTTGTAGATGTCTGTACTCAGACATGTTGTGCTTCCGCTTGTTGCTTGTATGCTCTGAATGTTGGGTCATAAGACTCATGTTTGTAATATCTGGCTCCTCGGAGCCTAGTGAATTAATACTTTGTTTATTAGAGTCTTGTTGTGATGCCATGTTGTATTTGCACATATTGAGCATATTGTGTGTATGTTATTGAAATGCTTGGTATGTGTGGGATCCGACACCTAGTTGTTTACCCTTGGTAGCCTATCTTACAGAGAAATGTCTCCTAGTGTTTCCACTGAGCCTTGGTAGCTTGCTACTGCTCCGGAACACTTAGGCTGACCGGCATGTGTCCTTCTTCGTTCCTGTGTCTGTCCCTTAGGGAAAATGTCACGCGTTGTTCCTTTAAGTCCTTGTAGCTTGCTACGACTTGGGTTCATACGTTGATGACCGACACGTTCGTTGCTGGGTCATGAATGCATGTCTCTGTAATTTAGTGCCACTTTTGGTTTATAACTGGTCATGTCGGCCCGGGTTCTCTGTCATATGGATGCTAGCGACACTATCATATACATGAGCCAAAATGCGCAAATGGTCCCGGGCCAGGTAAGGTGGCACCCGTGGGGATACCGTGCGTGAGGCCGCAAAGTGATATGGTGTGTTACATGCTAGATCGGTGTGACTTAGGATCGGGGTCCCGACAGCACCGTGGCATGGTGTACCAAGCGTAGATCCATCCGTCGAGGTGGGCTTGGGAACCCTGCGCACATCATTTGGGGCCGTGAGCGACACCCCGGCCGGATCTCCCCACGGATGGAACCCGAATAGGCGATAAACCTGGACAAGAGACTTGTGTGGTTAGTCAGGTCGTGGCCGACACCCTCGCCAGGCTTCCGCTTGAAGGTTGCCGAGATACACGACGTGTACATGGCGGTAAGTGGCGAGAGCGTGTGTGAAGAAGTACACCCCTGCAGGGTTAACATGATCTATTCGAATAGCCGGGTCCGCGGATATGGACTTCTTGGATGCTTACGTGGTACATAGACAATTGAAAGTGGATACTCTAAAATGCTCAAGACAAGTGTGAGTGATGTGGATGGCGTTCTCGTAGGGAGACGGGAGCGGATCCATAGTGGTGTATTGATTGGTGAATATGTGGACTCGTGTGCGCCACCTCAAAAGAGTTACATGCAGTTGTAGTTCAGGTTAGCCACTAAGTCAAAGCTGGCTTGCTGCAGTCAAACTCCACCATCCCTTTGTTGATACTGATGCATATGTAGTTAGTTCTGATGTAAGTCTTGCTGAGTACCTTTGTACTCACGTTTGCTTAATTTATGTTTTGCAGAGAGACTTCAGTCTCGCTAGTAGTTCCGCGTGGACTTCGACGTTTAGCTTGTTACCTCAGCTACGATCTTGTACCCTTGGGAGGGTCTTGTAGATAGTCAGGCTTCTCAGCCTTTTTCATTTGTAGTTGTCTGTACTCAGACATGTTATGCTTCCGTTGCATGTATGCTCTATATGCTGGGTCATGTGACCCCTGTTTGTAATAAATGCTATGATGGCTCTTCTGGGCCTTATCTATATGAGTTGTTGAGTTATGTTGTGATGCCATGTTGTACAGCACATACTTGCATGTTATGCGTACGTGTAATGTGTATTGCTATGTGTGGGATCCGACACCTAGTTGTTTACCTTTGGTAGAATATCTTACATGGAAATGTCTCCTAGTGCTTCCACTGAGCCTTGGTAGCTTGCTACTGCTCCGGAACACTTAGGTTGGCCAGCATGTGTCCTTCTTTGTTCCTGTGTCTGTCCCTTAGGGGAAATGTCACGCATTGTTCCTTTAAGTCCTTGTAGCTTGCTACGACTTGGGTTCATACGTTGATGACCGACACGTTTGTTGCTGGGTCATGTATGCCTGTCTCTGTAATTTAGTGCCACTTTTGGTTTATAACTGGTCATGTCGGCCCGGGTTCTCTGTCATATGGATGCTAGCGACACTATCATATACGTGTGCCAAAATGCGCAAATGGTCCCGGGCCAGGTAAGGTGGCACCCGTGGGGATACCGTGCGTGAGGCCGCAAAGTGATATGATGTGTTACAGGCTAGACCTGTGTGACTTAGGATCGGGGTCCCGACAATCATCATCAGGATTAAAACAACATTACTCAGTGCTGGATGAGACCATATGCAGTACCACTACAACAAAATAGGCCGCCAAACGCCACGGTGCACCATCGTACTTGATCCGGTCTCAATGTTCACGAGCGTGTCGGCATCCCACTCCGTAGTGGGCAGCTCGAAGCTGAACCAAACGGTCCATGTCACAACGGTTAAGTGACGCTGGACCAGACCGTTGACGAGGAGCAGCCTACTTGGCTCTTGTACAAAGCAATACTAACTTGTTGTACCTGGACATTAGTTGAACACGACAACACAACAATCAGGTCACTACATGAGCAAAAATTTCAGAGAGGCAAAGCATAAGCATACTATTGACAAATCAGGGGCAGAGCATCTGTGTTGTGTTGTATGTGCGTTCTTGTTGCTATGTTGGGGGCATGTGTGTGTATGTGCTTTCTAGTAACTAACCAAAGTACTCGCAAGATGTTTTCTAACAATAGTCATTCCATGGCAAACTTACAAAGAATATAAACATTATAAGCGAATTATCAATGAGCGCACCATATGACTTCATAAACATATACCTGGAACCAGTAGCCGTCATTACAGTGTCTTTAAGCAAAAGGAACTGGTATGCATACACGCTTGAGGTGTTGACACTAACCTGGATGAACTGCTACAATAAGCATAAGCAAATTATGTGTCTAAATCAACAGCACACACAAATATATTTTTTGTGTGTGTTTGATGCTTTCTCCGTGTCTCTTTTGTTCCCCACGTAGCACTGGCTTCAATTTTTTTTACATGAAACAGAACCCAAATAAAACACAGATTTGAACTGATTATACCATGGTATTGGGCACATCAATTAGTTAGGTAGTCTTCTGCAGGCCACCGGTTGCAGCACATTCGTGCTGTTGTAGCGTTGCTTCGGTCATGGCTTCTCAGGCTTCTCGAAGGATTCATTGTTTTGAATGAGGTCTGATCCCAATAGAGATAATGAACAGATCAGACGGATTCTACTCCAAACTTAACACAAAGCCGATGATGTTTGACAGGATAGAATCATTGCTGAGACACTGAACCCTAGGGACAATAGTCAACACACACATGGATAGAGAGGGGTAGGGGTTGGAGAAACTAACTCACGTTGTTGCCTTCCACGCATCCTCCCGGCGTTGTTCACCTTCGCATCCGAGTAGACCTCCTCGAGCTTTCTGTTGTGGTCAACTTCGGCCTCGGCAGCCTCTAAGAGAGTCTCTTCCTGCGTGGGGGCGGAGACGACATGCTTGGATACATGTCTTCCTGCAAAACAATGATGACCATGCTCAGCCTCTCATCTTGCTCTCCCAACCATCTCGAAGACCAAATTGAGTAAAGCCACTGCTAGAAAATAGGGGATCAGAGAAAGAGGAGAGATGGACAGAGGCACAGACCTGTACACTATACATGATGGTAGAAGTGACGCCGTCTGCCGCCATCGCCATGATCTCTTTCTTCGTGCGAGATTTGAAGCCTCGACATAGAATGGGAGCGATCTGAGCGGCTCCCTCTCTATGTGGTGATGACGAGGACAGCGGCGGCGCGCCTGGAGGGGTCGGGGCGGGGTGGTTGCGTGAAGGGGAGAGTGGGGCTACGAGGACATGGAGGGAATCACGTTCGTTCCTTCCACATCCGACGTTGACCATTGTAAGTGAATAAGAGGCTTCCGGTTAGGCCGTGTGAATAGCTGCCCTAGGATATTCGGCCCAGTACTAGCCCATGCGAGGGAAAACAATGTCTTGGACGGCCAGGGATGGATGAGATGCGGAATCCAACGGCATAAATCAGTGCGGGCATGAGAAGCCTCGAATTAGGCTCAGTTTTACTGTCTACAAAATTATGAGTACTTAAAGTGAAATAAGCAGACAAGTTTCAGCTGTATTTTCATAGTGAAATTGGGATATACTACACTAAAATGATCATACATCTACTAGGACCATTACCATGAAAAGCACTGTCTAGTACACCCGAGAGGAGTGACTGACACTAGCAGCTGAGAAATGCTCGATTCGGTCGTCTCCGGCCATCAGTGCACGAACCCGTCGATGAGGGAGATCAGTGCGATGAGGCGGAGCTCAGGGACACGGTATGTCAGAGATTCATCGGCGGTGGCTACGCGGGCTACAATCAGCGGCGAACTAGCACTCTCGGGCGGCTCGGAGGAGACTCTTGGCATCACACATCACGCGTCATAAGCCAGGCGGCGAGGTAGAATAGAAGAGCGAGGAGCAAGAATGGTGGTGGCTACGCAGGCTACAATCAGCGGCGAACTAGCACTCTCGGGCGGCTCGGAGGAGACTCATGGCGTCACGCATCATGCGGCATAAG
>LR738715.1:400242457-400443193 GCA_902687465.1 Secale cereale | reverse complement strand
GCGAGGTAGAATAGAAGAGCGAGGAGCAAGAACGGCGGTGGCTACGCAGGCTACAATCAGCGGCAAACTAGCACTCTCGGGCGGCTTGGAGGAGACTCGTGGCGTCACGCATCACGCGTCATAAGTCAGGCGGCGAGGTAGAATAGAAGAGCGAGGAGCAAGAACGGCGGTGGGGGTGGGGTGTCTAGCTTGGCTCGTCGGCGACGACCTGCGGCGCGGCGCGGGGTCGTCGACGGGGTCAGACGCGACGGTGGATGCACGGGGAGGTAGGTGAGGTCAAAGCCATAGGCAGGTCCACCATTAGGTCAGAACCACCATTGATTGTTCCACGTCAGCGTCCGGTCGAGTCAAACCAAGCAAAAACCAATAATGTCCGGTATGGGATTGGTTATGTGAACCACCAAATTTTTTCAGGGTAGTACAATGGACTTTTTTCTCATAAAAATACCCTTTTTTACACTATGAATTTTTTTTGAAACAAGAGGTAAGAAACTCTATTTGTCAAAATAGTTTTTTTTGTTTTGATGTTTGTATTTGTATTGCACCGTATCTATCCCCAGAAATTGGAAACTACCAAGTCATACCTACCTACACAAGAGACTGTGTGAAGGCTTTATCAAAGCGGGGATATTTTAGAGGATCTTGGCATGTACTCTAGCTCAAAGTAGATTGATGTAGGACTATTTATAACCCACAACAAACGATAAGGACATAAGTTTGTGGCTTCAAGAAATGTTCATGAATTTGAAAAAATGTTTCTCAGTTCTAAAAAAGATCATAAATTTTAAAAAAAAATCACAGACTCAAAATAGATTCACGAATTTGAAATTTTTAATGTATCTCAGAAAAAGTTCGTCCATTCTAAAAAATGTTTGCGATCTCGAAAAAAGTTACCAAAGTAAAAATAAGTTTACGTATTTGAAAAAACAACAAGAATAAGAATAAAAATTGTGGTATGAAAAACTATTGGCGAAAATGAAAATGTCCAGCCACTCGAAAAAAGTTTGTAAATTTGGGAAAAATTCACGGTTCCAAAAACGTCACGAATTTTAATGATTTGCCAAATTTAACAATAAGCATTCAAAACGTCACGAATTTTAATTATTTTCCAAATTAAACAATAAGCATTCACGGATTCAAATAAGTTGTTCAATTTCTGTCAGGACCCCGATCCTAAGTCACACCGATCTAGCTGTAACACGTCATATCACTTTGCGGCCTCACACACGGTAACCCCACGGGTGCCACCTTACCTGGCCCGGGACCGTTTGCGCATTTTGGCACACGTATATGACAGTGTCGCTGGCATCCATATGACAGAGAACCCGGGCCGACATGGCTAGTTATAAACCAAAAGTGGCACTAAATTACAGAGACAGGCATCCATGACCCAGCAACGAACGTGTCGGTCATCAACGTATGAACCCAAGTCGTAGCAAGCTACATGGACTTAAAGGAACAACGCGTGACATTTCCCCTAAGGGACAGACACAGGAACGAAGAAGGACACATGCCGGCCAGCCTACGTGTTCCGAGCAGTAGCAAGCTACCAAGGCTCATTGGAATCACTAGGAGGCATTTCCCTGTAAGATAGGCTACCAAAGGAAAACAACTAGGTGTCGGATCCCACACATACCAAGCATTTCAATCATACACGCAATATGCTCAGTATGTGCAAATACAACATTGCATCACAACAGAACTCTATGACTCAAAGTACTTTATTTAAAAGGCTCCAAGAGCCATACATAACATAGTCATACAGGTAGGGGTCACATGACCCAACACTCAAGTCATACAGTCATACAAGCACAAGCGGAAGCTACATGTCTGAGTACAGACAACTTAGAAAATAAAACAGGCTTGGTGTAGCCTGACTATCTACAAGGCCCTTCACAAGCTCCAGATCACCGTCTGGGTGTCAAGCTACTCGTCGACGTCAACGTCTATGTAGAACCCATCAGCAGGGGCAGGGTTCTCCTCTACAACAGTTATTAAGCAAACATGAGTACAAAGGTACTCAGCAAGTCTTACCACAGAACCTATCATACATGCAACATTATCAAAGGGGGTAGTGGAGTTTATAGCAGAATGCCAGCTTTGACCTTGGCTAACCTATACTACAACTCTCAACAGATTGCAAGATGTTATTACGAACACGAGTCCTCTAATCACCACATCAATACACTACCGAGGATCCTCTTCCGTCATCCTACGGAACGGCCATCCACGGCACTCACGCTTATCTTGAGGCTTTTAGCAGTATCCATCAACTTGTCTATGAACTGTAAGAGTAACCAAGTAGTTCGTACCGCGAACAACGGCTATTCGTATAGTTTGATAACCCTGCAGGGGTGTACTTCTTCACACATGTTTTCACCACTTAGCGTCTGCACACGACATGTGCTCGGCAGACTTCAAGCGAAAGCCGACGTGGGTGTAGACCACGACCTAACCAACCACTCAAGTCTCTCGTCCAGGTTTATCGCCTATTTGGGTTCCATCCGTGGGGAGATCCGGCCGGGGTGTCGCTCACGGCCCCAAACGATGTGTACAGGGTTCCCGAGTCACCAAACGGGCAACCGGTACACCGTGCCACGTACCTGTCGCATCACAGCCCACCCCGAGGGTCAGCGCTGCGCACGACCTCCAGTAAACTATAAACACCAGAAACTAGTTGCAACTCCTGGACAGAGTACAAGGGCAGTCAATAAGTCGAGCGGGGTCATATTTCAGGGCCCAATGTGTGGTAGTAACTGTAACTTGAATCACACACACAGATCTCGGGTCCTATGGACGATTCCAATGAAACAACCCACCATGTACTCCTACATGGCCTTTCATCGATACCTTTACCAAGCGTATTCCACACTTCCCTCTCTTTATCGGTAAGATCATTTCACTCTGATCCATCACCCAGATGAACCAGACCAGACACAACTCTAAGCATAGCAGGCAACATAAGTAAATAGCATGGTGGATCACACATCACATGGCTCAATCAACTCCTACACATGCTAGTGGGTTTCAACTATTTACTGTGGCAATGACAGGTCATGCAAGGGTATAGGGTTCAACTACCGCAGCAAGTAGCAGTTCACGCGCTGTTGCCTTAATGCAGTAAAAGAGAGCAGGAGCGAGAAGATTGGGTTTGTGTCGGAATGATCAATGATTGCTTGCCTGACAAGGTAGTTGTCGGGTACTGCTCTTCAACTGGATATACAGCTGTATCCTCGGGAGCAGGACCTAACACAGGGAATACCGACGATACAATCATTAACAAACAAATGCAACAATATGATGCATGTTCATGACATGGCAAGATGCATGTGGGTTGGCTAATGCAACTAAAACCAGAAGGGTTTGAACCTATTTGAATCAAGGATTCAAATTGAAGTTCAAACTATTATTTAAATAAGTGCATTATCATGTTTTTGATGTAAACAGCAAGTTAACTTATTCAAACATGCATGAAACCAGTGCCATTGGATAGCTTGGATTTTTCTGATCATTTTTCATATATAAATCTTTTCCATCTGAGCTATGGTTGATTTTATATGATTTTTAGAAGTTTTGGGTATTTTCTGGAATTTCCTGAATTATTTTAAATCTAAAATCCCAGAAAAACCTTTACTGCGTCAGCATGACATCATGCTGACGTCAGCCAGTCAACAGGGCCAGTCCAGGTCAAACCTGACCAGTGGGTCCCTCATGTCAGTGTCACAGCTAATTAACTGAGTTAATTAGAGTTTAGTTAAACTAATTAGCTGTCAGTGGGGCCAGGGCCCACGTGTCAGTGACTAAACTAATTAACTAATTAAAATTAAAATAACAACTAAACTAAGTTTGACTTGCGGGCAGGGCCCACATGTCATTGACCCAGGGGGTCAAACCCGTGGTCAAAACATGTCCAACTCGCCGGCGTTTAGCCGCCGGCGAGGCCAAACGCGGCGGCGTGCCTCGGAAAACGACTGTGGGGCACGGCTCGAGCTGCGGCTGGGTGCGTTGGAGAGCTCTTGCTCTTCCGCATCGGATGGTGGTGGTCGCCGGACCTGGGGTGGCCGGAGACGACGGCAACGAGCTCGACGGCGGCGAGCGGCGTCGGGCGTGTGTGGAGATGCGGCTGCAGGGGCCTAGGCGATGCGTGCGTAGCACCGTTCGCATCTACATGCTGTGGTGAGTGCGTTGGACGGGTGCCGGTGACCAAATGGTCACCGGAGCATCACCGGCGACGAGCACGGCGGCGGTGCGTGCGGTGGAGCTACGTGCAGTGGGTTACAGGGCAAGAGGGAGCCAACGGAGAGGGGGAGGAGGTAGCTAGGCTCACAGCGGTTGCAGCAAGCACCGAAGCGAGCTCGGGGGTGGTCGGAGCTGAGCAGCACGGCGAGGGGGATCTCCGCGGCCGGAGTTGGGGAAGAAGAGGTCGGGGGCGTCTCCAGGGCGGGCGAGCGCTCGGGGCTCGGCCTGTCCGAAGCAGTCGAGGACGGCGGAGACGATGGACAACGCGACGGAGCTCGGGGACGACGGTGGACATGGTTTCTACGATGGTGCGATCACGGCGGCGTCGGCCATGGCGCGGGGAGAGCGGAGGAGAGGAGCTGGGGAGAAATGGAGGTGTCTGGGGGGTCGAGGAGGTCGTGGACGTTCGATCCATCCCTCCAGGACGGCGAGGGGGCGAAGCAGGGCGGCGGGCAGCTGCGTGGCGCGCCGTGCGGTCGCCGTCGAGCACCTGCCTGCCTGCCTGGCCGAGCCAAGCAGCTCGCTGGAGCGGCAGCTGGGCTGGGCCGGCAGGTGGGCCGGGTGGGCGCCAGGTAAGTGTTTTCCTATTTTCTTTTCCTATTTTCTTTTCTGTTTCATTTCTTTTGCAACTTTGTTCATTTAATAAAAATGCCTAAACATTTTTATAAATCATAACACTTGTCATACCTGCTGTATATAATATGAACAGTAGGAAACATTATAGTTTATGATTATTTGAGCATTTAAAATATTTTATAGCATTTAAATGCCCAAATTCAAATACCATATGATTTAATCCAAAACCCTAGATTGTCCTAGAAAATTGTGCACCATTTTTGGCAGAGGTTTAAGACCAAGGCAGAAATGATGAACATTTTGAAGGGCATTTTGGGTACATTGGAAAATATTTTAGCAAACCCTAGTTGTTAGGGGAGGGGTGCTGGGGTTTCTGTTAATCCCATTTCAAGTTTCTTTGAAAGTAAACATGATGCACACTCTAATCAGGTCCTAATGCAAGTGCTAGCTAGGGATGTGACAACTCACCCCCACTTAAAAGAATCGCGTCCCGAGATTCGGGTTCCTCCGGAAAGAGGGTGGGGTACTCAAGTCGAAGACGATCCTCCCTTTCCCAAGTAGCTTCACTCTCGGAATGATGTGACCATTGAACCTTGAGAAACTTGATATTGTGGCGTTGAGTGGTGCGCTCAGTTTGATCAAGAATACGAACGGGGTATTCTCGATATGTGAGATTGTCTTGGAGATCAAGCGTTTCGTGGTCCACTCCGCGGATAGGATCCGAGAAGCTACGCCTGAGTTGAGAAACGTGGAAAACATCATGCACTCTGGAGAGGTGCGGAGGTAGTTCCAATTGGTAGGCAACTTTTCCTCGTTTGGCAAGAATGCAAAAAGGACCGATGTAACGAGGGGCCAATTTGCCTTTGATACCGAAGCGATGGGTTCCCTTAAGAGGAGTAACCCGAAGGTAAGCCTTATCGCTAACTTCAAAAGTCACAGCCTTATGATGACTATCATATTGGCTCTTTTGGCGAGACTGGGCTGTCTTCAATCTCTCACGAACGATGCGAACTTGTTCTTCTGCTTCCTGAATCATATCCGGGCCAAAGAATTGTCTTTCGCCGGTTTCTGACCAGTTAAGAGGTGTTCGACACCTTCGTCCATATAGAACTCTGAAGGGAGCTTTACCCAAGCTGGCTTGATAACTATTGTTATAAGCGAATTCGGCAAATGGAAGACACTTTTCCCATTCCATACAGAAAGAAATAACAGAGGCTCGAAGCATGTCTTCCAGAATTTGATTGACTCGCTCCACTTGACCACTTGACTGCGGATGGAAGGCAGTACTGAAAGAGAGATGAGTTCCCATAGCATTCTGGAAACTTTCCCAAAATCGGGAAGTGAAAAGACTACCACGGTCTGAGTTAATCTCCAACGGTACACCATGAAGTGATACTATTCGAGAGATATATAAGTCTGCTAGCTAGCTAGCGGTAATACTCTCCCGAACAGGCAGGAAGTGAGCTACTTTAGAGAGGCGGTCGATAACGACGAAGATAGCATTATTCCCTTTCCTGGACCTGGGAAACCCGGTAATGAAGTCCATACCGACTTTGTCCCATTTCCATTCAGGAATAGCTAAAGGTTGAAGGGTGCCAGCAGGCCGTTGATGCTCTGCTTTAACTCGACGACAAACGTCGCAGTTAGCAATGAACTGAGCGATTTCTCTCTTCATCCTAGTCCACCAGAATCTTTGACGTAGGTCTTGATACATTTTGGTACTACCGGGATGAATTGTGAGAGGAGATTCATGAGCCTCCTTAAGGATTAATTGCCGTAAATGGTGGTTCTTGGGAACCACTACACGGTTCTCAAAGAAAACAACACCTCGATCATCCATGGAGAAACTTTTAGCGAGTCCGCTAGCGATGTTCTCTTGGAGTCGTGATACACCTTTATCACGCTTCTGGGCAGCTATGATTTGATCCATAAGGGTAGGTTTCGCCACCAAGGTGGAAAGAAATCCTCGAGGAACGATGTGAAGGTTAAGCTTACGAAATTCCTCGTGGAGAAGTGGTTGACTTTGTTGTAACATTAAATTGTTACAATATGACTTACGACTTAGTGCATCAGCCATGACATTGGCCTTTCCAGGAGTGTAAGTGATTCCTAAGTCGTAGTCGGTGAGCAACTCAACCCAACGTCTTTGCCTGAGATTTAGATCCGGTTGGGTGAAGATATACTTCAAACTTCGGTGATCAGTGAAAATTTCACAGCGATTACCCAGAAGGTAATGTCGCCCTGTTTTGAGTGCATGGACTACAGCTGCAAGCTCTAAATCATGAGTAGGATAGTTATCCTCATGTGGACGCAACTGTCGGGATGCGTATGCAATCACTTGACGATCTTGCATAAGAATGCAGCCTAGTCCTTGTCGAGAGGCGTCGCAATAGATTATAAAATCCTTGGAAAAGTCTGGTGGTACTAGTACAGGTGCAGATGTCAGGCGTCTTTTCAGTTCCTGAAAACTGGACTCGCACTGTGGGGTCCACTCAAACTTTTTATCTTTCTTAAGGAGTTCGGTTAGAGGTTTAGCAACCTTGAAGAAGTTCTCGACGAAATGTCGGCAATAGCTCGCTAAGCCAAGAAAACTCCTAACTTGCTTGACCGATTCAGGAGGAGTCCAATCAAGTACGGCTTGAACTCGCTCGGGATTGACAGCAATACCCTTGCCAGAGATCACATGACCTAGATAGGTTACTTCTGGCAACCAAAATTCACATTTAGAGAATTTGGCATAAAGGCGGTGCTCTCGAAGTTTCGTCAATACCAGCCTTAAATGCTCGGCATGATCTTCCTTGTTCTTGGAGAAAATGAGTATATCATCGAGGTATACCACGACGAATTTATCCAAATACTCCATGAATATAGAATTCATTAACCGAGAAAAGGTAGCTGGGGCATTGGTTAATCCGAAGGACATGACGGTGTACTCATATTGGCCATAACGAGTAACGAAAGCCGTTTTAGGAATGTCCCCGTTCTTGATTTTGATTTGATGGTAGCCCAACCTCAAATCCATCTTAGAGAAGACTGAGGATCCAGCGAGCTGATCATACAGGTTGTTGATCCTGGGGAGCGGATACTTATTCTTTATGGTGACCAGATTGACAGGTCGGTAATCTACAACCATCCGCTCCGTTCCATCCTTCTTCTTGACGAAGAGGACGGGGCAAGCCCAAGGGGAAGAACTAGGACGGATGAAACCTTTTTGCAAGGACTCATCGAGTTGTTTCTTTAGCTCAGCTAATTCTAGTGGTGCCATCTTATAAGGTCTCCTAGAGATTGGGACAGTTCCAGGGATAAGATCTATCACAAACTCGACATCTCTGTCAGGTGGAACTCCTGGCAGTTCTTCTGGAAAAACATCCGGAAAGTCACAGACTACCGGGATATCTTCGAGTTCTGGTAGAGGGCTGGCATTAAGAGAATAGAGCTGACGTTCAGCCATTCGAGTCAAGACATTGACTATCTTGCCGGATGGATGTGTAAGTTGAACGGTCCTAGTAAAGCAATCAATTTTGGCGTAATGGGTTGTCATCCAATCCATACCCAAAATGATATTTATGTCCGAGGACTTGAGAGCGATTAAGGATGCAAGGAAAACAAGTCTATCGACAAGGATTTCATTTCCATGGCTTACCCTAGAGGTTTGCCACTTTGAACCAGGAGTTTGAATAACCATGGAAGTAGGCATGTCACAAAAAGTCATGTTGTGCAATCGAGCATAGCTCTCAGATATGAACGAATGGGATGCTCCAGTATCGAAAAGAACAGATGTCGGATGGCAGTTTACGAGAAGCGTACCAAGGACGACGTTAGGATCCTCATAGGCTTCTTCGGCAGAAACATAGTTGACATGACCACGTGCAGTGGGGATTGGCTTGACATAGTTCACCTTGCCGGTTGGCTTACCACGGCCAACGGGTTTTCCTGGCTGATTCTGGGGACAATCACGCATGTAGTGTCCCGGTTCTCCACACTTGAAACAAGTCACAGTGGTGGTGCGTGGAGCAAAGTTGGAGGGTGAACCTCCATAGGTCTTAGCAGGTGCAAACTGTTGAGTTGGACGAGGCGCCTCATAGGATGGCCTCGGTGTATACTTGGGTGGCAGAGCAGTGTTAGGAACCCATACACGGCGCTTGTGAGAGCCAGAGCCGGATGAGGAACCAAGGTCTCGAGTATGCTTGCGGGTAGCCTCGAAGTCGGTCTGGCCTGTCTCAGCACTGATAGCCTTGTTAACCAACTTCTGGAAGGAGGTGCACTCGTGCAGACGTAGATCTCGACGAAGTTCAGGGCTGAGTCCCTTGCGGAACCTCGCCTGTTTCTTGGCATCGGTGGATACTTCCTCAGGTGCATAGCATGACAGATTACCAAACTCACGACTGTAGCCATCCACAGTTAAACGGCCCTGGGTGAAATTGCAGAATTCCTCCCGCTTGCGATCCATGAGACCTTCCGGAATGTGATGTTCATGGAATGCCTCACTGAACTCAACCCAGGTAGTGACTTGGCCAGCAGGACGCATAGCTTCAAAGTTTTCCCACCAAAGACTGGCAGGGCCCTCAAGATGGTAGGCGGCGTAGATAACCTTGTCAGCTTCGGCCACACGGGCAGAGTGTAGCTTGTGGGTGATACTACGTAGCCAGTCATCAGCATCCAGAGGTTCAGTGGAGTGATGGAACTTCGGTGGACACATCTTGATGAAATCGTGGATTGACACCACGTCATTCCTCTGACGGAACCCAGTGTTTTGCTCTATGCGTTCCAGCAGACGGTTGGTCTCTCTCTCTTGTTCCGTTCTGCTTCAAGCATAACTTCCGCCAAAGAGGGTGGCTGGGGCAGATTTCCATCTCTAGCCCCACTAGCCTCACCCTGCTCCTGAGCAGCAGGAGTGTTGCGAGTGTTGACCATCCTAGGAAAACAAAACAACGGTTTAGACAAGGATGGCAAAAATTTGACATAGAAGTGCAGAATGTAATGGATGACACAGAATGCAGAGATGTTCATCCGTACGACATGGTAATATAGGAACTGCTATATATACACCAGTGGTCATACACACCAAACAAAGTTTAGTACAAGCCAAGGCTAAAGTACAACTGCGGTGAAAGACGATACATCCCATCAGAGGCATTCCAAGCTCCTATACATTATTTAACTACACCTCCGAAATTCAGTACACACTAAGTCATATTCCACAAGACGCGCAGGACTGTGGAAATACAACTACTACAATACTACTACTACCACGGACTAGCTCAGACATTCGCGTAGTAATCCTCGTAAAGATTACCACCGTAGCCTGGAAGTGGTACAGACGGATCTTGGAACTCGCGAGCACTCAATGGCTGAGGACCATAAGGGCATGGGTGTGGTCTCGGTCCCGATGCTAGTGGTAACTGACGCCCATGTGGAGGTGTAATACCCCCAACGTCACGCCAATCCATGCAATCAGGCAGACGAGTCCGCACAGGATACAAATCCCGCATGTCCAGATATCCGGCGTGCACAGCAGGTGCAAGCCGTGTCAAGGTAGTCCAGTGAGCGGCTCGGGTGTTATACAGCTCCATTCGGAGGGCACGGACCTCGCGGTCCCTATCCTCCAACATCTGAACAGTAGTCTGAAGCAGTGGCTCTTCATGAGCAGCATCAGTATACAGACCAGTGTAGTAGCCTTCTTCTCCGGGGAGTGAAGCTGGCATGTAACAGAACTTAGTGTTCAGCAACAGGGCATGCCTAGCATGGAGAATGGTCATCATCGAATAAGCGGCATCCTGTACTGCCATCTCGATGGTAATCCCGAGTCCATAAGACCAATGGATGGGATCATTTGCTCCGGGATATGAGGGGTATATCCGGACTGTGCAGAAATACTGACTTTGATTGAAATCCCGATACTGTTCCTCCAGAGTGTATTCAGGATACCAGCGATAACCGGTCTCAGTCATCACACGGACTAGCATGGCCGTGTGACCGGGCACATTAATGCACCGAGTCAAACGAACCACTTGGTGAGGAATGCGGCCAGACATCTGAAACAGGAAATAATGCAAAGGCATTAGTGTTTCTGGAAGAAATCGGGCAGCATAACAACTGTAAATGCTCAAACAAAGATTTGAGACATCATACAAATGATAGCATAGCCACTCAACAATTCCATATCAAGGTTCCGGTTCAACAATCATCATACTCAAAAGGATAGAAACTGAACTGAGGCTTGAAACCAACAATCCTAAGAGTCTACGGATTAGTAACACGTGAACCTAGTAAGGATAAGAGGCCTAGTCCTAAATCCCCGTAGAAAGAATAGACAGACTCAGATCAGAAGGGCATAAGGTAAAGGAGTAAAAAGAGCCTTACGTTCCCTTCCACAATCAATTCCCCTACATATAACTAAGAATTTTTCTAGACTCAACATCGACCAGTTTGGCTTGAGAAACCTACAGGCAGTCCAGCTCTGATGCCAACGCTGTCAGGACCCCGATCCTAAGTCACACCGATCTAGCTGTAACACGTCATATCACTTTGCGGCCTCACGCACGGTAACCCCACGGGTGCCACCTTACCTGGCCCGGGACCGTTTGCGCATTTTGGCACACGTATATGACAGTGTCGCTAGCATCCATATGACAGAGAACCCGGGCCGACATGGCTAGTTATAAACCAAAAGTGGCACTAAACTACAGAGACAGGCATCCATGACCCAGCAACGAACGTGTCGGTCATCAACGTATGAACCCAAGTCGTAGCAAGCTACATGGACTTAAAGGAACAACGTGTGACATTTCCCCTAAGGGACAGACACAGGAACGAAGAAGGACACATGCCGGCCAGCCTACGTGTTCCGAGCAGTAGCAAGCTACCAAGGCTCATTGGAATCACTAGGAGGCATTTCCCTGTAAGATAGGCTACCAAAGGAAAACAACTAGGTGTCGGATCCCACACATACCAAGCATTTCAATCATACACGCAATATGCTCAATATGTGCAAATACAACATTGCATCACAACAGAACTCTATGACTCATAGTACTTTATTTAAAAGGCTCCAAGAGCCATACATAACATAGTCATACAGGTAGGGGTCACATGACCCAACACTCAAGTCATACAATCATACAAGCACAAGCGGAAGCTACATGTCTGAGTACAGACAACTTAGAAAATAAAACAGGCTTGGTGTAGCCTGACTATCTACAAGGCCCTTCACAAGCTCCAGATCACCGTCTGGGTGTCAAGCTACTCGTCGACGTCAACGTCTATGTAGAACCCATCAGCAGGGGCAGGGTTCTCCTCTGCAACAGTTATTAAGCAAACATGAGTACAAAGGTACTCAGCAAGTCTTACCACAGAACCTATCATACATGCAACATTATCAAAGGGGGTAGTGGAGTTTATAGCAGAATGCCAGCTTTGACCTTGGCTAACCTATACTACAACTCTCAACAGATTGCAAGATGTTATTACGAACACGAGTCCTCTAATCACCACATCAATACACTACCGAGGATCCTCTTCCGTCATCCTACGGAACGGCCATCCACGGCACTCACGCTTATCTTGAGGCTTTTAGCAGTATCCATCAACTTGTCTATGAACTGTAAGAGTAACCAAGTAGTTCGTACCGCGAACAACGGCTATTCGAATAGTTTGATAACCCTGCAGGGGTGTACTTCTTCACACATGTTTTCACCACTTAGCGTCTGCACACGACATGTGCTCGGCAGACTTCAAGCGAAAGCCGACGTGGGTGTAGACCACGACCTAACCAACCACTCAAGTCTCTCGTCCAGGTTTATCGCCTATTTGGGTTCCATCCGTGGGGAGATCCGGCCGGGGTGTCTCTCACGGCCCTAAACGATGTGTACAGGGTTCCCGAGTCACCAAACGGGCAACCGGTACACCGTGCCACGTACCTGTCGCATCACAGCCCACCCCGAGGGTCAGCGCTGCGCACGACCTCCAGTAAACTATAAACACCAGAAACTAGTTGCAACTCCTGGACAGAGTACAAGGGCAGTCAATAAGTCGAGCGGGGTCATATTTCAGGGCCCAATGTGTGGTAGTAACTGTAACTTGAATCACACACACAGATCTCGGGTCCTATGGACGATTCCAATGAAACAACCCACCATGTACTCCTACATGGCCTTTCATCGATACCTTTACCAAGCGTATTCCACACTTCCCTCTCTTTATCGGTAAGATCATTTCACTCTGATCCATCACCCAGATGAACCAGACCAGACACAACTCTAAGCATAGCAGGCAACATAAGTAAATAGCATGGTGGATCACACATCACATGGCTCAATCAACTCCTACACATGCTAGTGGGTTTCAACTATTTACTGTGGCAATGACAGGTCATGCAAGGGAATAGGGTTCAACTACCGCAGCAAGTAGCAGTTCACGCGCTGTTGCCTTAATGCAGTAAAAGAGAGCAGGAGCGAGAAGATTGGGTTTGTGTCGGAATGATCAATGATTGCTTGCCTGACAAGGTAGTTGTCGGGTACTGCTCTTCAACTAGATATACAGCTGTATCCTCGGGAGCAGGACCTAACACAGGGAATACCGACGATACAATCATTAACAAACAAATGCAACAATATGATGCATGTTCATGACATGGCAAGATGCATGTGGGTTGGCTAATGCAACTAAAACCAGAAGGGTTTGAACCTATTTGAATCAAGGATTCAAATTGAAGTTCAAACTATTATTTAAATAAGTGCATTATCATGTTTTTGATGTAAACAGCAAGTTAACTTATTCAAACATGCATGAAACCAGTGCCATTGGATAGCTTGGATTTTTCTGATCATTTTTCATATATAAATCTTTTCCATCAGAGCTATGGTTGATTTTATATGATATTTAGAAGTTTTGGGTATTTTCTGGAATTTCCTGAATTATTTTAAATCTAAAATCCCAGAAAAACCTTTACTGCGTCAGCATGACATCATGCTGACGTCAGCCAGTCAACAGGGCCAGTCCAGGTCAAACCTGACCAGTGGGTCCCTCATGTCAGTGTCACAGCTAATTAACTGAGTTAATTAGAGTTTAGTTAAACTAATTAGCTGTCAGTGGGGCCAGGGCCCACGTGTCAGTGACTAAACTAATTAACTAATTAAAATTAAAATAACAACTAAACTAAGTTTGACTTGCGGGCAGGGCCCACATGTCATTGACCCAGGGGGTCAAACCCGTGGTCAAAACAGGTCCAACTCGCCGGCGTTTAGCCGCCGGCGAGGCCAAACGCGGCGGCGTGCCTCGGAAAACGACTGTGGGGCACGGCTCGAGCTGCGGCTGGGTGCGTTGGAGAGCTCTTGCTCTTCCACATCGGATGGTGGTGGTCGCCGGACCTGGGGTGGCCGGAGACGACGGCAACGAGCTCGACGGCGGCGAGCGGCGTCGGGCGTGTGTGGAGATGCGGCTGCAGGGGCCTAGGCGATGCGTGCGTAGCACCGTTCGCATCTACGTGCTGTGGTGAGTGCGTTGGACGGGTGCCGGTGACCAAATGGTCACCGGAGCATCACCGGCGACGAGCACGGCGGCGGTGTGTGCGGTGGAGCTACGTGCAGTGGGTTACAGGGCAAGAGGGAGCCAACGGAGAGGGGGAGGAGGTAGCTAGGCTCACAGCGGTTGCAGCAAGCACCGAAGCGAGCTCGGGGGTGGTCGGAGCTGAGCAGCACGGCGAGGGGGATCTCCGTGGCCGGAGTTGGGGAAGAAGAGGTCGGGGGCGTCTCCAGGGCGGGCGAGCGCTCGGGGCTCGGCCTGTCCAAAGCTGTCGAGGACGGCGGAGACGATGGACAACACGACGGAGCTCGGGGACGACGGTGGACGTGGTTTCTACGACGGTGCGATCACGGCGGCGTCGGCCATGGCGCGGGGAGAGCGGAGGAGAGGAGCTGGGGAGAAACGGAGGTGTCTGGGGGATCGAGGAGGTCGTGGACGTTCGATCCATCCCTCCAGGACGGCGAGGGGGCGAAGCAGGGCGGCGGGCAGCTGCGTGGCGCGCCGTGCGGTCGCCGTCGAGCACCTGCCTGCCTGCCTGGCCGAGCCAAGCAGCTCGCTGGAGCGGCAGCTGGACTGGGCCGGCAGGTGGGCCGGGTGGGCGCCAGGTAAGTGTTTTCCTATTTTCTTTTCCTATTTTCTTTTCTGTTTCATTTCTTTTGCAACTTTGTTCATTTAATAAAAATGCCTAAACATTTTTATAAATCATAACACTTGTCATACCTGCTGTATATAATATGAACAGTAGGAAACATTATAGTTTATGATTATTTGAGCATTTAAAATATTTTATAGCATTTAAATGCCCAAATTCAAATACCATATGATTTAATCCAAAACCCTAGATTGTCCTAGAAAATTGTGCACCATTTTTGGCAGAGGTTTAAGACCAAGGCAGAAATGATGAACATTTTGAAGGGCATTTTGGGTACATTGGAAAATATTTTAGCAAACCCTAGTTGTTAGGGGAGGGGTGCTGGGGTTTCTGTTCATCCCATTTCAAGTTTCTTTGAAAGTAAACATGATGCACACTCTAATCAGGTCCTAATGCAAGTGCTAGCTAGGGATGTGACAACTTCAAAATTGTTGCTAATTTTTTAAAAAATAAAAGAAAAGGTTACTAAAATTTTAAGAGAAAAATTAAAAAAAAGAAACTAAAAGTAAAAGAAAATAGGAAAAATAAAATAAAAACCAAATAGAAAAACGGAAGAAAAACTAACAAGAAGCTGCTGAGAATAAACCTAGCCGAAAAAGAATAAAAACTAGGTTTTTTTAGACAAAAGAAAAACTATGCTGAAGCTTCCTGAAGCAAAACCAGGCCTAAGTCACGGAATGGCAGCCCAATTTAACTCCTCGCCGGCCAGCCGAGCACCATTCTTTTTAATGGGCCTTAACCCAGCCGTTCATTTTGTTTAAGAATAAGTTTATTTGTTAACAATAAGCGTACAAATGGTGGTAGTCGGTTGGTAATCACTTGTTTCCCTAGGTAGGAGGTAGCATGTTTGATTCTTTCTTTAGACCATTTCTTTTTCTTCACTTGTTGGTCATTTTATTTTGTTCACGGGTTGCATGTTCTATTTTTTTATATGAAGAATATGTATATATAATATGCTCTCATGCTAATATCTACTCCCTTTGTATCACAATACTTGTTGCCCGTATAATTTTGAGAACAATGTTTTAAATTTATTCTCTATTTTCAATAGGTCAAGTGAATGAATTTTTGGGTACATATCGGAAGAAATTCCAGTTTGAGTCATATATGTATCTCAATTAAGGTTCAAGTAATACAGAAAAAAGTTCAAGACCTATGTACAAGCTTATGTCAAAGACACAGATTGTTGACAAAATCAATTGAGTGTAAATTTGAACTTATGTTTGTAAGCATTGCGGCACCATTCCATTTTATAATTTACGCTATTCCTTTTTTCTCTAAAGTTATATAGGTTGTAACAGTATGCATCAACACATGATGTTAGGTAATGTATCAACAGGTGTAACACACCAGGAGCAACACAAAATTATATGTTATTGTGATAATGTGCCGGTAACACATTTTCGAATCTTATCAACCATGTGTTACTCTCCGTGCATGCGTTACAAATATTTTGCTCTGTAACACATTTTTCTATATGTTACATCAATGTGTTACTTAATCTATGTTTTGTTGTAGTGTTTGGTTAATTGAAATTGGTGCAACTAAAAATATTTAACTACTCCTTAAAGCTTGCAAAAATCATAACTTAATATCTATAAATTCAAATAATATATTTTCCCATTGTTTTACTTCTAACTAATGGAACATCACACCCATGTTGCAATATCTTTCCGAATATTACCACAAATAGTTATTCTGTTGAAATACCTAGTCTCAATTACAACAATATGACTGCCTCCCGCAATGAAATCTGTTTGTTGCAATATCGCTACCATATTGCAATGCCGATGCAGTTTGTTGCAATAGGTAGTTATTTTTATGCAACAATATGTGTACCTAATGCAATGTCACGCTGATGTTGCAATATCTTTCTAAATATTGCTGCAAATAGTTATTTTGTTGAAATACCTAGTCTCTATTACAACAAAATGACTGCCCTCGTGCAATAGAAATTTTTTGTCGCAATATTGTTACTATATTGCAACGCCGACACAGTTCGTTGCAATATGAGGCCTCTATTGCAACAAATTTAGTATTTATTGTGACCAAACTAAGTTATGGCAATATGTGCGGCCTATTACCACAACCGGTGAATTTGTGGTAATATTGTGTTTTATTGCAACAAAACGTAGTTGTAGCAATAAATTTTGTTCCAATAGACCGGAATCCTTGTAGTGAAAGTTGAAAGGTTCCTGGTCAAATGGATTCATATAGCACAGAACAATTGATGCCTTCACTACTGTGAAATCAGCGCTGCAATGGGATACGACACAATATCAAAAGTCCGGATTGGCCATAGCCTAATGCACTTTTGAAAGTGCAACTAATCCCCGGGTGGTTTTGGTAATTAATAACAACATATATATCATTGAACTAATATTATCTTGAGAATCATTTCAGAGAAGTTCGATGATATGGGTATGGAAATGTCTGAAGAAGTGGACCCCTCAAAATGCTAAGACAAGCATTGGCAAAAGCTCAAGACTCCATTTTTGGTTTAGTGATCAAAGATCACATTGAGTCCATAGGAAAAGCCAATACTATTAAAAGGGGATGAGGTTGTGTTAATGTTCTTGTTGCTCAAGTGCTTGGTGATCTAACTCCCTCAACTATCAACACTATTCACTACTTAACACACACCCATAAGTAATCTCGGTCAAACCAACTCTGTCTCACCGAGATGAAGTTATCTCTACAAACCCTAACATCTCGGTCACACCGATTTCTCCAACTCAGTCCCACCGAGATGAACCACTTCAGTTGTTTCTCCAAACCCTAGCTTCTCGGTCAAACCGATTCTGAGTTTCGGTCTCACCGAAAAAGGGCTGCCAACCTTCTGTGATCAGTTGACATCAATTCGGAATATCCGAGTTTATATTTTCGGTCTCACCGAAATGGCAAACCCTAACCTTTGACTCACTTCGGTCTCACCGAGATGGTATTTTCGGTCCCACCGAAAATCCCAACGTTCACTATATTTGAACTTTCGGTCTGGCCGAGTTTTCACTTCGGTCTGACCGAGATTGGTCAAATGTGTGTGTAACGGTTGGATTTTGTGTGGAGGCTATATATACCCCTCCACCCCCTCCTCATTCGTGAGGAGAGCCATCAGAAAGTACCACCATTCCTACCATACACTTTCTGAGAAGTGAACCACCTACCCTTGTGTTGAGATCAAGCCATTCCATTCCTACCATATGAAACTTGATCTCTAGCCTTCCCAAGTTGCTTTCCACTCAAATCTTTCTTCCACCACAGCCATATCAGTGAGGAGAGTTGAGTGTTGGGGAGTTTATCATTTGAAGCACAAGAGCAAGGAGTTCATCACCATCAACACCGTCTATTACCTTTTGGGGGGTGGTGCCTCCTAGATTGGTTAGGTGTCGCTTGGGAGCCTCCGTCTTGATGATGTGGAGTTGAACCAAGAAGTTTGTAAGGGCAAGGAGATCGCCTACTTCGTGAAGATCTACCCCGAGTAAGGCTAGTCCTCCGTGGGCGTAGGCCGTGATGGAATAGACAAGGTTGCTTCTTCGTGGACCCTTCGTGGGTGGAGCCCTCCGTGGACTCGCGCAGCCGTTACCCTCCGTGGGTTGAAGTCTCCATCAACGTGGATGTACGATAGCACCACCTATCGGAACCACGACAAAAATCTCCGTGTCACCAAACTGCGTTTGATCTTATCCATCTCCTTTTTACATGTGCAATTTACTTTCCGCTGCATATACTCTAGAATTGCATGTGTAGGGTGTTACTTGAATTGATCTTGTTTGTGAAACTGCCAAAAACTTTGCATGATCTAAAGGCAGATCTTTTATATTGTCAAGTAGTCTAATCACCCCCCCTCTAGACCTACTTTCGATCCTACAAGTGGTATCAGAGCTTTGGTCTCCATTGCCTTGGTTTCCATTGCATTGGACTCCATAAGCTTGGTTTCACAACCTAGGAGAGTATGGCGTCTAGTGAGGGTAATTATCGTAGAGGTCCTTACTTTGATGGTACAAATTTTGCTAGTTGGAAGCATAAAATGAAAATGCATATTCTTGGTCATAATCCTGCCGCATGGGGCATTATTTGTGTTGGCATGCAAGGTGATTTCTTTGAAGAAGGAAAAGTTCCGGATCGCGAAGCTACACCCGAAGAGTTGCGGATGTTGCAAAACAATGCTCAAGCTTGTGACATTCTCTTCAATGCTTTGTGTCCCGAAGAGTTCAACAAAATCAGCCGTCTTGAGAATGCTAAAGAGATTTGGGATACTTTGGTTGAAATGCACGAAGGTACTGAATCTGTGAAGGAATCAAAGCTAGATATTCTTCAAGGTCAACTTGACAAGTTCAAGATGAAGGATGGTGAAGGAGTCGCTGAAATGTACTCTAGGCTTGCTCTCATCACAAATGAGATTGCTGGCTTAGGAAGCGAAGAATGACCGACCGATTCATCATTAAGAAGATTCTCAGAGCTTTGGATGGAAAATATGACACCGTGTGCACTTTGATCCAAATGATGCCAAACTACAAGACTCTCAAGCCAACTGAAGTCATTGGAAGAATTGTTGCTCATGAGATGACACTTAAGGATAAGGAAGAGCTTCACAACAAGTCAAGTGGTGCTTACAAAGCTACAAGTGATGCTCCTACTACCTCAAGTGACAAGCTAGTTTCCAATGAAGAGATAAGCCTAATGGTCAAGAACTTCAACAAGTTCTACAAGAATAGAGGCAAAGAAAGAAGCTCAAAGTCTAGATCATATGATGGAAAGAGATCTTCTAGTCGTGATCGAAACTGCTACAATTGTGGAAGACCCGGACACTTCTCAAATGAGTGTACGGCTCCCCACAAGAGAAGAGAAGAATCTCCAAGAAGAAGAGCAAGAGATGAGTCACCTCGGAGAGAGAGAAGGAGTAGAGATGATCGTTATGAACGAAGACCCTCTCGGAGAAGCAAGGATTCGGAGAGGAAAGACAAGTCATCAAGGAGCTACACAAGAAGAAGACTAAGCATGACAAGCATAAGAAAAATTCTTCCTCTAGTAGTAACAATAACAATGTTAAATCAAATGTTGTTACTTCTAGTAGTTCTCTTGATTCCACTAACAATGTTTCAAGCCAAGTTACACTTGAGCAAGAAAATAGCTTATTGAAGGAAATCATAGAGAAAGGTGTCTACAAGAGTCTTGCCGGAAGCAAGAACTTTGAGGAGATTGTTCGCAAACAAGGAAGACACCGGAAGAATCAAGGGATTGGTTTTGAGCGAAAGTTCAACGCCGAAGGTGTTGAGTGGGAAGAAGGTCAATACCCTACTCCACAGTTTGTCTCACAAAAGGAGAAGTATGATCCTACTTCTTCCAATGTGGAACAAGCTCAAGATGACCTTCCACCACAAGACCACAAGCTAAAGGCCAAGGACAAGCTTCAAGAGGAGATTGATGCATTCATTGAAGCACCTCAAGCCATGGTCAAGTGGGTTCCCAAGGACACATCAAGTTCTACTTCGTCAAGCTCAACTACAACACCAAGGATTCCCATCAAGATGATGTGGATCCCAAAGAAGAAGAACTAGTAGGTTCTTGAGGGTGACTCCGCCAACAAACTTCACTCATATTCGTTTTGGCAAGAACTTGCGCAATCAACTTCCACATCATGCACTAGTTCATGGAGTCACAAACCCTCTTGTTGGTAAGTCAAGGGACAAGGTAATCATTGCTTTCATGGACATCATCTCTTGTGTACTTCACTCTATGTCCATGGATATTCTTGTTTGTTCCTTGTGGGACTAACCCATGTAGGTATTGAAAGTGCCCTAATCCAAGGATAGCTCTCAACTCTTGATGATCTACATCAACATTGAGCATCCACATCTTCAACATCTACATGAAGTCTTCTACGACAACCCAAGGTTAGTTTGACCCTTTAAAAGGGGTTCTCACATCTAGGGGGAGCTTTGCTCTAAAAATTGAGCTAAAGCATCTCCAAATGATGTGAACACATAAATGCTTTATGTAAAAGTGGTAACCCCACTTGTGCTTAAACGATGAGTATGACCTATGATCAAATGTTCTCATTTGGCTCCTAAGTCAATGTACTCATATATAGATGACCTAGTCATCGACAAATTGTGTGCTAGTAGCTAGAGTGATTGGTTGTGCATGTTTGACACATATTTCAGTTGCTATCTTATTGTGTGAGCATGTTGAATGCATGATTTTATTCATTCAAGGACATCCATTTGTGGTTTTGATTGTTTTGGTTTCTTTTTCTGGCCAAATGGATGGACAAGAATGCCTAAGCACCTTCCCTAGCTATCTATGCTATCTTGTCTCAAATTCTATTCATGCTTATATCACAACTTTGAACAAGTCTTTTTCGGACATTCCGAGTGAGGAGCACTCGGAACCACCGATTCGTCTAAGGCTGACTTCCAAAACCTTCTAAGTCCATTTCGGTCTGACCGGCTTCCCAATCTCGGTCCAACCGAAACACTTAGATTGATCTAGGTTTCATCTCGGTGAAACCGAGTTCAAAATCTCGGTCTGACCGATATGCGTAACTGCACTGCAATTATGCATCTCGGTGACACCGAGTTTTTCAACTCGGTCCCACCGACAGCACGGGGTTATATATACTGAGGGCTGCGCGCGATCTATTCCTTTCAAACGTTCGCCCTCCAAGACCCCTGCTGCCGCCGCCCTGGTCTACGGATCGTCGCCTTCATCACCTGTGCGCCCTCGCCGCAGGTCTCCGCCGCCGTCAACGGTAATCTTCTCCGCCGTTGCCGCCGTAGAGGGACACCACCAAGTTAGGGTGTGTCCCGATCCCTTTCATGCTCCACTTATGATTCTTGCATGACAGGACTGCCCTGATTCAATCCAAGTTTGATATGATCCCAATACATTGTTCAGATCTTCTAGTTTCGAGGAAAATTCTTAGGTTTAGGTTTCCACGGAATGCATCTCGGTGAAGCCGATTCCTGAAACTCGGACTGACCGATTTGGTCTCTGACCATTGCACTACAAAGTTCGGTCTGACCGAGTTGTGGAAATCGGAATGTCCGAATTGAAGTTTCTGTGAAACCGTAAGTTTTCGGTAGGACCGAAACCCATTTCGGTCTGACCGAAAGTGGTGTGTAGGTTCTGTTGAACACTTCGGTTACACCGAAACTTGAAATCGGTTTGACCGAAATACATTCTGTGAAAACTCAAAACTAAGTTTTTAAACTCATTTTTTTTGCAAAAACTTCTGCAGTTGTGATAACTCTTCTACTCTGCCTACACCTTATCTTTTCACAGGTTTTTCAGCCATGTCAGATGTCAGTGACAGCCAAAACAGGTCTGAATCACCGTTTGCTGAAATTCCAGAGGCAGATACAAGTCCTGCAAGCAGCTCTAGTGATGATGGTGAGAGGAGTACCCCTAGTGGTTTGCCTCCCGCAGCTACGAGAACCAGGAAGAAGAGAACTTCTGATGATGAGGATTCCGACTTTGTTGCTGAGGAAGTTACCTCCAAGCCCAAGAGGAATGTGGTTGCCAAAGAGCACCAAGGGCAGCAGCCAAGGAAAGGTACAAGCAAGGTAAAACAGTCTGCAGTTGCCAAGAAGCTCAACTTGGAAGAGCCTGCTCCAAGCAAGGTGAAGAAGACTTCCAAGAGGAAGAGAGTTGTATATGCTGAACCTCAAGATGTTGCTGAAGAAGAAGAAGAAGCACCCCAGCCTCCTCCTCAGAAAGCTAAGTTCATGGGTGATGTCATTCGGGCTCAAGCCTCCTCCAAGCCCAAGAAGCCTGCTCCAGTCAAAGCAGCTCCAGCCAAGCCCAAGAGAACAACCAGAAGCATTCCAGCTTCTGAGAAGAACAAAGGTGAGATGCCACCTTCTGAGTCAGATGAAGAGCATGTGTTGCTCAAGCTCCGTCCCAAGTTGCCACTCCACAATGATGCTCATCCTCAAGCTGAGGACATGAAGGCAAGGAAGGACAAAGGTCTCAGGCTATGGAGACAGTCTGATCCATATGCCGTAAGAAGAAGGACTGCTGTGGACCCCAGATTCCACACCAGAGAGCAGCAGGATTTCTATGAGACCGTGCTAATGGATAAGAAGCCCATTGTTGCTGACACCAGGTATGTTGACTGGGAGTACATTGACAGTGAAGAGCACCGGGACTTCTTTCCCCATGTGCATGAGAGCTTTACTGCATGTGGAGTTGCTGATTTTGTGGGTCAAGAACTGACAGCATGGAATGACGAGATGATCATGCAGTTCTATGCCACAGCCCACTTCTATCCTGATGGCAAGATCACCTGGATGACTGAAGGTCAAAGGTTTTCTTCAACTGTTGAAGAATGGGCAGATCTTCTGAACGCTCCTGTGCAGAGAGAGGACGACATTGATGTCTATGGGATTCCTAAGAAGAGTCATGATTCCATGAAGAATATGTACAAGGAGATCCCAGCTGCTGATTTGGAGGGATGGAAGCTCGGCTTAGTGTATTATCTCCAGGCAGGTCTGACCACCACTAACACTATTCTGAGGCATACTTTGATGCCTAAGTCAGGTGACCACCGGATGATACGAGGCTATTCTATCAACATGCTGCACATTCTCGATGAGAAGGCACCTTTTAAGGTGATGGACTTGATGGTAGAAACCATTAAGAGGACTGCAGCTGACCAGAAGAGGTCGTGTGGGTTTGCTCCGCAGATACAGATGCTCATCAACGCCAAGTTTGGCACGGGCAAATTCATGTTGGATAGGAAGCACTTGCCACTGCAGCCAGAGCATGAGGACAACGTAGTTGTGATGGATGAAGAGGATCCCACCTCAGTTGAAGGGCAAGCCAAGATCGAAGCTGCAAAGAAAGCCAAAGCTGACAAAGAGGCAGCAGCAGCAGCAGCTAAGCCAAAGAGCTTTGGAGAACAGATTCTTGAAGCAACCCAGAGAATTGAACAACGCCTGGCCAGCATTGAGCAATCTCAGGAGAGCCTTGAGAGGATTGTCGAGGACAAGATCCACGCTCTAGACGTGAAGCTGACTGAGATTCAGGTGTCTGTCAACAAGCTTGAGGCAGACATGGAGGAGACTAGGCAGGAGAGAGCAGAGCTTATGCAGGATGATCTAGTCCAGGACTCTCATCGCCAGACTGCTCCGGTTCCCAGAGGATCCAGATCTGCAGCTATCCCAGTGACAGACTCCAGGGCTACCACTTCAGCACCAGCTACAGCTCCAGCAGTTCCTACAGCTCCAGCATCCACTCCTCCACCGCAGACATCAGCAGAGGTCTTTGCAGATGCAGCTATCTCTACACCGACATCGACCCAGACGGGAGCAGCCAGCCGAGCCCGCAGTGACGTTTAGCTCTATACCCTTTCGAACTTTTTGGTAACTTGTTGCCAAAGGGGGAGAAATTGTTATAGATCATAGGGCTTCGAGAGAGAGAGTGCTCTTTCGTTTTTTCGTCTTTTGCCGGTTTCTCTGTGATACATTGGTTTCTTTTGGTTCCTGAAACTTTAAGTGTGCTTGCTACTACGTTTGATGCTACCTTAATGAGTGCTTAGCCATACTATGCGTTAATGTGTGCTTATTGCTTATCCTATGCTATTCCTTATTGTATGGCTATTTACTCTTGTCTTGGTGATTGAGTGCATGTTATTCATTCTTATCATTTTGTGCGCTCCACCAAGATGTATGTGACATGGAAGAGTGACCCATAATCCTAATCGATTGTGCATTTGCATTCAAACGCAAATTTTAAATAATGCACAAATTTAGGGGGAGCTCTTGTTTATCACATACTTCTCAAAGCGACGATATTATTCATTGATTATATCTTTTGTCGAAGCTTTGATCTATATGTTGTCATCAATTACCAAAAAGGGGGAGATTGAAAGTGCAACTAATCCCCGGGTGGTTTTGGTAACTAATAACAACATATATATCATTGAACTAATATTTACTTGAGAATCATTTCAGAGAAGTTCGATGATATGGGTATGGAAATGTCTGAAGAAGTGGACCCCTCAAAATGCTAAGACAAGCATTGGCAAAAGCTCAAGACTCTATTTTTGGTTTAGTGATCAAAGATCACATTGAGTCCATAGGAAAAGCCAATACTATTAAAAGGGGATGAGGTTGTGTTAATGTTCTTGTTGCTCAAGTGCTTGGTGATCTAGCTCCCTCAACTATCAGCACTCTTCACTATCAACACACTCATAAGTAATCTCGGACAAACCGATTCTGCAAACTCAGTCCCACCAAGATGAACCACTTCAGTTATTTCCCCAAACCCTAATTTCTCGGTCCATCCGATTCTGAGTTTCGGTCTCACCGAAAATGGTCTGCCAACCTTCTGTAACCAATTGACAGCATTTCGGAATATCCGAGTTGTTGTTTTCGGTCACACCGAGATGGCAAACCCTAACCTTTGACTCACTTCGGACACACCGAGATGGTATTTTTGGTCCCACCGAAAATCCCAACGTTCACTATATTTGAACTTTCGGTCTGACCGAGTTTTCACTTCGGTCTCACCGAGATTGGTCAAATGTGTGTGTAACGGTTGGATTTTGTGTGGAGGCTATATATACCCCTCCACCCCCTCTTCATTCGTGAGGAGAGCCATCAGAAAGTACCACCACTTCTACCATACACTTTCTGAGAAGTGAACCACCTACCCTTGTGTTGAGATCAAGCCATTCCATTCCTACCATATGAAACTTGATCTCTAGCCTTCCCAAGTTGCTTTCCACTCAAATCTTTCTTCCACCACAACCATATCAGTGAGGAGAGTTGAGTGTTGGGGAGTTTATCACTTGAAGCACAAGAGCAAGGAGTTCATCATCATCAACACCGTCTATTACCTTTTGGGGGGTGGTGCCTCCTAGATTGGTTAGGTGTCGCTTGGGAGCCTCCGTCGTGATGTGGAGTTGAACCAAGAAGTTTGTAAGGGCAAGGAGATCGCCTACTTCGTGAAGATCTACCCCGAGTAAGGCTAGTCCTCCGTGGGCGTAGGCCGTGATGGAATAGACAAGGTTGCTTCTTCGTGGACCCTTCGTGGGTGGAGCCCTCCGTGGACTCGCGCAGCCGTTACCCTCCGTGGGTTGAAGTCTCCATCAACGTGGATGTACGATAGCACCACCTATCGGAACCACGACAAAAATCTCCGTGTCACCAAACTGCGTTTGATCTTCTCCACCTCCTTTTTACATGTGCAATTTACTTTCCGCTGCATATACTCTAGAATTGCATGTGTAGGGTGTTACTTGATTTGATCTTGTTTGTGAAACTGCCAAAAACTTTGCATGATCTAAAGGCAGATTTTTTATATTGTCAAGTAGTCTAATCACCCCCCCTCTAGACCTACTTCGATCCTACAACTTTCCAACGCAAGAGTTCATCACATTGCCAAGGGCAAACTGAAGATAAAATCCATATGAGCATTAAATTGACATGTCAAAATCTACTAGACATGGTCAAATTACACATTTCAAGGGGCTACTTATTCTGTTTGCTGATGTGTGCTCATAACAGTTCTAGTTGAAAATCCCAAACTAGAGAAACTGCCAAAAGTGGGAATTGTACTCTAACTAGATAGTATACTGAATCTAGAGAGAAAATTTCTTTATAGAGGGATTATCTAATTAATTATCTCAGAACTTAATCAACTATATTTCCTAGAAACTGTATTGTACATGTACCAGTAACACACATCGTGTCTCAGTTCGGACAGTAGGCAAAATATGAAAATCATATATGCTGCTACAGTTTACCTGACGGCCTACTGCCTGCTCTAGGAAATCAGGGCGTAAACTGGCCACCCTAGTTCTCATTTGCTCATTTGCCGTGATCTGACCCCAACCTAAATTGGCTGAGTAGACACTCATATAGGAGCTAAAGCGGGCCAGCATTAGGTTCCTCCTTTTGTTGGTTCTTTGTCTAAGGAATATATGCTCCTGGATCTAGATTCTTTTCTTCCTGATGTTGCTATTTCCATTGAAGTACTCACATGTGTTCTAGATGAGCTGCTGCTAGTTAGTTCCCCTTAGACTACATTCTAGATTGCATAGCATAACTCCAGAATTTCGTCATTGCACACCTGCGCATATATTTTGGAAAACAAGCTTATATCTGAAAAATGAGTTAGCTAGGCTCTGAATTTTGAGTTGGCCCCTTTACATAAGTTTTAGATAAAGTTTCAAGGTTTCTTTAGAGTATTTATTTGTGTCGTTTGGATGTACGGTTTGAGAGCAGCTATCAGTTTAGTTTCAAAGTTTCTTTAGAGTATTTATTGCTAAACTATTGATGATTTTTTGTTGGGTGAACTATTAGATCTGGAATGGAAGCTCACATAAGTTGAGCTGATTTTTGTCCATATGAAAGCAGAGGACCATATGGTCTGTGGCCTTTTCATCCATATGAAAGTAGAGGCACATTGTGGTGCTAGTTTGCTGGGTTTTGTCTCCGACCATCGTGTCATGATGATTTTGCAGGTACCCCGAGAGGCCCTTGAGTTTCCTGGAATGTTGATTAACTTCCGTTCCGGCAAATTCGGGTACTCCATATGTCCTATTTTCAGCAAAGGTCATGCTGAAATTTTCCGTGAATTTTAGCATGACTTTGCTAAAAATAGGACATATGGGGTACTTGTGACTAATGCATGGGCCGGGGTATCTTAGTAGTTAATTAAGTAGGATCAACTGCCCTTTTATTCTTGCTGCATTAAACCATAGGCGGCAATAGAGCCAAGTGATTAGGCGCAACTTAGAATTCTCCTTCCCAGCTTAGCTTTTAGGATGCCTTGGTGTCGACAAACCATAAATTATAAAACCTTGGCTTTTTGGGTGCCTCAGTGTCGAGAAAAACCTAAATGATGAAAGCTTAGGCTTTTAGGGTGCCTCGGCGTCGAAAAACCCTCAATGATAAAAGCTTAGCTTTTAGGATGCCTCGGTGTCGACAAACCCTAAATGATGAGACCATGATCTTGTTCCTTGACAATAACCAACATTTGACCAAACTTTTTTCCTATTTAGAGAGAAACATGGCCAACAACGATGAGGTCGGGGGTTCGGGCGGCAAGGCATTCTGGGAGCTGTCCCAGGAGAGGGAGGAACAACCTCACTTGTATGAGGACGCCGCCTTCCCGACCGATCCTGACACTACCACTGATGGTGCCGCCGAGGATGACTCCACTGATGGTGCCATCGGGGATGACACCACTGATGGTGCCGCCGAGGATGCAACCACTAATGATGGCGGCGCACGCACAGATGGCAGCCAACCGAAGAGGCAACGGACGGACCGGCGCCCGACCGTGCTCCGCACCGTCAAGGAGGAATTTACTGAAGTGGACTCCGACGGGAATCCAACGGCGCCCGAACGAATAGTCAAGGGGTACTCGCTTCAGCTCGGGTGCATTTTCCGGAGCACCGTCTCGATCAACACCGAGAACCTGAGGCATCCTGACCGAGGGAATTTGCGCAACCTCCTCTTCACGAAGCTGCACAAACGATACAAGTTCCCCGCTGAATTTGAAAACATAAGCCTCAAAGGGAATAAAGTGAACAATGCCGCCCTCACGAAGATGAGCACGACCCTGTCTACTTGGAAAAGCACGGTGAAGAGAATGATTGACAAAGGTGTTAGTTATGAGAAGATCAAGGAGAAAAATCCTTCGATCACCGAAGATGACTACAACGACTTCAAGATCAAGTGCTCGAGCACCGCAACCTCCGAATCAAGTCAGTGGGGGAAAGAAATGCGGTTGCTGAACTTAGGGGAACACACACTCGGTCCTGACGGTTACAGAGTGGCGGAGCCTATATGGGACAAGGAGGAGCCGGACCATGCCGAGCAAGGCCTACCGCCCCTCTTCGATAAATACGGTGACAAGAAGACCAGGAACTTTGTCAATGCCCGGTACAAGAAGGACCCGAAAACAAAGGAGCTAACCACGGATCCGAAGACCAGGGCGCTTGAGCTTGTTCTGGTAAGGAATACATTTCCGCGTAATTAGCTCCATATGGTTGCATTCTAATTAATGAAGCCAAATTTCTAAATGGTTCACATTCCTTCCGTAGGCGACTGAAAGCAGTAGCGCGGGGTCGACTAAGAGCAACCCTTGGGACACCACTCTAAATAGGGCGTTGAATGTAATGAAGAAAAAGGATAAGCTCAGTAAGCCGTCGTCAGCTGGTCGTGTGGCCGGCAAAGGCTTGTCCACAAAATGGTCGTCATACTATAACGCTGGTGGGCGAAAGGAGAAAAAGACCAGCTCGGAAACCCAGTCGTGTGAGGTTCAAGAACTCAAGGCACAAGTGGCGCGTATTCCGGAGATTGTCCAAGAGCAAGTGCAACAACAACTGGGAACGATGATGACCGCCATTGTGCCTACCTTGATTGAAGGGTTGTAGGCGTGGATTGCGGGCGGCCAACAGGGGCCGCCCCCGATTCCCAGCTTCACGGCCAGCAACTCGCAGAACGCGATGGCGAGGCCATTGGTGTCCCCGGCGGAGGCGGCATTGGTGTCTCCGACGCCGGCACGGGAGCTTAATGCACCCGGGTGTACGTCGGCCGGCACCTCTGCAGCAAGCGGCCCCTCCATCAACTGCACGCTCGCCATTGGCGGTGCCTCGACATTAGAGGAGCTCGACGCCATCATCACGGTAACTAATTAAGCCTCTCTCGGCCGAGGACTTCATCTCCTTGCCTTTGACTGGGCATCCCTGACGCCCTACATGTTTTCGCAGGACACCATCGACGTTCCGTGCACTCTCCTGCACTTCGTGAACAACGAGTTGGTCGATGTCGCCAAGGGCAAAATCGTTCAACCGGGCAACCCCGTGTTCCACGGTACTAGGATGCCACCCAACTTGTATAGGGTTCAACTCGTTTGGGTGCTGCCAGGCTGCGACGAGTTGTTACCTCCGATTCGACCTGTCGGGGCCGACGAAGATGACGTGATGACCCTCAGCGCCTGCCTGAGCTGGCCCCTGCTTTGGTCGACGAGCCAGATTCGTTTGGGGGCGGGGGACACCACCCCAAAGACAACACCGCCAGTCGTGCCGGCGCCAAGTCGGCCCCATGGCAAGACCGCCGCAACGGTGCCGGACATCCCTATGCCACTGGATCCAAACATGCATATGGCACAGGATCCAAACGATGACGACGACAACAACGACGATACATTTGCCAACGTCGATCAGTACTTTGCCGATCATGGGTACGGTGGCGACTTCTTGGGGCCTCCTTCTGAAGAACCCAACCCTACAAAAGACGTGCGCGATCTAGCTGGTACCACGGAGAAACCAAGTTGCAATAGGCGTCGTCTGCCATTCAGTTCTCAGGAGACGCCTCCAGCTGCGGACTTCACCGAGCCTCAGATAGGCGAGGTGCGAAATATTATCAGCCCCAACACACTCAAGAAGGCGGTCTGTGAGCAGAACTCGGTCCCATTACAGGAGAAGAAGAAGGCACGGAAAAGAAAGACTAACAAGGGTGCGAGCCAGCCGGCGCCGAGTACGATCCGTGCTCAGGACGGGCCACCTTCACCTGAGGATGTAATGAGGAGGGTGCATGTGGCGGGTAGGGCGATGCTACCAAGTAATATGCTCAATGCTGCAACCGGTGCTATGCGGAGTCTGCATGACAGTGTTCTTTCTTTGGAGAAGCGGCGTCTCAGAGAGAAGGATGTGGCATACCCGGTTTTCGCGGCCAAGGTGCCAGAGGGCAAGGGCTTTGTGGATAACTCCATCGGGGGTATGATCGTCCTGCGGTTTGATGACATCTACGCTATGTTGAACCTTCATCCGCTGCACTACACCTTCGTTCGGCTATTTCGCTGAGTATGGAGATGCGGATCATTCGCGACAAGACCCCGGACATCGTGATAGTCGACCCCTTCTACATGCATGCCAAGATCTTGGGCAGCGCTGGGGACCGGCAAGTCACGAGTTCTTACCTCGAAGGCGTCATTCTAGCAAACCGAGATAAGGATAACTTCCTCGTGCCTTACTTTCCCGAGTAAGTCTTCCCCTCAACCGCCCCGTAACATATGAATTCTTAGATTTCGATCGTTTTTCTTTTAATATTCCATGTTTTGTGCAGTGACACACATTGCACACTCATCCTCCTAAGCCCCAAATATTCCATGGCCACGTATTTCGACTCGGACCGTCAGTTGAAGGTAGACTACACAAATGTCAAGAATGTTCTTGATGATGTTCTCCCCGGCTACGCCAAATCTGGAGGCACCTTCACCAGGCCTATTCGTAAGTACGGCAAGCACGTGTTCTCCCACAATACGACGTTCTGCTGCGTCAAGGAGCCGCCTGGCGGTCAGAAGGGTGCCAACTATGCCATCCATCACATGCGGGCGATCGTACGGGACCATCATCAACTTCTGCTACCGAGTAAACTCAAAGATTGGGCCGCGAGTGTGTCGGCAATCCAGGACGCGGACATCAGACAAGAATTCTTTCGCATGCAGTCGGAGTTTGCGGAAATCATCCATCAAGATGTCCTTCGTACCTCGGGGCAGTTCTACCTCAGAAATCAATCGTCCAACAGTGACATCGACACAATGCTACAAATGCAGGCTGACAACGCCCGCGATTTCATGACTCCCACGATAGACGGCGGCTTCATCCACACTCCGGTCCCTTGAGTCGAGTCGAAAGTAGTGATGCTATGTCTAGTTCTAAAACATCGATTGGCTCATGTTGTAATTAAACTTTAATAAACTTGTAGTATGTCTCTTTGGTTTCGACAGTCGTTCAACTTAGATGTAATCGATGCTATTAATGTCTTGCTTTTCTCTTCCGATTGTTCTGTTGCATACTTATATATTGCTTATGTATTGTCTGTGAATTGGTACTAACATTTCGTTTGGCTAGTGCATGGCGATGCCGTCGTATGTCATGTACAAGGGTAAGGTTCCCGGAGTCTACGACGGCTGGGAGGAGTGTCGGAGACAGGTTCACCGATTCAGCGATAACAGTTACAAAGGGTACACCACTAGGGCCGAGGCAGAATCTAGATACGCCCGCTATCTAGCGGGAGAGGGGAGGGAGCGTTGGAGGAACCGGATGAAGACGAGTTTCATCGTGATGATGCTCATCGTGATGACCGCAGCTCTCTTCTATGTGATGGTAGTTTAGATGATCGATATCGACTTGTAATGTGAAGACAAACTCGCTACTCGCGGTCTCGAGACTTGTAATATAATGTTCTGTCTTTGTTCGGTCTTTTGAATTCGGAGACTAATATGATGAATTGTATTCGGAGACTAATATGATGAATTGTATTCAGAGACTAATCTTCTATTGTATTCGATGAATCTGTTGTTGCTGTGTGCTGGTGCTGTCTATATTCTGTCCAATAATACATTTTGTAACCTGTGCAAAAAACAGAAAATTAAAAAATAAATAAATAACCTAATATTCATACTAATGGCGCATCACATCACAGTGCGCCATTAGTATGCCAAAGGATAATGGCGCATCAACCAACAGTGCGCCATTAGTATGCCAAAGTTACTAATGGCGCATTAGGCAAGAGTGCGCCATTAGTATGCCAAAGCACCTGGGTATATATGGCCCCCTGGGAGGCATACTAATGGTGCACCATGGTATATACTAATGGCGCATCTGTGGTGCGCCATTAGTATACCAGATACTAATGGCGCACCACAGGTGCGCCATTAGTAAAATATACTAATGGCATGGCACTAATGGCGCACCACTAATGCGCCATTAATGGCCAAAATAGGTGCGCCATTAGTAGGCCTTTTCCTAGTAGTGAGGTTTACCTCCCTCCCTCCCCATTCTTTCACCTCTACTCCTACCTTAGCTCCTAACAACTCTTGGGCATCTCCATAACCTCCCGGACACATGTGGACACGCTTGTGGCCATAGTTTATGCTAATGCGAGCCATAGACACGCTCTGAAGCGCACTACAGTGTGCTCCAGCACTGTAGCTGCCCCATTCCGAGGCCATACGATGACCTAGGGCATTGGGATCGTGTCCCCCGAGGCCGCCTCGACATCTACGACATGCCACGCTATCGGGCCCCTCCTCCCTCAACCTCCTCTTGCCTCTAGCAAGCTCGCCCGAGCAGCGCCCGTGAGCTCCCAAGCGGGCACGAAGCTCTACCCCGCGCCTACCTATTTCTATCACTCCCAGAGTCTTCTCTCGCATGCATAGCCACCCCTCTCTCTCAGAAACCTCCTGGACCACCACACGCCCTCTCCCATGCCTTCTTTCCCCCTCCTGATGCCGCCATTGAACCCACGGCCCACCGCTCGAATTCGAGCTCTCCAGCCCTCCCCTCCTCTCCTTCGAAGCCTCCAAGATTCCTCGGGGTCTTTGAAAACTTCCGCCCTCATCAACCCGTCATGGGAGGCCTCGCAGCTCGCTACCTAGCGGTGAAAGCCCTTCTCGATTGCGGGCAAGATGGCGACCGTTCATGGGCTCCCTAGCGCCCTCCACCGGCAGGAACAGCACCGACGTCTCCTCCCGGTCCTAGCAGTGATCCGAGCTCTGCCTGAGGCGGCCTGTGCCGCCGAGGAGCGTTGGCGCATTGCCAGTCGATGCCTCTGTCATCTATCGTCTAGAGGTGCATCACGATGGGTGGCGAATGGGCCATGTGGGGCCCGCACGTCAGCGGGTCAGCGTCTGGGCCCGCGCTCTTTAAGTGGAGGTGCCCCGAGGTTTTCTCCTTACCCGTAGGGAAGCGTACTTCTTGAAACGCGCCTCCTACATCGCCCCTGCATGCGTGTGGCTGGGCTCTGGGCCGACCCAGTGTGCTGCGGTGCTAAATTGTGCCCCGTGCGTGTAATAAGGGTAACTCCTTATTCCTTTTCATTTTCCAGAGATATTGTAAAATACATAAACAATTCATTTGAACTCCAAATTTGGTGCTTCAAATTCCTAGTGACTCTATAAATCATGATCTACCTCATGGTGCTATTAGCACATTTTTCCAGAAACATTTCCTTCACAAATATTTTATGAAATCCCATTTTTCCATTTTGTGATAATGTTTAGAAAATCAAAGAGAGCCCATTTTTTATGCAAATGCCATGATTAAAATTCATAGATACTTATAAGTTCAAAACTTAGTTTTTTAACATTTTCCCAGTACTTTCAATGCCCCATGAAACATTGGTCCATTTCTCCATATAATGCGAACTTTCTAAATTCATAGGAAAATTATTTGAACTCCAAATCTAGTAAAACCAACTCCTAGATGCTCATTCCTTTTTAAATGGGTGCCTTTGCTCACTTTTCAAAATGATATTTCTGTATACTCCTTGCAAATCCATAAATCCCTTGAATCCCTCATATTGAAATGTTCCAAAATATCCATTGATCTAATCCCAATGAAACCACTTTGGTCATTTTCCATATGACCAAAGGTATCCTAGAAAAGTTCAACTCGCATTTTTAGATCACTTTTATGTTTTCCTTGTTGTGATGCTTATTGAGATTGTTTCCGATGTTAGTTGACGAAGTAGGTACCTGAAGACTTGAAGACTCTGGTGATCAAGCCAACCAAGGCAAGCATCCCTTTGACCATGATATACCCTGTGACGCCCGAGACCGACGTCCCAGAAGATTCCAGAAGATTCTCGAAGTTCCAGATGTTCCGGGTTGCCCGTGTGTTCCTTTTGTGCTTGTGTTTTTATTTTTGCATTGCATCATGCCATCATGTCATTTTAATTTTTGCATCTCAACCTAAATAAATCGTGTGGACCTTCGGTCCATTTAAATCGAGGGAAGGTGACTTCTCTTTATAACATATAAAGTCTCTCATTATTTTAGGGAGCTATATTAATAATATTCCATTGTCTGGAATTACCCGTAACACACTTGCAATATTCCCCATGCTTCTTTAATTCAAGTTTCACCTCCAAAAACCTTGCTAATTCTTTCCGTTGTTTCGAGGCTCCTCCTTTTATCTAAACCCCTTTTATTGCAAGCTAATGTTTTAGTTTTGCACTTCCCTTTTTGTTGGTTCTATTTTTGTTGGGTTGGTAATAACCCGTAAAGCCTTACAAAAATGTCCCATCTTTTATTTTCTGTTCTCTGCCTTTTCTTTTTATTTTGCTCTCTCTTTTATTTTTGTTAAGAGATAAAAGGGGGCATCCCTCACCTCCTTCTCCCTAAGGCCCAGGCCAGCAAAGCTCCTCCAGGCCACCTCCCTCTCCCTCCTTGGCCCAACTCCTCTTTCCAGCCTTCCCCAGCCGGCCCAAGGCCCCCCTAGCGCTAACCCTAGGGCGCTCACACCCGATTCCCTCGCTCTCCCCTCGCCCTCCTCTCAGCCGCCGCACTTTTCCCCTCTGCCTCGACCCTCTCTGTCCCTCTCGATCCAGCCCGTGCCTCCCTCCCCTCGTCCCGATCTCTCTCTCGCGCAGCCCCCGCGACCCCGCGACCCCGAGTCTCCAGCGCCAGAGCCCCCGTTGGCCCCGTCCCGGGCTCGTTCTGCCCGCGAGCCGGCCGAGCGCCCCACCCCGCGCAGGCCTCGTCTTCGCCCCGCGCGCGGGCTCCCTTCCCCCGTGCGGCCCGTCCTTCTTCGTCGTCCCTGCCCCGCGAGCGCGCCATCCTCCCTCCGTTCCAGCAGCCGCCGGCCGACCTTCTTCCGGCCAGGAAGGCCCCCGCCTCCCCAGCGACGGGAGCAGCCGGCCGCCCCGAGCGACCGCGACCTCGAGCCTCTCCGAGCCCAGCAGCGTCCCGGCGCCCCAGAGCCTCCTCTTCAGCGCCTCGGGCCCCGCCGTGGTCTTCCATCTCCGTCGCCCCATGGATCCTCCGCGCCTCGCCGTGCCGCTGCCTTGGCTCCTTTCCGCTGCTGCTGCTGTATTCTTTTCGCCAAGACGGCTGCTGCCTGGCCTCGTCGTCCCGAGACGTGCTGTAGTTTTTGTTTAGTTTTGGTGTTGCTCTGTGCTGTTGTTTGACAGGAGACCCGTGTACCCTTTTGGAGACGTGAACGACTACGGAATGTGAACATCTACACGACGCGCAAGTACCTCTACATGACACGACCAAGTACCTCTTCACGTGATGTTGTACGGCTACGAACTCGGGAACGACTACATGAACGTGTACCCCTACGCGTCGATACGGCGAGTACCACTACCGTCGACAAGTTCGGAGACCACAAGTACCACTACGAACGCCGACGCGACAAGTACCCCGACATCGACGACCCGAACGACTACCGTCGCCGTGTACCACTACCGTCGCCCGGAAACGAGGAATTCGCCAAGTACCACGACACCCCGTGAACGACTACTTCCTCTACCGTCGCCCGAGTACAACTACCGCCACGTGAACGACTCCTTCCTCTACGATCTCGAACCGCCCCGAAACGCACGCTTCAAAGGTATAACCCCGAGACGTGACCCGTGGATGCATGCTTGTTGTGTTGTATGAAATGTTTCCCGTGTGAGCTCCGTGTCCGTTTCGTCCCTTTTGTTGTTCCTCGGTTGCCTCGTCACCGACTCGTGGGAACCCGGTAACGGGATCACCCCATCATCTCGTTTGACTCGCTTCGTCACCTTTTGCACCGGTCTCTTAACGAGATACCGGAACCGATATGATGCGTTGCATCATTTTCGGATCATGCCGTGGCACCCTTTCGTTCCACCACGGTGACAAATGCTTCTTATCTCGTTTAAGTCAACCTTTTAATAAAACTTGCATAAACTTGTTCATGTCATCCGCATCATGTTAACAACATAATTATGTGTGATTGTTGTTGCTTATAATTATTAAACATGCTCATGAGGATTTTCCGGACTTGTTGTTGTTATTTCCGGCCTCATTTAAAATGTCTTAATAGTATAGTTTCTTTATGCTTCACCTCTTGCCATGTTAAAAACATTTAATCTTGTCTTGTAAATAACGAGAGTCAACTAAATAATTAAATGTGGTGTTTCGTCAATATGCAACTCGTTGCATATTGAGCTCCACTTAACTTGTAGTGTTGTTTGTGCACTTTGCCATGCCATGCATATTTAAACCGGACATGCATCATGCTTGCTTGTGCATCGTATGCCATGTTGTTGCTTGTGTGTTTACCGTGTTGTTTTCTTCTTTCCGGTTGCTTCTCTTGTTAGCTTCGGTTTCGTTCCGGAGTTGTGAGGATCCGCTCGACTGTTGCTCCGTCTTCTTCTTGGATCCGTTCTTCTCCTTTGTGGAATCCCAGGCAAGATGACCGAACCTGGATACCATTACTATCTTTGCCTTTTACTAGTAGTTCCGCTCTATAGTTTTGCCTCGATGCCCATGTCTTTCTTGTCAGCCTCCTACTTGTAACCAATTGCCATGTGTAACCACCCTACCTACGCAAACCGTTGCTTGGCTAAGTACGCTTCGCTCAGCCCCTCTTATAGCATTGTTAGTTGCAGGTGAAGATCGAAGATGCTTGCTTCATGTTGAAGTTTGGTTGGGTTATATCACACTATATCAATGCTTAAAAATGAAATCATCTATATACTGGCAGGGTGGAAGGCTAAGCCTTTTGCTTGGTGTTTTGTTCCACTCATGCCGTTAGGAACCGTATAAACCGGTGTTATGTTCCTTGATTATGCGTTCCTAACACGGTTGGGGTGTATGGGACCCCCTTGATAAACCGCTAAGTGCTAAGTCTTTTCCAGCAAGTCCCAACATTGGTACTATTTGCCTTATAATAACAACTTAATTAATTAATTAAACTTGCATAGAGGGTCGCTCCCTCGAGGATCCTTTATTTCTACATAGGAGGGGGGCCAGTGCTGATGGTGTTGGTCCCAAACTAGAGCCACTTGCGGATACCACCCAGTTCGCTGGGATCTTCGGTATCTGTACGTACTGCTCATCCGGACGTGGCCTGAGACGAGATACGCGCGGCTACTATCAGGGTGTCGGCACGCCGGGAGGATTTGCTGGATTAGCCTTACCTTAGTTCGGTTTAACTTGAGCATGGGATTCCGAGGATACTCGGGTCTTCCCACCTATGGAGTTGCGACTTCGCGGATCGTGGGCTTGTGATGGGCCAAGTTGGAACACCCCTGCAGGGTTTGAACTTTCGAAAGCCGTGCCCGCGGTTATGTGGCAGATGGGAGCTTGTTAATTCCGGTTGTAGATAACTTGACACAATGTTTCAATACACTACCAGCGTGTGTACCGTGACTGTCAATTTCCGAATAGGGATTCGGGAGTTGAACACGGTGGGGTTATGTTTGACCGGCTTTAGTTAGGATCACTTCGTGATCATCTTTCGACCGATGCACTTCTCTTCTCGCTCTCTTTTGCGTAAGTTAGTGCTAGTTGCTGCTGCAGACTCTTGTTTGTTCCTTCACCTCTCGTTCTTTCTTCAGCCTTATCCTCACCCAAGGCTTAAATAGTCTTGTTACCCGGGAACGGGATTGCTGAGTCCTCTGTGGCTCACAGTTACTTCACCACACCAGATGCAGGTTCAGCCGAGTTTGAGGCAGGAGCTGGGTCAGTTCTTCACCAGGAGCTCGATGAAGTTTGTGTCCGTTTGCTAGTGGTTTCTACTAGGATTCGATCCTGACCTGTGGCTTTATGTTGTTTTGGTATCTTTCTTTTGGATCTTACCCGTAGTCGGGCTGTGATGTTCTGTATGATGATTGCTTATGTAATGTATTGTGTGAAGTGGCGAGTGTAAGCCAACTATCCCCTTTTGCATTTTTAATCCCTCTTTTACATGAGTTGTGCAAAGATACCAAACTTGAGATCATTCTAGGATGGATTTATGCCTTTAAGTCGTGCCTCGACACGTAGGAGGTATAACTCCATCCTGGGCATTACAAGTTGGTATCAGAGCCTTCTCCGACCTAGAAGCCCCCACTGATTGATCGAATCGTTGACGGTTGAGTCTAGGCACACACTGAAAATGTTTTGAGTCCTATATATATATATCGGAGAGTAGGATTTCTTTGCTTCTCATCCCCTTTCACTCTGGTGAGGACTCCTGACGATTACTCTTACCTCTTCTACTTTCAAAAAATTGCACCAAATTTTTTTTAGGATCCCGCGAGTATTCTGGGATTGTTTCGATGTTCTTGTGACAAGGATATTGTTCTCGATGCCTCCTGTTACCGAGGAGTTGAGCTTCGGGGTATCATTGACACAAGCATATCGCGGCAGTACTAAATACTTAAGACGGCCGACATCGAAAATCTTCCCTATACGGCCAGTGGCAAGATAACCCCGACATCACCCAGTACTGGGGAGGTAGTTCGAGAGTATTGCCATAGCTTGTTATAGTGGATGCGTTTTCGAAGCTCCGAGGTAAACAGTTTCCGAGAAAGACTGGTTATGTGTTGAAGGATGGATACACCTGGATGTAGGTTTAGAGTTGATTGCGCGATGCTTCCCGTGTATCCCCAACACCTGATTGCATAACTGGAAACTTTCGGAAATCTATAGGTGGGTTAATCAAGTAGTTATAGGCATTCTTCCAACGGATGCATGATTGAAGTTTGGGGTTCTACATTGAGTGAAGTGGTTTTATGGACTTGTTCTGATCGGGAGTTGCATCTTAAAGGGTCCTTGGCTATGCTGATCCGGGGATTGCAAAACCCTTTTGTAACACGTTCCATGAGCTTTCAGCACGAAGATGCGAAACGAAGCTTCTATCTTGTATTTGTTCTATCTGTTCCTTGTTCCTTTTTTATTTACCTTTTTTGTTCTCCAAGTGGCTTCTCGTCTAGTTGATGTACCTGCAGAATTCATTCGTTCAATCCTCTGTTCGAATGATATTGTGAAGATCATGTTGCATATCTACCCTTTGTTCTTATTTTGTTTCTGGTATTCGAGTTGCTTCGATGTCAAATGGTGATTCCATACCTCCTTATCGGTGTTCTCATATTTCTATGGGAGTGTTAATTCTTCTTGATCATCAAGATGGTCATGTTAATCCTTTTCAACCGGTGTGCCTTCTCTTCAAGTTATTCCATACGGGCGTCGTTGAGAAATCTGACGATTGTCTGTTTCATTCATCCCAAGTGTCTTTGTTTTCCCCACCCTCCCACCCTTTTTCTTCTTGGAGCCAGTAATTCTCAGATGAAGTATCCATTTTATTCATGTGATATTTCTTCATTCTTTTCCTTCAATGTTCTTATCCGGTGTTTTATCGTGAAGATGCTTAAGAGCTTCAAGTTCATCATTCTTTTGTTCTCATATTCTGCCGGTGGATGTAATTCAGATTTCGGTGTTGATCTTATCCTTTTCCTCATTTCATAATGCTTTCTTATTCCGGTGCATCAATTAATCATTCTCCTCTTGCTATTCATATCCGGAGTGCTGAAGATTCATAATTCCATTCTTAATCCGTTCAAATTATTTTGAGGATTGTTATCTTACTCAAGCCTTTTAATTCAACCGGTGCTATATCTCTTAAGCAATCTTTTCCAACGGTGATTTCTTGAGTGGGCCCTAACCCACAGGTCTTTTCCCAGGATCTTACCTGACTCTTCTATTTTTTTTCTGGAGTTATACTCAATTCTTTTCCATTTGTGACGTAAGAATGATCCCCATCAGTCACATGCCTTCTCCAAGTTCGCTTTCAAATTCTTTTCCATCATTGGTTCAACCTTTTAATTCTTCATTCCGGAGTGCTCAACAATTCTTCGTGGCATTTCTCGTCTTCATTCTCAACATTTGGAGAACGCAGAAGTGTTTCTCTTAAATCTTGGCCTGTCTTCTTGAAGATTCGTGGTTCTAGCTTCATGCCATCCTCATTATTGTTTTGATTGTGAGGAATTCTTTTATACCATCCGAAGCTTTTTATGAATTCTTTTCTTTGTGATCCTCCGAAGGCCATCATTTCAGAAGATTTCTTCGTTCTCAGTTTTCAACTTCGTTCTCCAACTATTCTTCATTGATGTCTCTTCGTTCGTCTCCATATTCTTATGGTGGTTCATTCAAGTTTACCCTTCCGTTGTTATCGTTTTAATTCATTTTGTTCTTTCATAATCCTACCGGTGGTTCGTTGAAGATTTACCCAAGTTTGTGCAAGATCTCTCTTTAATTCTTCCCAACGAGAATAAGTAGTATGCCAAATCCTTGGTTGTCATCAATTTAATTGGTGAAGGAGATGCATGACATAATTCTTATCCTTATTCCTTCAACCTGTTTTAATTCTTTTGTCTGGAGCTTGTTCATCTTATCATATTCTCGGTTCTAAGTTCTTCATCTTGTTTCCGGAGCTTCAAGTTATTTCAATTATCATTTCAACCTCCAACTAATTCATCGCAGGCCTTGAATCTTATTCTTTTCATCTTTCACTTCTCATGATTTCATTACCGGAGTTTTCATGGTGGTTCATCATCATTTAATTCATCCTCGAAGTTTTCAACAAGATTCTTGTTGGAGCTCAAGCTTTCTTCATCATACTTTCTAATTGCAATCCTTTCTACCTTATCATTTCAGATGGTGTTATGTCATTTTGTCAATTCCTTCATGTTTCATGATTCACAAGTTGTCAGGAATGAGATATTTAAACCCATCATTTTCCTTGTTCAGGAGATCTTTCCAACCCATCATTTTATCTCTTGGAGTTATATTGGGTTATATTTCACCTAAAAGCTTTCCCTAAGGATTGTTGCTACTATGGTGCTTATAAATGACTCAAGTTCTTCATTTATCATTCCGGTGACATAAGTTTTTCGTCTCCTTGTTGATCTCAATCCAATTAATTGTTTCCGTTAGTGGCCGGTTGTCACCTCATAATTTTGAGATGCTTTCCTAAAGCCCACAACGAGCTTATTCTTTTCGTTGTTGATTTTCCAACAACTCCGTTCAACCCTTCTTCCTAAGGATGCTCTTTCAAATCCAATTTGAGAGAAGTTGTCATTTTTCTTCTCCATTCATTTCTTTCTTTGATTATAGGCTATTCTTTCATTCCGGAGGTGTTGTGTTGTTGTTTTCTTTAACAATCATCTCGTTTTATCGAGTTCATGTTCTTTCCCTTGCTTATCATTTAACCGGAGTGTTGTATTCTTCATTCAAGTTCTCTCATCTTATCAAGTTTGCCTCTCTTTTTAACCGGAGTACTGTCTCAATCTTTCTTACCCCTTGGCCATTCTTTTATTTGTTTCAGAGGCTGCGTGTTGTTGCTTTCATCAAGTATCACTCCATCTTCTCTAGTTTTTTGTTCAATTCCTTCCATTTTCAGACGGAGTGCTGCCCAAATTCTGTCATTCTTCTTCCTTGGTTATACCCTTGCAGTTTCATATTCTTTTGGTCCGTGAGCTCTTGTTTAATGTCTTTCAACCTGCAAGGTTCTCATAATGCTCCTTGTCCCTCCTGTCTAACGGAGTGCTCTTAACTTCGTTCATCTCCGTTGCTTTCTTTCTTTCAACTTGTTCAACCTCTTAAGGTTCTTTGGTTTCACTCGTCTGTCAAAGAAGCAACTTTGTTTTACCTTCCTCTTCCGTTTTTACCCGGTGATATCTCTAGGATCTCGGGTCGAGATCCTCTGTTAGTGTGGGAGAGTTGTGACGCCCGAGACCGATGTCCCAGAAGATTCCAGAAGATTCTCGAAGTTCCAGATGTTCCGGGTTGCCCGTGTGTTCCTTTTGTGCTTGTGTTTTTATTTTTGCATTGCATCATGCCATCATGTCATTTTAATTTTTGCATCTCAACCTAAATAAATCGTGTGGACCTTCGGTCCATTTAAATCGAGGGAAGGTGACTTCTCTTTATAACATATAAAGTCTCTCATTATTTTAGGGAGCTATATTAATAATATTCCATTGTCTGGAATTACCCGTAACACACTTGCAATATTCCCCATGCTTCTTTAATTCAAGTTTCACCTCCAAAAACCTTGCTAATTCTTTCCGTTGTTTCGAGGCTCCTCCTTTTATCTAAACCCCTTTTATTGCAAGCTAATGTTTTAGTTTTGCACTTCCCTTTTTGTTGGTTCTATTTTTGTTGGGTTGGTAATAACCCGTAAAGCCTTACAAAAATGTCCCATCTTTTATTTTCTGTTCTCTGCCTTTTCTTTTTATTTTGCTCTCTCTTTTATTTTTGTTAAGAGATAAAAGGGGGCATCCCTCACCTCCTTCTCCCTAAGGCCCAGGCCAGCAAAGCTCCTCCAGGCCACCTCCCTCTCCCTCCTTGGCCCAACTCCTCTTTCCAGCCTTCCCCAGCCGGCCCAAGGCCCCCCTAGCGCTAACCCTAGGGCGCTCGCACCCGATTCCCTCGCTCTCCCCTCGCCCTCCTCTCAGCCGCCGCACTTTTCCCCTCTGCCTCGACCCTCTCTGTCCCTCTCGATCCAGCCCGTGCCTCCCTCCCCTCGTCCCGATCTCTCTCTCGCGCAGCCCCCGCGACCCCGCGACCCCGAGTCTCCAGCGCCAGAGCCCCCGTTGGCCCCGTCCCGGGCTCGTTCTGCCCGCGAGCCGGTCGAGCGCCCCACCCCGCGCAGGCCTCGTCTTCGCCCCGCGCGCGGGCTCCCTTCCCCCGTGCGGCCCGTCCTTCTTCGTCGTCCCTGCCCCGCGAGCGCGCCATCCTCCCTCCGTTCCAGCAGCCGCCGGCCGACCTTCTTCCGGCCAGGAAGGCCCCCGCCTCCCCAGCGACGGGAGCAGCCGGCCGCCCCGAGCGACCGCGACCTCGAGCCTCTCCGAGCCCAGCAGCGTCCCGGCGCCCCAGAGCCTCCTCTTCAGCGCCTCGGGCCCCGCCGTGGTCTTCCATCTCCGTCGCCCCATGGATCCTCCGCGCCTCGCCGTGCCGCTGCCTTGGCTCCTTTCCGCTGCTGCTGCTGTATTCTTTTCGCCAAGACGGCTGCTGCCTGGCCTCGTCGTCCCGAGACGTGCTGTAGTTTTTGTTTAGTTTTGGTGTTGCTCTGTGCTGTTGTTTGACAGGAGACCCGTGTACCCTTTTGGAGACGTGAACGACTACGGAATGTGAACATCTACACGACGCGCAAGTACCTCTACATGACACGACCAAGTACCTCTTCACGTGATGTTGTACGGCTACGAACTCGGGAACGACTACATGAACGTGTACCCCTACGCGTCGATACGGCGAGTACCACTACCGTCGACAAGTTCGGAGACCACAAGTACCACTACGAACGCCGACGCGACAAGTACCCCGACATCGACGACCCGAACGACTACCGTCGCCGTGTACCACTACCGTCGCCCGAAAACGAGGAATTCGCCAAGTACCACGACACCCCGTGAACGACTACTTCCTCTACCGTCGCCCGAGTACAACTACCGCCACGTGAACGACTCCTTCCTCTACGATCTCGAACCGCCCCGAAACGCACGCTTCAAAGGTATAACCCCGAGACGTGACCCGTGGATGCATGCTTGTTGTGTTGTATGAAATGTTTCCCGTGTGAGCTCCGTGTCCGTTTCGTCCCTTTTGTTGTTCCTCGGTTGCCTCGTCACCGACTCGTGGGAACCCGGTAACGGGATCACCCCATCATCTCGTTTGACTCGCTTCGTCACCTTTTGCACCGGTCTCTTAACGAGATACCGGAACCGATATGATGCGTTGCATCATTTTCGGATCATGCCGTGGCACCCTTTCGTTCCACCACGGTGACAAATGCTTCTTATCTCGTTTAAGTCAACCTTTTAATAAAACTTGCATAAACTTGTTCATGTCATCCGCATCATGTTAACAACATAATTATGTGTGATTGTTGTTGCTTATAATTATTAAACATGCTCATGAGGATTTTCCGGACTTGTTGTTGTTATTTCCGGCCTCATTTAAAATGTCTTAATAGTATAGTTTCTTTATGCTTCACCTCTTGCCATGTTAAAAACATTTAATCTTGTCTTGTAAATAACGAGAGTCAACTAAATAATTAAATGTGGTGTTTCGTCAATATGCAACTTGTTGCATATTGAGCTCCACTTAACTTGTAGTGTTGTTTGTGCACTTTGCCATGCCATGCATATTTAAACCGGACATGCATCATGCTTGCTTGTGCATCGTATGCCGTGTTGTTGCTTGTGTGTTTACCGTGTTGTTTTCTTCTTTCCGGTTGCTTCTCTTGTTAGCTTCGGTTTCGTTCCGGAGTTGTGAGGATCCGCTCGACTGTTGCTCCGTCTTCTTCTTGGATCCGTTCTTCTCCTTTGTGGAATCCCAGGCAAGATGACCGAACCTGGATACCATTACTATCTTTGCCTTTTACTAGTAGTTCCGCTCTATAGTTTTGCCTCGATGCCCACGTCTTTCTTGTCAGCCTCCTACTTGTAACCAATTGCCATGTGTAACCACCCTACCTACGCAAACCGTTGCTTGGCTAAGTACGCTTCGCTCAGCCCCTCTTATAGCATTGTTAGTTGCAGGTGAAGATCGAAGATGCTTGCTTCATGTTGAAGTTTGGTTGGGTTATATCACACTATATCAATGCTTAAAAATGAAATCATCTATATACTGGCAGGGTGGAAGGCTAAGCCTTTTGCTTGGTGTTTTGTTCCACTCATGCCGTTAGGAACCGTATAAACCGGTGTTATGTTCCTTGATTATGCGTTCCTAACACGGTTGGGGTGTATGGGACCCCCTTGATAAACCGCTAAGTGCTAAGTCTTTTCCAGCAAGTCCCAACATTGGTACTATTTGCCTCATAATAACAACTTAATTAATTAATTAAACTTGCATAGAGGGTCGCTCCCTCGAGGATCCTTTATTTCTACATAGCAGGGGGGGCCAGTGCTGATGGTGTTGGTCCCAAACTAGAGCCACTTGCGGATACCACCCAGTTCGCTGGGATCTTCGGTATCTGTACGTACTGCTCATCCGGACGTGGCCTGAGACGAGATACGCGCGGCTACTATCAGGGTGTTGGCACGCCGGGAGGATTTGCTGGATTAGCCTTACCTTAGTTCGGTTTAACTTGAGCACGGGATTCCGAGGATACTCGGGTCTTCCCACCTATGGAGTTGCGACTTCGCGGATCGTGGGCTTGTGATGGGCCAAGTTGGAACACCCCTGCAGGGTTTGAACTTTCGAAAGCCGTGCCCGCGGTTATGTGGCAGATGGGAGCTTGTTAATTCCGGTTGTAGATAACTTGACACAATGTTTCAATACACTACCAGCGTGTGTACCGTGACTGTCAATTTCCGAATAGGGATTCGGGAGTTGAACACGGTGGGGTTATGTTTGACCGGCTTTAGTTAGGATCACTTCGTGATCATCTTTCGACCGATGCACTTCTCTTCTCACTCTCTTTTGCGTAAGTTAGTGCTAGTTGCTGCTGCAGACTCTTGTTTGTTCCTTCACCTCTCGTTCTTTCTTCAGCCTTATCCTCACCCAAGGCTTAAATAGTCTTGTTACCCGGGAACGGGATTGCTGAGTCCTCTGTGGCTCACAGTTACTTCACCACACCAGATGCAGGTTCAGCCGAGTTTGAGGCAGGAGCTGGGTCAGTTCTTCACCAGGAGCTCGATGAAGTTTGTGTCCGTTTGCTTGTGACGTTTCGATGTTCAGTAGTGGTTTCTACTAGGATTCCATCCTGACCTGTGGCTTTATGTTGTTTTGGTATCTTTCTTTTGGATCTTACCCGTAGTCGGGCTGTGATGTTCTGTATGATGATTGCTTATGTAATGTATTGTGTGAAGTGGCGAGTGTAAGCCAACTATCCCCTTTTGCATTTTTAATCCCTCTTTTACATGAGTTGTGCAAAGATACCAAACTTGAGATCATTCTAGGATGGATTTATGCCTTTAAGTCGTGCCTCGACACGTAGGAGGTATAACTCCATCCTGGGCATTACATACTCCTTTTTTGTTCATCGATAAATTTTGTATGCATGATGATGGTGTTGATGATGAGCTTGCTATGCATGTTGCATTGATGCATAGCCCGTTGATACTTGCATGATTGGTAGCTCTAATTTGTGCTTAGAGATACGATGGTGGAACCATAGTTGTTGATGCATGTACTTGCACAAATTTCGTGAAAATTACCTTGAGAAAAATTTCTCGAAAGCCCAATGGGTGCCACTAATGCCCTTGGGAGATGAAGATGAACTAGGTCACTGCTTCATGGAGAAGTAGCTTACCGAGGCTTGGTGAATGTTTTGTTTAGAAAGATGGATTAGATTTAAGATTGTCTACCATCCCAACCAAACATGTACTACCACATTACCCCTTATGGGACAGGGCATTATTGAGTACCTACTTCGTGCTAGCATGGATGCCCGCATTACTAGTGATGGGAGTGTCGTTGTCACTCTCAGGATGGGGTCGTTCATGGATAGGCGACCATGAATGTTTTCACGGGACATCGGACACACTTTTGGTACCCCCGTGCTCGCATTATGTAATAGATATGGGAGCGTGGCTCCACTGAACTAAAACATGACTGTGGGATGGGGGCTGCTGCCAATCAAGTGGACTCTATGTTAGTCACGGCTAGGGAAATGTAGTGATTGGGTGCTTACCTTAGGTACTTGAGGTACCACGGGTCGTTGATGACATGAAAGCTTCCCGGATCTTGTGGGTAAACTATGCAACCTCTGCAGAGTGTCAAACTATTCAAATAGCCGTGTCCACGGTGAAGGACAGTTGGGTGGTGCTTCTTAGGCTATGTCCATATGTTTCTGACAAACAACACGGTTTGTTAATACCAATGATGTGATTCATGAGGAAGTCATGATGAGCTACAACATGAGTTGTTTATAACTCTTTCTCGATGTTGATGTCTGTAACCTCCTGATACTTGTTGCAGACGTAAACATGTCCTTGATAAATGTTGATCATAATTGCATGAGAAAAACTAGCTTTTCGCAAAAATGCCAATTTATTAGTAGAGCCTATTTTCTTATCACTCTTGGGTTGCTTGCAAGTACATTGAAAGTACTCATTGGCTTGCCACTGGTTATTTTATTGGCCAGGCATGCAACAACAGGAGTAATAGGAATATTTCCTTGGTGACAAACATGCGAGCTAGGACACTTCCCAGTCAGAATGCCTATAGGGTTAAGGTAGATGGCATGGGTCAAAGTTGTCAACGAATATTTCCATTGTGATGATATACTCAAGACTTGACCATAATGGTCACAATTTGTGTAAAACAACATATATGGATGTAATACTCTTGTTATTCAGCTTCTGTGTGTTTAGTGAGCATTGATCTATGCGTTCACTGTACACGTGGATTCGGTGATCACGACTTATGAGTCGGGGTCCCAACACAGATGGCCGGTTATAACGAAGGAAATAACACGTAGAATCTTCCATCTTGACTTGGAGGACACACCAAGCCATCGAGACTTTCCTGTTTTGCCAAGGAGTCATCCGATAGTCTGGTCTTGCAGTAGTCATGGAGCGGCCCACCTATCCGGCCCATGAGAAGTGGGTCAGCGCTCCGAGGAACCCTTAGTACACTACTCCCTGAGTAGCCCCCGAACTATCCTCCAACTTTGGAGTTTATAATCGGCAATTTTTTGGTGCATCCCACTATCTTCAGCTTGCGAGGCGAGTTCTTCAACCAGTTCTTGTTCGGTTGCTTCCACAGTTCGGCCAACAATGACCTCTATCAAGTCCCGGTGGGGCCAACCAAAATTAATTTTTTGCATGGGTTGAAGACAAACAGCAACCTACTTGCGCCTTTTGGGAAGGCGTGCAATCCAACATTGCTTTTATAGGAATGCCCCCTCAATACCAAAAAGGTGTGCCTATTAGACAGGCCAAGGACACGACGGGCTATCAATCACTCCCCTCAGTGAAAAACCGCAACGAAGAAATTCTAGATCAAATGGCCAGCGCCACGGGATCATCCTCGCGCCCTCATGGCCCCCTCCCTGGGGACTGGGCAAGCTACTCCTTTTCGCGTCTCCATCGAGGCTGCCTCAAGACACAAGGATATCTTCCTATTACGTATCTCGTTCCCGTCCACGCGACACTAATTTCTGTAGACAGCAAAGCCTTTGCAGAGAATTCCCGCGCTCCAAGCAAGGATGAGAGGGTATGTTTTGTGCCCTCTGTTCTAATAGGCTTAGGCTTCCCAATCCATCCCTTCCTCTAGGGCTTATTGGAATTTTACGTGATCCAGCTCCATCATCTCACCCCCTAGGTCCGTACTCCATATCTCCGGCCTTATAGCCCTTTGCGAGACGTTCTTGGGTTGCGAGGCCCACTTTGAATTGTGGAGGAAGTATTTCTGCCTCATCCCGCATACCCATGGGGGGTCCATCTTCGAAGTAGGCAGAGTCGAAGTGTGGCGCATAGTAGGGTATCCCATGGGGACCCCAAAGAAGGATTTCGAGGACTGGACCTTGGAATGGTTTTACATCGACGACGTCCCTCTATCCGAACCAATCCGGATGGGGTTTCCCGAATACTCAGATGCTCCTTTAAAGAAGCAGTTCAACTGGTGACCGAAGAGCTCCTCCCAAGAAGAAAGCACCGAAGTGTGACTCCTGGCGACCAATGTTCGGTTGCTGACCCGTAGCAAATTGACCAAGATTGATGTGACGGACCCGTCATAGCTCGATGCGTGCAGCCCCTCCAACATAGGATTCACCCTTTGCGTTGCTATAACGAGACAAGCGATGCAGCCCGCTACAAACGACAAGGGCCGGACAATCAGGCGGCTATGGCCGCAATCCTAGCCAACCTTTTCAAAGGAGAAGAAGAGGAGTTTTCCCACTTGAGGAACATGGAGGGTTACGCCAGCTATAATCCCATAGAACGAGTAAGTATAATCCCTCATTGTATAGTCCAAAATTTTCATCAATACTCTTATCAGACTTATTGCCTTGTCGAATAGAATTGGAGATGACAGGTTGAGTCCATTAGGCGCCCTTCTCCTCAACTAGAGAGTCATTCTTGAGACGATGACCCGGGGTTTCATGACAATCCGGATACGTCCATCAATTTTGATGTAACGCCCCGGACACACCCGCCGGTGGTCGTTACTCCTGGCGGGTTGTAGACTGGCCCCACAAATCAATTCTAGTCTTTTCTATGCTCTTTGTCCTCACTCGTCCGCACCCGGGATCAACTTCCCAGTCGGTCACTTTTACGTCTCCAACGTATCTATAATTTTTATTGTTCCATGCTATTATATATTATGTTTTGGATGTTTAATGGGCTTTATTATACACTTTTATATTATTTTGGGACTAACCTACTAACCCAAGGCCCAGTGCAAATTGTTGTTTTTTGCCTATTTCAGTGTTTCGCAGAAAAGGAATATCAAACGGAGTCCAAACGGAATGAAACCTTCGGGAGAGTTATTTTTGGAACCATATATAACAAGAAGACTTGGAGTACACGCGAGGGACGAAGGAGGTGGCCACGAGGGTCCAAGGTGCGCCCCCACCCCTGGGCGCACCCCCACCCTCATGGCCCCCCTCTGGTTCCCCCGATGCCCTCCTTCCTCCTATATATATCCTTGTACCCCAAAAACATTGAGGCAACAGAAAAAACCATAATTCAGCTGCCGCAAGCTTCTATTCCCGTGAGATCCCATCTTGGGACTTGTTCCGGAGCTCCGCCGGAGGGGGAATCTACCATGAAGTGCTTCTACATCAAAGCCATAGCCTCACCAATGAGTTGTGAGTAGTTTACCATAGACCTTCGAGTCCATAGTTATTTGCTAGATGGCTTCTTCTCTCTTTTTGGATCGCAATACAAAGTTCTCCTCGATGAGGAGATCTATTCGATGTAATCTTTTTTGTGGTGTGTTTGTCGAGATCCGATGAATTGTGAGTTTATGATCAAGATTATGTAAGAACAATATTTGATTCTTTTCTGAAATCTTTTATGTATGATTATAATATCCTTGCAAGTCTCTTCGAATTATTGGTTTGGTTTGTCCTACTAGATCTATAGTTCTTGCAATGGGAGAAGTGCTTGTCTTTGGGTTCAATCTTGCGGTGTCCTTTCCCAGTGACAGCAGGGGCAGCCAGGCATGTATTGTATTGTTGCCATCAAGGATTAAAAGATGGGGTTTATATGATATTGCTTGAGTTTATCCCTCTACATCATGTCATCTTGCTTAAAGCATTACTGTGTTCTTATGAACTTAATACTCTAGATGCATGCTGGATAGCGGTCGATGTGTGGAGTAATAGTAGTAGATGCAGAATCCTTTCGGTCTACTTGTCACGGACGTCATGCCTATATATAATGATCATGCCTAGATATTCTCATAACTATGCGCTTTTCTATCAAGTGCTCGACGGTAATTTGTTCACCCACCGTACAATTCTGCTATCATGAGAGAAGCCACTAGTGAAACCTATGGCCCCCGGGTATATCTTTATCATATTACTTGCCCTTCAATTTCTTTTGCCGTTGCTTATTTGCTTTATTTACTTTCTGTTCTTATAACAAAAATACCAAAAATATCATACTATCCTATCTATCAGATCTTATTTGTTTGTGCACGTGCGAGGGACTCACGCGTGGTCTCCTACTGGATTGATACCTTGGTTCTCAAAACTAAGGGAAATACTTACGCTGCTGTGCTGCATCACCCTTTCCTCTTCGAGGGAATACAACGCAAGCTCGATAAGTAGCAAGAAGTATGCGTGTAGAAAAAAGAAAGGCCCAAAAAAGGAAAAGAAAAGAAAAAAAGAAAAAAAACGGAGAATGCTACTATCCTTTTCCACACTTGTGCTTCAAAGTAGCACCATGATCTTCATGATAGAGAGTCTCTTGTTTAGTCACTTTCATATACTAGTGGGAATTTTCGTTATAGAACTTGGCTTGTATATTCCAATGATGGGCTTCCTCAAATGCCCTAGGTCTTCGTGAGCAAGCAAGTTGGATGCACACTCACTTATTTTCTTTTGTTGAGCTTTCATGCATTTATAGCTCTAGTGCATCCATTGCATGGCAATGCCTACTCACTCACATTGATATCTATTGATGGGCATCTCCATAGCCCATTGATACGCCTAGTTGATGTGAGACCATCTTTCTCTGTTTGTCTTCTCCACAACCACCACTCTATTCCACCTATAGTGTTATGTCCATGGCTCACGCTCATATATTGCGTGAAAGTTGAAAGAGTTTGAAAAAAATTAAAGTATGAAACAAGTGCTTGGCTGAAACCGGGGTTGTGCATGATTGGAGTATTTTGTGTGACGAAGATGGAGCATAGCCTAACTATATGATTTTGTAGGGATGAACTTTCTTTGGCCATGTTATTTTGAGAAGACATGATTGCTTTGTTAGTATGCTTGAAGTATTATTATTCTTATGTCAATATGAACTTTTATCTTGAATCTTTCGGATCTGAACATTCATGCCACAATAAAGAAATTACATTGAGAATTATGTTAGTTAGCATTCCACATCAAAAATTTTGTTTTTATCATTTACCTACTCGAGGACGAGCAGGAATTAAGCTTGGGGATGCTTGATATGTGTCCAAAGTATCTATAATTTTTTATTGTTCCATGCTATTATATATTATGTTTTGGATGTTTAATGGGCTTTATTATACACTTTTATATTATTTTTGGGACTAACCTACTAACCCAAGGCCCAGTGCAAATTGCTGTTTTTTGTCTATTTCAGTGTTTCGCAGAAAAGGAATATCAAACAGAGTCCAAACGGAATGAAACCTTCGGGAGAGTTGTTTTTGGAACTGTATCTAACTGGAAGACTTGGATTACACGCGAGGGAACGAATGAGGTGGCCACGAGGGTCCAGGGCGTGCCCCCACCCTCGTGGGCCCCCTCTGGCTCCCCTGATGTCCTCCTTCCTCCTATATATATCCTTGTACCCCAAAAACATCGAGGCAACAGAAAAAAGAAAGATTCCACCGCCGCAACCTTCTGTTCCCGTGAGATCCCATCTTGGGGGCTGTTCCGGAGCTCCGTAGGAGAGGGGATCTACCACGGAGTGCTTCTACATCAACGCCATAGCCTCACCAATGAGTTGTGAGTATTTTACCACAGACCTTCGGGTCCATGGTTATTAGCTAGATGGCTTCTTCTCTCTTTTTGGATCTCAATACAAAGTTCTCCTCGATCTTCGAGGAGATCTATTCGATGTAATCTTTTTGCGGTGTGTTTGCCGAGTTCGGATGAATTGTGGGTTTATGATCAAGATTATCTATGAACAATATTTGATTCTTTGATGAAATCTTTTATGTATTATTATAATATCCTTTCAAGTCTCTTCGAATTATTGGTTTGGTTTGGCCTACTGGAACTATAGTTCTTGCAATGGGAGAAGTGCTTGGCTTTGGGTTCAATCTTGTGGTGTCCTTTCCCAATGACAGAAGGGGCAGCAAGGCATGTATTGTATTGTTGCCATCGAGGATAAAAAGATGGGGTTTATATCATATTGCTTGAGTTTATCCCTCTACATCATGTCATCTTGCTTAAATCATTACTCTGTTCTTATGTACATAATACTCTAGATGCATGCTGGATAGCGGTCGATCTGTGGAGTAATAGTAGTAGATGAAGAATCGTTTCGGTCTACTTGTCACGGACGTGATGCCTATATATAATGATCATGACTAGATATTCTCATAACTATGCGCTTTTCTATCAATTGCTCGACAGTAAATTGTTCACCCACCGTAGAATTCTGCTATCATGAGAGAAGCCACTAGTGAAACCAATGGCCCACGGGTCTATCTTTATCATATTACTTTCCCTTCAATTTATTTTGCCATTGCTTATTTTCTTTATTTACTTTCTGTTCTTATACCAAAACTACCAAAAATATCATGCTATCCTATCTATCATATCTCAGTTTCGTAAGTGACCGTAAAGGGATTGACAACCCCTTATAGCGTGGCTGCGAAGTTCTTATTTGTTTGTGCAGGTGCGAGGGACTCACACGTGGTCTACTACTCGATTGATACCTTGGTTCTCAAAACTGAGGGAAATACTTACGCTGATGTGCTGCATCACCCTTTCCTCTTCGAGGGAATACAACGCAAGCTCGGGAAGTAGCAGTCACCCATCCAGAAATTACTCCAAGCTGTGCATGCTTAACTTTGGAGTTCTGTCCAAATGGGCTTCCGAAAAAGAAGGAATTCCTTTTTTATATGAGTAGTCTATCATCCCTAATAAGCCAGGCTATCACATACACCCACACTCAGAGGAACCGACGTCCTCGACGGGCCACATGAACGTTCCCTCTTGGCACATACGTCTATGCATCACGTCCGGTACATGTGCCATGTCGTGTGCCACGACGGGTCACAAACGTCGTGAACAACATGACCGCGCACCTGTCCGCAATCATCTGTGTAACCGTGTAACGCCCAAGATGCGGCTAAAGCTCCTACGTGTTGAGGCACGACTAAGAGTCATAACCGCATTCTGGAATGGTCTCAAGCATGGTATCTTTACACAACCCATGTAATGAACAGGATGAAAGGAGTTTAATAGCTGGCTTCCACTCGCCATGTCACACAATTAATACAGTAAACATACATTCATCCAGAGAACACAGAGTCCGACTACGGACGAAATCAAACGAAGAAAAAGATACCACACAGGCTAATCCCGATCGGCCCTAGTAGGAACCACTACTGATAATCGGGGTATGTCACATATATACGCCCACGCTCTTCATCGAACTCCCACTGAAATTCTTGCACATCTCCTTCGTCAAACTCTGAGGTACCTGCATCTTTTTGTGTAGTAAACTGTGAGTCATGCGGACTCAGCAATATTGTTCCCGGATATCAAAACTATCAAGGCTTTTAGGTGTCGAGAGGTTATAAATTGGTTCCAGCAGCACTAAGCATTGTATGAGGCTGGCTTACAAATTCAGAGCGAGATGAGAATATATGCCAACGATTGCAACTAGTAGTGATCAAGAACTGATCCTGCCTACTTACGTTCATACATAACCCCACCGTGTTCACTACTTTCCGAACCCCTTCGAAAAGAGACTATCACGGTTACTCACACAGGTAATATATTCTTATTTGAGTTATGGTGTCAAATTATCTACAACCGAATATTAAAAATTCCAATCTGCCACATAACCGTGGGTACGGATTTCGAAAGATCATAGCCCTGCAGGGGTGTCCCAACTTAGCCCATCACAAGCTCTCACGATCAGTGGAGTAACAACTCAAAATTGGGAAGAACCGTGCGTTCTCGGAATCCCGTGCACAAGATATTTCGACAAAGGTAAAACTAATCCAGCAAGACCTCCCGACGTGCTGACACCTTAATAAGATCCGCTCGATCATATCTCGTCTCAGGCCACAATCGGATGAGTAGTATGTACAACAACCGACGACCCCAGATAAATGGGTGGCACCGCAAGTGGCTCTAGTTTGGACCAACACTCATGAGGAGCACTGGCCCGGGGTTCATTAAGAATCCACAGGTTAATTACTCCCTATGCAGTTTTTTTGTTATTAGGAAAATGGTAAAACCAAGGTTGGGCCTTGCTGGAAAAGCTTTAAGCAAAGCGAATTATCTAGGGGGGGGGGGGGCATAAACCCCAACCGTGTTAGGAACGCAATATCAAGGAACATAACACCGGTTCATCGGATCCTAAGGCGGCATGAGTGGAACAAAACACCAAGCAAAAGGCCAAGCCTTCCACCCATTACCAAGTATATATGTGCATTAATTAAATAAGATATATATTGTGTTATCCCAAAGAATCCAATGCAACATGGAGCAAACTTCAGCTTCACCTGCAACTAACAACGCTATAAGAGTGGCTTGAACAAAAGCATAACTTCGGCAAACAACGGTTTGCTAGGAAGGTGGTTAGAGGGTTTCATGGCAACATGGGAGGCTAACAAGACAAGAATGGGCATCGCGGCATATCTATAGAGCGAGACAACTAGGAAAGCAAAGATATAGGTAATATCGAGGAACAGTCATCTTTCCAAGTATCCCGCAAGGAAGAAGAACGAGTCCATGAAGAAGACAAACGGTCGTAGCCGAACGAATCCTCACATCTCCAGAATGAAACCGAAGCTAACCAAAGAAGCAAATCGGAAAGAAACAAACAACATGGTAAACACACATATCATAACCATGGCATATGATGCACAAACAAGTATGATGCGTGTCCGGTTTAAATATGCATGGTATGACAAAGTGCACAAACAATACTACAAGTTAAGTAGAGCTCAATATGCAACGAGTTGCATATTAACAAATCAACACATTCACATATTGAGTTTGATCCTGGTTATGTACACCACAAGTTTAAATGTTGGTTAACATGGCAAGAGGTGCAACACAAGAATACTAAATATCTAGGCACTTTAAATGAGGCCGGAAACAACCAGCAACGATTCCGGAAAATCCCCATGTCCAATTATTGATTTAGGTATTGTTCTGCCTAAAAACATATTTTCAAATTATTAAACAGCAAAAATAAATGCACCAAGTTATTCAATGCATTTTCCACCCCATTTCCATATAAAGTTTATTTAAATTGGAGCTACGGTTATTTAGTTATGAATAAAACCATTTTAACATGTTATTTAGGCAAACAAATGCAAACAGCTATTTCAACATTTTTCACATGGATGAAAGTTGCAAATTATGAAACTAGATGAAAATCTAAACATTTTACATATACAACTTGTTTAGTTCCGATGCACAGATTGAGAGTTATTAAACGCATGAAGTTTGAGGGGCAAACTGTAAAGTAACAGTAGTTTTCTGAATAATTAGCAAATTCGCAGGAAGGGAAAAAACAACACGGGCCAAAACTAAGATCTGGCCCAGGGCGCGGATGAGCTGCTCACATCGGGCCAGGTCAGGCCGGTAGGATCTGGCGAAGAGGAGCTGGGTCTGGGCGTTGCGAGGCGAGCCCAGGCACGGTCAAGGACGGGCTATGCACGAACGAGGAAGATACATTAATCTCCTCTGCCCGATCGGCTTGATGCAGCGAAGTTGGTGCCGCTGGGAGACGACAGCGGCGAGGAATTTGGCGGGGCGGCGGAGCTTGATGGATCCGGCCGGGGGACGCCGGTTCCCGACGGCCGCGAGGCAAACTGGAGCTCGTGGAGTCATACATGGCGGAGGGGCTCCTCCTGCTGGTCATGGCTTGGCAGAGGTGTTGTAGGTTCGATGGTGCGGTGCGGGTCACCAACGAAGCCGGTCAAAGGCGACGGCCGTGGGGCAGAGCTCGGGAGCCAGCGGCGTGTCGAGCTGAGCCGTGGGGCCTGCTGAAGGTGGTCGTCGGCGACGTTCCTTGGAGGCGGCGGGTTTTCGAGGAAGAGGGAGAGAAAGGTGGGCGCGAAGCTCCAGTCCATGGTGCTCGATGGCTGGAGATGTTGCAGGTGGGACGCGGCCGAGGGAGAGCTACGGAGAGCGGGGCTTCGTAGATCCGGGCGTGGGCGACCCTGAGCCACGGGGTCCAGGCAAAACACGACGGCGGTGCCGCAACTTCGAGGCAGCGGAGCTCCCTGCTAGAGAAGGGAGAGGCGAGAGAGATTAGAGAGGCTGAGAGAGAGGAGCACGGGGAGCCAATGAAGAGAAGGAAGGGGCATGGCGACCTGGTCCTCGGTGGCCTGGCTGACCGTGGTGGTGGTGAGCCACGACTCTAGCGCGCTGGCCCGGGGCATCTGCACTGGCGATATACGGATGGGTCATGGGGCTCAGCTCAGGAAGGGCACGAGAGGAGCTTGGCACGGACGAGCTTCGAGGTGACTGGATGGATTTATGGGTGGCTGCAAGTGATGGGGATCGAGGAGGGACATGGGGGAGCGTTGGTTGGAATTGGGATGTATCGAGAGGGGCTGTGGTGATTGGTGGTTTGGACTAGGAGGGATCCCGAGGTGGGAGAACACAAGGTGGAGTGGCGGCGGGCGACGTGGATGATGGGACAACTCCCCTAGATTTTAGGGTTAGTCTGTTTATATAGCATGCGGGTTAGCTTAAGGGCTATCTTGTCCCTACGATCTCCATCAGACGGTCCGAGAAAAATAGGTTAGGAAGCCCAAATAAGAAACCGAAGATATTTTAGGGATATTTCGGAATGATTCGGACCCATCGGTAACAACATCCACATTCGGGTTCGGGGAAGATTCGGATGCACACGAGGGCTCAATGCACTGCGCGAAGAGGGGTTAGGCGGACACGGCCAAGCTTGTGGTTGGACGGACGAAGGTTAACGACAACAAGCGGAGTGACAACAAGCCACGGAGACAAGGAGGGATGCGGCAAGTACGAACGACTACAAGTTTTATGAAAACATGTGGATGCAATGCTCATCATGCGATGATGAATGCAACAAACAAAATAAACCATACGGAAACAATGAAACAACTGGAAGTCTTCTGGAGCGTCAGTCATGGGGCGTCACAACTCTCCCACACTAACAGAGGATCTCGACCCGAGATCCTAGAGATGGCTCCATAGAGAAGCGGGAAAGGAAGAGGTAAAACAAAGTTGCTTCTTCGATAAATGAGTGGAACCACGAACCTTGAGAAGTTGAAAAAATTGTAAGAAAGAATACAACAGAGATGAGCGGCATTACAAACACTCCATTTGCAAAGAAGAATAAGGAATGCGACGAGAATGAAGAGCTTAGGTGACAAGATAGACATTGAAACCACTCCGGTTAAAACTAGAGAAGGAATAAGAATGAAATAATTCGGATAGCACTCCAACTGTAAATGGAGGAATTGACATGAACTTGAGAAGATTGTGTGATACTTGATGAAATCAACATCACACTGCCTCCAAAACAATTGAAAGAATAGCACAAGGGGTAAGAAGGATTTCTGACAGCACTCCGGTTGAAAAGAGAGGAAAAACATGAAAAGATGAGAGAACTTGAATGGATAACACGACACTCTTGTTGACTGGATAAGCAAATGAAAGGATATGATCTTGACAAAAAGATATGATGGGACGAAGAGAGCAATATCACAAAGCCTCCGGAACGAAAGAATAGAAGCTAGATCGTTAGGAAGAAAGAAAGTTGAAGAAAATGATAACTTCTACCACAAATGAATTTTGAAAGCATCCTTAGAAAGAAGGATTGAATTGAGTTGTTCAAAAATAAACAACAACAAAATAAGGTTGTTGTGGGCTTATGGAAAACATCTCAAATCTTCGGGTGAAATTCTGCCACTAACGGAAACAATTGATTGGAATGATATCAACAAGGAGACGAAAAACTTATTTCAACAGGAGGATAAATGAAGAACTTAGGTCATTTATAAGCACCAGAAATAGCAACAATCCTTAGGGAAAAGCTTTTAGGTGAGATACAACCCAAGATTACTCCAACGAATAAATTGAGGGATTGCAAGGATCTCCTCAAGAAATAGAAATGTTTGGTTTAAATATCTCATTCTTGATAACTTGTGAATCATGAAACATGAAGGAAATTGCTAAGAATGACATAACACCATCTCAAAAGAAAAGGTAGAAAGAATTGCACCCTGGAATGCAAGACGGAGAATACTTGAGCTCCTCCAACAAAAATCTTGATGAACACTTGAGGAATGAAATAAATCATGATGAGCCACCATGAAGAACTCCGATAACAAAAGGATGATGAGAAAGAAGTGAATGATGAAAGAATAAGAATTGAAACATTGCAATGATTTAGAAGGAGCTTCGTGACGAGATAATTGATATAGCTTGGAAGTTCGGAAAAGAAAGATGGAACACTTCGAACCAAGAATTTATTCATCATGAACAAACTTCAGAAGAAGGAATTAATAACCTGGAAGAAACAAGAATACGAATTATGTTATGTGTATCCTTCATCAATTTAATTGATGAGAAGCAATGGATTTGCGTACTACTTATCCGCGTTGAAAAATGATTAAAGAGAGATATAGCGCAAACTTAGGAACATCTTGAACAACTCACCGGTAGGATTTCGAAAATAACGAATGAATTGATATGGTAAAAAAGGAAAATGAACCTTGGACGAACCATAGTAAGAATTGAAATGAATGAAGAAAAGATAACGAATCGCCGAAAAGAATTAGAAAATGAATAAGGAACTTGAGGGAATTTAGATACAAGAGAAGGAAGAGATCATGAGCTGACTGGAGTATACTTGAATAATGCACCGGTAGGATTGAAGAACGAGATGTGGAAGGTGAGGACGAATAAATCTTCTGAAATGATGGCCTTCGAAGGATGAAAAATGGACATGACTCATGAAATTATTCGGATGGGTATGAAAGAATTCTCACAATCAAAAACAATTATGAGGATGGTATGAATCTAGAACCATGAATCTTAAGATAATGGGCAAGATTTAGGAGAAATTCTTCTTCGGTCTTCAAAATCTGAGAATGACGACAAGAAACAACACCATGAATTGTTGAGGCACTCCGGAATGAAGAATGAAAATGTTGAAGCAACGATGAAAGGAATTTGAAAGCGATCTTTGGGAAGGATTGTGGCTGATGGAAATCATTCTTACGTTAGACCTTGAAAAGAATTTGGCAATAACTCCGGAAAAAATTAGAAGAGTCAGGTAAGATCCTGGGAAAAGACCTATGGGTTAGGGCCCACTCAACAGAAACACCGATCGAAATGATTCTTGAAAGAGAGATTGCACCGGTTGAGTTAAATGGCTTGAATTAGATAACAACATCAAAATAGCTTGAACTGATTAAGAATGGAAATGCGAATCTTCTAAAAGATATCTTCAGCAATCCAGAGAAGAACTAGAGAGAGTTGAATAAACATGTGAGACTTTGGATAAGAAATTCCAACATGGGAAAACAAGTTAAACAAGAGGAAGGATATAATCAACACCAAAGCTTGGATTTAGTCCACTAGAGAAGAAAAGAGAACGGAGAATGATAACTTGAAACTTCTTGAGTATCTTCAGGAGAAATCACCTGCTAAACAACATCGAAGGAAATAATGAAGAGACTTCACATGAATATAATGGATACTTGATTAAGAATTTTGGCTCCATGAAGAAATAGGGTGGGAGGGTGGGGAAAACAAAGATAACTTAGAATGAATGAAACAAACACCATTCAGAAAAACCAAGAATTGGTCTTGCACATATTGAAAGGATCGGGTTAACTTGAAAAGAAGCACGCTGGTTGAAAAGAATTTACATGACAATCTCGATGGTCAAGAAGGACTAGCACTCCAATAGAAATATGAGAACACCGATTAGGAAAGGTATGGAATTAACACTTGACATTGAAGCAGCTCGAATACCACAACTAAAAACAAAACAAAGGATTTGGCTTGTAGAATAAGCCTTAACAAACATATGATAGAGATTTTGTCCAAAGTTTTCGTAATGAGGCCCCCCCGGGCACGACGTTACAAAGGACATTGCATCCCCGAATCAACATAGACAAGGATTCATTAAGACACAACGTAACCAGTGTAAAATCGACCGTGACAAGCGAATCACTAGACGTTAAACCCCAACCTCATATCATGTATTCGTTGGAAGATTACCTAGAGATACTTGAATTCCCACCTATTAATTCCCGGAACTTTCTGGTTATGCAATCTGGTGTTGGGGATACAGGGGAAGCACCGTATCTCACACAACTAACAAGTTCTACATCAAGCTGTATCCATTTGTCAACACATAACCAGGCACCTTCGGAAATCGTGTACCTCGGACCTTCGAAAAGCATCTTCTATACTAGTTGTGGCAATACTCCCGAACTATCCCCCAGTACTGGGTGACGTTAGGGTTATCTCACCACCAAACATGCATAAAAGAGTTTTCGATGTCGGCCACCTCTGGTATTCTGGAACTGTAATGATACAATTGTGATGACAACACCTCGGAGCTCAACTCCCCAGGACTAATCCTACATAGACGGGAGGTACCAAGACAAAATTCTTGTCACAAAGATATCGAAATGATCCCAGAGCGATGAAATTATGGTGAAAAATTAAGGAGAGGAAAGCCAAAATTTCAACGTCAGGAGTCCTCACCAGAGCGATGAAGGGGATAAGGAGTAAAAGAATTCCTACTCTCCGATATATATTCCTAAGACTCAAAACAATTTCTTTTTATAGACTCAACATCGACAGCGGTTCGATCAAGCAAGGGCTCCTAGGTCGGGGAAGGCTCTGATTACCAACTTGTAACGCCTAGGATGCGGCAATAGCTCCTACGTGTTGAGGCACGACTTAGAGTCATAACTAAATTCTAGAATGGTCTCAAGCATGGTATCTTTATACAACCCATGTAATGAACAGGACGAAAGGAGTTTAATAACTGGCTTTACACTCGCCACGTCAGACAATTAATACAATAAACATACATTCACCCAGAGAACACAGAGTCCGAGTACAGATGAAATCAAATGAAGAAAAGATACCACACAGGCTAATCCCGATCGGCCCTAGTAGGAACCACTACTAATCGCTGGGGTATGTCACATACATACGCCCACGCTCTTCATCGAACTCCCACTAAAACTCTTGCACATCTCCTGCGTCAAACTCTGAGGTACCTGCATCTGTTTGCGTAGTAAACTGTGAGTCCCGAGGACTCATCACTTCTGTTCCCGGGTATCAAAACTATCAAGTCTTTTAGGTGTGGAGAGGTTATAAAGTGGTTGCAGGAGCACTAAGCATTGTATGAAGCAAGCTTACGCAGTTAGAGCGAGATGAGAATATATGCCAACAATCACAACTAGTAGTGATCAAGAAGTGATCCTGCCTACTTACATTCATACATAACCCCATCGAGTTCACTACTTTCCGAACCCCTTCGAAAAGAGACCATCACGGTTACTCACACAGGCAGTGTATTCTTACTTGAGTTATGGTGTCAAATTATCTACAACCGGATATTAAAAAATTTCGATCTGCCACATAATCGCGGGTACGGCTTTCGAAAGATCATAACCTTTTAGGGGTGTCCCAACTTAGCCCATGACAAGCTGTCATGGTCAGCGGAGTAACAACTCCAAATTGGAAGAACCGAGTGTTCTCAGAATCCAGTGCACAATATATTTTGACAAAGGTAAAACTAATCCAGCAAGACCTCCCGATATGCCGACACCCTGATAAGAGTCGCGCGTATCTTGTCTCAGGCCACGATCGGATGAGTAGTACATACAGCAACCGAAGATCCCAGATAACTCGGTAGCACCGCAAGGGCTCTAGTTTGGACCAACACTCATGAGGAGCACTGGCTCGAGGGTTGATTAAGAATCCACGGGTTAATTACTCACTATGCAGTTTTTTTAGTTATTAGGAAAATGGTAAAACCAAGGTTGGGCTTTGCTGGAAATGCTTCAAGCAGAGCGAATTATCGAGGGGGGGCCATAAACCCCAACCGTGTTAGGAATGCAATATCAAGGAACATAACACCGGTTTATCGGATCCTCATGCGGCAAGAGTGGAACAAAATACCAAGTAAAAGGCCAAGCCTTCCACCCATTACCAAGTATATATGTGCATTAATTAAATAAGATATATATTGTGTTATCCCAAAGAATCCAATCCAACATGGAGCAAACTTCAGCTTCACCTACAACTAACAACGCTATAAGAGGGTCTTGAGCAAAAGCGTAACTTAGCCAAACAACGGTATGCTAGGAAGGTGGTTGGAGGGTTTCATGGCAACATAGGAGGCTGACAAGACTAGAATGGGCATCGCAACATATCTATAGAGTGATACAACTAGCAAAGCAAGGATAGAGGTGATATCGAGGAAGGGTCATCTTGTCTGGTATCCCACAAGGAAGAAGAACGAGTTCATGAAGAAGACAAACGGTCGTAGCCGAACGAATCCTCACAACTCCGGAACAAAACCGAAGCTAACGAGACAAGCAAACCAGAAAGAAGCAAACAACATGGTAAACACACAATTCATAACCATGGCATATGACGCACAAACAAGTATGATGCGTGTCCGGTTTAAATATGCATGGCATGGCAAAGTGCACAAACAATACTACAAGTTAAGTGGAGCTCAATATGCAACGAGTTGCATATTGACAAAACACCACATTCACATATTGAGTTTTATCCCGGTTATGTACACAACAAGTTTAAATGTTGGTTAACATGGCAAGAGGTGCAACACAAGAAAACTAACTATCTAGGCAATTTAAATGAGGCCGGAAACAAGAAACAACGATTCCAGAAAATCCCCATGTGCAATTATTGATTTTGGTACTATTCTGCCTAAAACCCTATTTTAAAGTTATTAAACAACAAAAGTGAAGGCACCAAGTTAATCTATGTATTTTTCTACCCCATTTACATATCAAATTTATTTAAATTGGAGGTATGGTTATTTAGTTATGATTAAAACCATTTTAACATGTTATTTAAGCAAACAAACGCAAACAACTATTTAAAGATTTTTAACATGGATGAAAGTTGCAAATTATGAAACTAGATGAAAATCTAAACATTTTACATATACAACTTGTTTAATTCCGATGCACAGATTGAGAGTTATTAAATCCATGAAGTTTGAGGGGCAAACTGTAAACTAACAGCAGTTTTCTGACTAATTAGCAAATTCGAAGGAAGGGGAAAAACAACACGGGCCGAAATTGAGATCTGGCCCAGGGTGCGGAGGAGCTGCTCACATCGGGCCAAGTCAGGCCGGTTGGATCACACGAAGAGGAGCTAGGTCTGGGCGCTGCGAGGCAGGCCTAGGCGCGGTCAAGGACGGGTTGAGCCACAGGTCAACGCACGGGCGAGGCAGATACATCGATCTCCTCGGCCAAGCTGCTCGATGCAGCGAAGATGGTGGCGCTGGGAGTCGGCTGCGGCAAGGGACTTGGCAAGGCGGCGGAGCTTGATAGATCCGGTGTCAGGCCTGCAACTGTTGACAACACTCTGAATTGAGACAGTACTGATTTAGTTTGCAAACTCAAGTGTCAACCGTTGATCCTCGATCTAACGAAGCTGGAGTCCTATATCGTTTCATCAAAGGAGGCGCTTCATCAACCGTTGATCTTCATCTGGACGGTGCAGCCGTAGTTATTCTGCTTTTTAAAAGTTACCGCGCTAGCTGTCTCTTTCCTTCGTCGTCCTTTTACTGTTACTGCTCTGTACTCCTTTTAAGATCTTCTCCGGCTTGTGGAGAGGGCATCTCTAGGTTTATTCGGGCTTGGCCCTCAAGCCGCCGTGTCCCGGCTGGCAAGAACCCTAAACTAGTTCATCTAAATCGAAGGAATTACTCCAAAATTCCCCAATATAATTGTGTGACTCCTCTGTTCTTCGTCGAATTTCTTGACAGTACTAGCTAGGTCCTGTCAATTGGTATACATAGCGCAGTTTTTGTTCTCGGCGGCGGGTTTTCAGCTCCCAGATCCGATCTGGCCCTGATCTGGTGCGGCGGCAGTGTTGGCGGCGAACGACGGCGGTAGACAGCTCGGCAGCAGAAAGGAGGGAGTAGTGGTTCCTGAAGGATACTCCTTCAGTGTAATATCCTACCCAACCCACCCTTTCAGTGCTTCTCGCTCCGGCGACGCAGCGGCGACATCGACGGGAAGGCAACAATCTGGCAGTGAGGTGTGGTTACCGGGTCACCGGCGTAAAGTCCCTCCCTCTCACCTCCCCTTCCTCCTCGTGGACGAGATGACAAACATAGGGCTGGGCAAGATGGCCAACGAAACGATGGACACAGAAATCCTAGAGTTGGAATCTCCGCAATTGGACATCAAAACTCTGAGGCAGGAAAGAGAGGAAGACAGGAAGGAGTTCTATCACTTTACAGATTCAGTGAACAAGAATTTTGCCAGCATTCAGAGAAACTTCAAGAAAACCCAAAGCACCCTGCAAAAGTTGACCACGGATCAGTTAACAAAAGAAGAAGAAGTGGAGGACGACGTTCCAAACCCACACTCTGGACAAGGCAGTACATTGATTCCTCCTGGAAGACCAAAACAGTTGCCCCATAACCACCTAGCCACTTACAAACAGGAACCTACTACTGTTGGTTCGGCTGTGCTCATTGACAAAGCAACAGGCAGAGAACTCAACATGGATGGCACTCCAAAAGGACCATATAGGCATCCCAATCATGCGACCAACTAGCAAGAATACCTTACACCTCCACAACAGCAAGGTCAAGTGGCAAGACACTTGCTGACAGTCGTTGAACTACCTGAAGTAGATATCAGAAAGGAGAAGAGCAGACCTTACACACTTGAGATAAGAAGAAAACTTCTTTGTGTCAAACCTGCAAAACTAAATTTGGCTGAAACTGATGGAATGGATGCAGACTCTTGGATACAAAACATAGAGCAGTATTTCTCAGCTGCCAGAACATCAATTGAGCAAAGAACAGAAATAGCAGTTTCCTACCTGAAGGGTGAAGCCATTCAATGGTGGAGAGGCACTGGATTCATTGCACACCACACACCTTGGCACAAGTTTTGTTCAGCTATCACACAAAGATTTGCTACAAAATCAGTGTGTGAAAATGTCAAGTCCTTCCACGAACTGACACAAAATGCTTCAGTTGCATAGTACATTGCTGAATTTGAATAGCACTTGAACTTACTGAGAAGGGACAACCCAGCAGTCCCTGACAGCTACTACATGCATAGTTTTATCTCAGGATTGAACCCATACATTCAAAGCCATTTAGAATGCTTGGAACCCACAGACATGCAAAAAGCCATGTGGTTGGCAAGAAGAATTGAAAAGTCTTGCCCTCCAGCCATCCCTCAGAAAACTTATATGCCAAATTACAGAAGAGGAACTCCAGTTGAAATAAACAAGCCTCCTCTGACTACCATTACAAGTGCTGCTTCTGTTATTCAACAAGCTAGAGAGAAAGGCATTTGTTATAAATGCAGAGAGCCTTGTTTTCCAGGCCACAAACAAGTCTGTAAGATGTCCCAAAAGGCTCAAATACAGGCACTGGAAGAGCAGGCAGGCAACCCTGACATTATTTATGTAGTAGATGCAGAGGGAGAACAGCCAGACCTGGAAGAAGAATCTCCTGATAACCAAGAGCTCAAAATCTCCATGCATGCAACCACAGGCATTCCTGAGGATAAAAAGAAACACACCTTCTCCTTAGAAGTAAGAATTGGAAATACCATGGCCCTGGCCCTTGTAGATAGTGGCAGCACTACCACCTTCATTTCTCCTGCTACTGCTCTACAATCTGGGTGCAACCTCACACCAGGAAAACAGGTTCAGGTCACTGTAGCAAATGGAGGTAAATTATATAGTGAGTTTTCTCTCCATCAGACCACATACCAAGTCCAAGGGGTTAATCTAGTATCTGACTTCAGAGTTTTACAACTCACTGGATATGATATTATCCTAGGGGCAGATTGGATGTATATGCACAGTCCTGTCACTTTTGACCTACCTAAAATGTTGTTGAGTATTAGACAAGCTGATGGGAAGGAAATAACATTTATGGATGAGAGCTTGCCCACCAGTCCATGCACTCCCATTCTACAAGACATGGAGAACATAATGGGCAACATGCTCTCAGGAGCTTTAATGTGGATGCAACCAGTGCAGTTGGAAAATCCACCTGAACCTCTGAAAAAACCTGAAATAAAAAATCTTCTGGAGGAATTCAAGGATGTCTTTGCAGAGCCCACTGGTTTACCTCCTCACAGAGATTGTGACCATGCAATTAACTTAGAGCCTGGAACCCCAGTAATAAACCAAAGAGCATACAGATTGCCACACCATCAGAAAAATGCCTTGGAGGAAATAATCAAGGATCTCATCCAAAAAGGGATTATCAGATTAAGTCAAAGTCCTTACTCTTCCCCTGCCATTCTAGTAAAGAAAAAGGATCTGACTTGGAGATTGTGTATTGACTATAGAAAGCTCAATGCACACACTATCAAAAACAAGTATCCTATACCAATGATAGAAGACCTTTTGGATGGATTAAATGGAGCAGCTATTTTCACCAAACTAGACCTGAGGAGTGGATACCATCAAATCAGAATGAAAGTAGGGGACATTGAGAAAACTGCCTTTAGCACACATTTAGGACTGTTTGAATTCTTGGTCATGACTTTTGGAGTGACAAATGGACCACCTTCCTTCACACAACTCATGCAGACTGTATTGGGTCCTCTGCTCAGACACTGTGTGCTAGTTTTCTTTGATGATATCCTAATCTTCAGCAAGACTTATGAGGAACACTTGGAACATGTAGAACTAGTATTACAAGCACTCAGACAACATCAACTGTATGCAAAGCTGTCCAAGTGCACTTTTTCTCAACCTAAAGTGGAGTACTTAGGATATGTGATCTCTGGCAAAGGTGTCTCCACTGATCCTGCCAAAGTTGAAGCCATTGTGAATTGGCCCACCCCTTAAAATGTAACCCACGTGAGGAGCTTTCTGGGACTAGCAGGTTATTACAGAAGATTTATTCAGAACTATGGGATGATTTGCAAGCCATTATTTGATGCACTGAAAAAAGATGGATTCCAGTGGTCTGAACCACAAGCTGATGCCTTCCAGCGGCTTAAGGACAAAATGACTTCCACACCTGTACTTGCATTGCCTGATTTCTCTTTGCCTTTTGTCCTTGAAGATGATGCATGTGGGTATGGCATTGGAGCAGTCCTAATGCAAAAAGGACGGCCCATTGCTTTTATGAGCAAAGCTTTGGGGCCTGAAGCAGCTGGCTGGTCTACTTATGACAAATAAGCCCTAGCAATTATTGAAGCTATCAAGAAGTGGAAACACTACTTTGCTTCATCTTCCATCATAATCGGAACTGACCAACAGAGTTTGAAGTACATTCAAGAACAGAAAGTAACTGAAGGAATACAACACAAACTCCTTGTCAAATTATTGGATACAAATTCACAATGGAATACAAGAAAGGAAAGGAAAATAGAGTGGCTGATGCTCTATCCAGAGTCAAATATGCCCTTCATGCCCTAGGCTCCAGCACTGCTATTCCTACTTGGATCACTGAGGTGGTTAACAGTTACAAGTAGGACACTAAGTGCTCTGAATTATTGGCTAAACTTGCACTTGATCCAGCTGGACAACCACCTTATACTCTCACTAGTGGTATACTCGGGTACAAGTAAAAAATTGTGATTGGTAACAACAGTGAACTGAGGAACTCCCTACTCACATCCTTCCACAAGTGTGAATTGGGAGAACATTATGGAGAGAGAGCTACTTATCATAGAATGAAAATTTTGTTCACATGGCCTGCGATGAGAAAAGCAGTGCAAACATTTGTTCAACAATGCCATGTGTGTCAATTAAACAAAGCACAACATGTTCCTTCTCCTGGCTTGCTGCAACCTTTACCAGTTCCCGACTTTGCTTGGACTCACATTAGCATGGACTTTGTAGAAGGCTTGCCTAAATCTGAGCACAAAAACATGATACTAGCGGTGGTTGACAGATTCACCAAGTATGCTCACTTTATTGCAATGAGACACCCCATCACTGTAAAAAGTGTGGCTCAAGCATTCACTGACAACATAGTTAAGTTACTTGGACTGCCCAATGTGATAGTTAGTGACAGGGACAGATTTTTCACAAGCAACCTATGGAAACAACTCTTCAACAAAATGGGAGTCAAACTTCATATGAGCACTTCATATCACCCTCAATCTGATGGTCAGACTGAGAGAGTCAACCAGTGCTTAGAAAACTACCTCAGGTGTATGGCATTTGCTCACCCCAAGAAATGGCACACTTGGCTGTCCATGGCTGAATGGTGGTACAACACCTCCTTCCACACTTCCCTGAAAATGACACCTTTTCAAGCACTGTATGGCAGACCTCCTCCAATGATTACTGAATTCCTGCTACCACCAGTGGAAGGAGATGATTCTCAAGCTCAAGTGGACAGAGAAACAATTGCTCAGTAGATTAAGGACAATTTACTCAGTGCACAAGAGAGAATGAAATTCTTTGCTGACAAAAAGAGGATCTGATAGACAACTTGCAGTCGGTGATATGGTCTATGTGAAAGTACAACCTTATAGACATACTAGCTTGAGCATCCACAGACACCTGAAACCACACTCCAAATTCTATGGTGTCGGTGTACAAAAAGAGGGGTACACTTTTTGTACCCCTATGACTGTGCACGGGCAGTCTGAGCCACGGCGCCCCCACTCCAAGCATGGCAAGGGAGGCGAGCCAGGGTAAGACTGAAGCTCGATGGAGACTGGAGCAACGCCAAGAACAAGACCACAAAGAGCAAAGGGACGAAGCGGCTCTCCCCAGCAAGATCCATGCCGGGGCCAGCCCTGGCAGCCCCGGCAAGGCCCTTGCCGCGGCAGCTTGCCCCGCGCCTACGGAGCGAATCACCCTTGAGTCCACCGTCCCCATGGGGCAAGGATTCGGGAGATGTCCCCGTGGTGACATGCAGATCTTTGTGAAGACATTCAAGATCAGATGCAAGTTAAGAAGACGACGACCCTTGGCGGGATCCCTGCCGAGGAGAACTAGAAGGCCCCCGGCAAGCACCTTGTCGGGGATGACAGCAGGCGCCACAGCAAGACCCATGCCGGAGCCCCCGGCAAGGCCCTTGCCAAGGGCATCCACAGGGCCACCATCAGGCCCGCACCAACTGGGTTTCCACCAACCCACGCGGCTGCCGACCCAACCAGCTGGACAGGCTCCTGCATGGCAACCCACACATCTTCGTGGAGACCCTCCGTTGCGCCACCTCAGCTGCCTGTCTGCCTACATGGCACCTCAGGCACCGCTGGCCAGGGCGCGTGTCAACATGAGGAGGGGCGGCGATGGACAAGACGGACGTCTCCCCCCGTCCCCGATAAAGCAAGGACACCTAAGCTGGGCGCATTAAATGCACCTTGTCCTGTAATGCGAGGGATAACCTCGCATCACTGTACCCTTTCCACCTCCTGTGTGCCACTGTGGCAGCCCCTTTTCCCTATAAAAGGAGACCCGAGGCGACCAGGAGGAGGATTCGGCTTTTTAGAACTCCTCACGACTCTCTTAGACCTCCTCACTAGCTGAAGAATACCAATATATAATCCACCAAAGCAGGAGTAGGGTTTTACGCATCTTTGCGGCCCGAACCTGGGTAAAGGAACTGTGTCCTGATCGTTAGATCCGCTCTTCTCTCAACACCGCGCCCCGCAACCGTAGTAGGGATTCTTGTGATCCCATAGGTGTCGATCCAAATACACCGGCATCTTTGGCACGCCATGTAGGGGGCGCAGTTGTGAGAATCGGCTTTAGCGGTTAGTTCGGCGTTCCTGCGTCGTCATGGCGCCCAAGAAGAAGACGACGGTGGCGGTTGGCCAGTCAGAAGCCGGACAGCCCGTCCCGACGCGGGCGAGCAGCGGACCAGTCGTGGAAAGGACTCGGGGCGCTGCTCGCGAACACCAACACCATCCCGACAGCCGGAGTCTGGGAGGTGGCGACGTTTGTGCGCCTGGTAACGGGCCACACACCGCCAGTTCCAAAGATGGAGCCCGACCCTCCGCGGGTGGCGCGGGGCCTTCCAGGGTCGCGGCCGCATCACCCGAACGCGACGCAAGGGCCTCCAGAACTCCCACGTCGGCTCCAACAGCGCGCTCTTCTCAAGTAGCACGCCACGAATGGCGTCGTCACCTCGAAGATCCCAGGCGTCGCCATGGGAAGGGCCCCGAGCGCCACTCCCTGGACGTAGAAGACCTGCCCGCCCGCCGAAGCGGTGGTGGAGACGTTAGGCAACCGCGGGATCGTGATGGAGCTCCCCCTGACACGGTCAGGGGTCGAAGCGCGTCACGGTCCGCGCAGGTTTCACTACCGTTGACACCATCCAAAGCTTTGGCGCGTGCGCAGTTGCTCCTCGACTTTCCTCCCGTTATGGGGAAACTCGACGAATGGAGAGCCACCATCCGAAGCCCTGTCGCAGTCGCCAATAGGGATGACCTAAATCCAGCGGAGCTCCTAGGCTGACGCTCTGATGGGGTCCCACGCATCGGGGGCGGGAGAGCTGGCAGCGCCATGGCTACGGTGCATTCGCCTCCTCCTCGTCCAGTGCAGCATGCGTCGACCCGTCAAGACGTTGCGGGCGATGCCATCTCCATAGCGTCATCCGACCCACGGACCCGCGGCGACCAGCGTCAAGTTCTTCAGGAGCGAGCTCATTGTAATGCCCCGGATGTAATACTTTCCCTTTTGGGTATATAATATATCTCCGGCTTCATCTATTTCCATTCCGGGTTCTTTGTCTTTTGGGTTTTCGTCGTTTTGTTGTGTGAGTGTGTGGCATTCATTCATATCATGTAGACATGTGCATTGCATTGCATTTGTGTTGTCGGTTGCATCCGGTTCCACGCGTTCCTTCCCGTTGTCCGTTTCGCATTCCGGAGCTCCCTCACGTGTTCGTGACATCCCGTAGGCCTACTTTGGTGTTTGGGCGTGTAACGTTACCGGTGTGCCGCGAGGTTGTTGTGTGTGTTGTTGTTTTGTTGTGTGCATCCCGCCTCTCAAATCTCGTCGCGTTTGGACGCCGTTGGCTATCCCATCCGATGTTCGTGTGGGTCCAAAGTGCCTTCACTTTGTGTCCCGGAAACACCCCTACTGCAGTCTACTACCCTCTCCTAGGTCCTTCTAGACATCCCCCGCGATCGGATCCGTCGGATCGCGATCGGAGGGCTCTAAACACCCTAAATCCCCCCTAACCCTAGAAAACTGCTATATATAACACCCCCATGCCATTTTGGCAGCCTAATCCCCCTCCACCTACCTCTAGCCCCTCCTCTCCACAAATTCCGTGCTAAACCAGGCTCCAACCGCCACTTGGCAGATTCTTCGGTCGAATCCATCGAGCTCCCGCCGCAGATCGAGGGCCTCTCCCAGCCTCCTCGATCGAGCGAGCCAACCGACCGCTGCGGTCAACGCGCCAGGCGCCCCTTCTTCGACCGATCAGCGCCTGGATCGCATCACTCCATCGGCCCAATCTGCCACGGACCACTTCCCCGTCGGTTCCCTCCAGCCCGAAGCATCGCTGGGCCGTTGACCCGCAAGCCAGCGCCTCGCCTCGCCTTCCCTTCCGCCGCCGGGCCGTATGCCACTTCCCCGGCCCGCTCCGCTCGTCTCTCCACCGGGCCGGTCTCCTCCCGCCGCGCCGGGCCACCGGATCCGCCTGCCTAGGCCCTCGCTCCCTTCGCGCACCAGCCGATCGGGCGCCAGCCGTCCGGCTGGGCCAACCCTCCCTCGCCTCCGACTGGGCCGACCGCCTCCCGCCGGGCCGCGCCGATCCGCCGCCCTGGGCCCCAGCCGCCGCGCCGGCCTGTCTCCGATCTGCCTCTACCGGGCCGGATCCAACTCCGGGCCGGTGCTCCTTTTTTTTTCCAGATCTGCCTGAGGTTGACCTCTTTTCCCACTAAGTCCCAGTAATTTTGTGTGCTGATGCTATATTCAAACATGCATATCTTTTTGTGTGTTGCTCCGATTCGCGCATATAGCATGTCCAGACGTTCGTGGGATCGTGCTCTACGTTTCATCTGTTGTTGTCATGCATGTTAGAAGTCATCTAGGTGCTCGTTTTGCTGTTGCAAGAGTGCATCATGATATAAACTGCTGCTATGTGATGTTTTTATGTCATCTTTGCCATGTGATATCTTTTAGCTCGTTTGTCCGAATGATGCAAATGACATGTCCACGTGTTCGTCTTGCCATGCTCTACATGTTGTATGTGCTAGGTAGCATGTTAGTTTATTCTTGCCATGTTTATCATCGTTGCAAAGTGCCATGTGGCTGTGATGTTATTTCACTTGTTATGAAATACCATCTTGTTGAGCTCGTTGCTATCGTTGTGTTTACCTCCTGGATGCATGCTTGTATGTTTCGGAATCACCTTCATGTGTACTTTGATGAGGTGCTTACCACTTGCCATGTTTAGTTTCGAGGTGACTTAAACATGCTCTTTTAGATGCCATGATGAAATTGTTGTTTTAGGACTTAGTGGTTTTTCACTAAGTCTGAAATCTGTAACGTTCCGATGCCATGTTCGTGTGATGTTCTAGGACAAACCATGTTAGTTTTGGAGTGGATCTTGATTGTTCCTTGTAGTATATATTGTTGTCTTTCCATTCATGTTCTCACATGTCTATTTAAGTGGCTGTAGCATGTTTATCTTTTGCTCCAAAGTTTCAATAAAATTCTGCTGCCAGAATTTTATTGTCAAGTTCAATATGTCCAAGATCATTGCTATTGATCCGTGACTCCGTTGGGGGTGCACTTTTGGACTTAGTTGCTGTAGTATATGTCTAGTTTGTGTTCATGTCCTTTGCCATGATATTTGAGTGCTGTAGCTTAATTATTTTGAGCTCCGAAGTTGCTATGTTGCTGTAATTTTCAGCTTTCGCTCTTTTCTTGTTTCGGGCATAACTTTTAGCCCGTAACTCCGATTTCAGCGAATCTTACATGTAACTTGATTGTTTTTCTGTGTAGATTAATAATATCAGTTTGTTATAATGTTTTGAGGTGTTTTGCTTGAGTGCTATTTTACGTGCTCCGTGTGCATCCTTAGAGCATCCATCACGCATTCATCTTTTTCGAGTGCGCATTTCATCTTGTTGATTGGTGCTTGGTGTGATTGTTTTGTTTAGAGCCGGAAGCAGAGTCCGAGTTCGAGTATGAGCACGAGGTTTCCAACGAGGTTGAGCACGACGACCCTTCTTACGATCCGAACGGCTTCTCTTCAGGCAAGATGACCGAACCCCGATAAGATTACTATCTTTGCCTATTGCTAGTAGTTCCGATCTATAGTTTTGCCTCGATGCCCATGATCTTGTTGTCAGCCTCCTACTTGTAACCCTTGCATGTTTAACCAACCTACCTACGCAAAACGTTGCTTGGCTAAGTACGCTTCGCTCAGCCCCTCTTATAGCATTGCTAGTTGCAGGTGAAGATCGAAGATGCTTGCTTCATGTTGAACTTTGGTTGGGTTATATCACACAATATAAATTCTTTAAATGAAATCATCTATATATTGGCAAGGGTGGAAGGCTAAGCCTTTTGCTTGGTGTTTTGTTCCACTCATGCCATTAGGAACCGTATAAACCGGTGTTATGTTCCTTGATTATGCGTTCCTAACACGGTTGGGGTGTATGGGACCCCCTCGATAAACCGCTAAGTGCTAAGTCTTTTCCAGCAAGTCCCAACATTGGTACTATTTGCCTAATAACAAACTAAACTTGCATAGGGAGTAATTAACCCTCTTTCTTAATCCACAACCCCGGGCTAGTGCTCCACATGAGTGTTGGTCCGAAACGAGCGGACTGCGGGGCCGCCTTGGGGCAACCTGAGGTATCTGGCATACACCTGTAGGACGTCTCATCCGGTCGTGTCCTGAGACTTAGATACGCGCGGCTACTATCAGGGTGTCGACACGCCGGGAGGATTTGCTGGATTAGCCTTACCTTAGTTCGGTATATCTTGAGCACGGGATTCCGAGGATACTCGGGTCTTCCCACTTTGGAGTTGCGACTCCGCGGATCGTGGGCTTGTAATGGGTCAAGTTGGAACACCCCTGCAGGGTTTGAACTTTCGAAAGCCGTGCCCGCGGTTATGTGGCAGATGGGAGCTTGTTAATATCCGGTTGTAGAAAACTTGACACAATGTTTCTAATACACTACCAGCGTGTGTTCCGTGACTGTCAATTTCCGAATAGGGATTCAGGAGTTGAACACGGATGGGTTATGTTTGTGGAGCTTGTAGCTAGGATCACTTCGTGATCACTTCTCGCCGAGGCTTTCTCTTCTCGCTCTCACTCACGTAAGCTAGTTGCTAGTTGCTGCTGCAGACACTTATTCTTTTCTTCAGCCTTTCCTCTCCCAAAGGCTTAAATAGTCTTGTTACCCGGTAACGGGATTGCTGAGTCCTCTGTGGCTCACAGTTACTTCACTACACCAGATGCAGGTCCAGTTGTGAACTATCCAGGTGATGGCACCGAGCTGGATTGGGAGTACGACGAGGAGCGTAGTCGGTACTATGTGCGATATCCGGATGATCAGTAGTGGAGACTCCTACTAGGATTCGATCCGCCTGTGGTTTATTTATTTCAGTTTGGTATCTTGACATTTGGATTTTGCCCTTAGAGGGTTGTGATGTTCTTAATGTATGGTGATTGAGACTTGTTATGTAATTGTGTGACGTGGCGAGTGTAAGCCAACTATTTATGTTTACAATCCCCTCTTTTACATGAGATGTGCAAAGATTACCAAACTTGAGATCATTCTAGGATGGATTTATGCCTTTAAGTCGTGCCTCGACACGTAGGAGGTATAACTCCATCCTGGGCATTACAAGTTGGTATTCAGAGCCTTCTCCGACCTAGGAGCCCCCACTGTTTGATCGAATCGTTGACGGTCGAGTCTAGGCACACACTGAAAACTTTTTGAGTCCTATATTATATCGGAGAGTAGGATTTCTTTGCTTCTCATCTCCTTTCTCTCTGGTGAGGACTCCTGACGACTACTCTTGTCTCTCCTATCTTCAAAAATTGCACAATTTTTTTTAGGAATCCCGCGAGTATTCTGGGATTGTTTCGATGTTCTTGTGACAAGGATATTGTTCTCGATGCCTCCTGTTTCCGGGGAGTTGAGCTTCGGGGTATTGTTGTCACAAGCTTATCGCGGCAGTACTAAATACTTAAGACGGCCGACATCGAAAATCTCTCCTATACGGCCTGTGGCAAGATAACCCCGACATCACCCAGTACTGGGGAGGTAGTTCGGGAGTATTGCCATAGCTTGTTATAGTGGATGCTTTTCGAAGGTCCGAGGTACATAGTTTCCGAGAAAGACTGGTTATGTGTTGAAGGATGGATACACCTGGATGTAGGTTTAGAGTTGATTGCGCGGTGCTTCCCGTGTATCCCCAATACCTGATTGCATAACTGGAATCTTTCGGAAATCTATAGGTGGGTTTATCCAGTAGATCGTAGGCATTCTTCCAACGAATGCAGGTTAGTGAGTTCGGGGTTCTACATTGAGTGAAGGGGTTTATGACCGATGTTACTATCAGGAGTTGCATCTTAAAGGATCCTTGGCTATGCTGATCCGGGGATTGCAAAACCTTTTCGTAACACGTTCATATGCTTTCAGCACAAAGATGTTAGAACGAAACTCCTCTCTTGTGTTTGTTCCCTCCCGTACCTTGTTGTTTTCTTATTTTATCCTTTTGTCCCCTATGTGGCTTCTCGTGAAGATTGATGTTATCATTTAACTGAGAATATCATTCGTTCCTCTTGTTCGGATGATTTCATTCGTTCTTATTGTTCGAATGATTATTGTGAAGACTTGTTGCAATTCATTCCATTGATTCAGCTTATACCTTTTGTCAATCAATTGCTGATTCGTGGTCATCTCTTTCAGGATGGCTCCGAAAAAGGTTCCCAACGCTAACCCAGAGGTGGAAGAGGTCCCAGATCATCCTCCTTCCCCTCCTCCTCCGCCTGAGGCTTGGAGAGCAATTATGCAGACTACAGGTCAGAACACCCAGTTGATGATGCAGATGATGCAGCAGATGCAAGCTAATCAAGCTAATCAGGGTATTCCAGGGAACCAAGGCAACTTCTTCAACCAGCAGCACCATGCTACTCTCAACCAGTTCTTGGCCAACAATCCTAAAGCTTTCAGTTACTGTGTCGACCCTCTTGATGCTGAAGATTGGTTAACCGACATAAAGAAGCATTTTGAGTGCAGTAACGTGAAGGAAGATGATTATGTGAAGTTTGCAGCCTTCCAACTGAAAGATCAAGCAGCTGATTGGTGGCAGCAGTACAAAGACTCCAGGCCGGGTCAAGTGATCTCTTGGGAGAATTTCTGCAAGGACTTTCCCTCGCACCACATTCCTACAAGTGTCATCGAGGGTATGCGTGAGCAATTCCGCAACCTGAAGCAGGGCTCCATGACAGTCTATCAGTATAATGTCAAGTTCCAAAACCTCGCTCGTTATGCTAAGCAAGACATTCCTGATGCCAAGAGTAAAATCTACCAGTTCCGTGGAGGTCTCAAAGATGAACTTCAGCTTGCTCTCACTTTGTTCGAGCCGGATGAATTCGACAAGTTCTATAACATGGCTTTGAAACAAGAAGCAGCTCAGCTTAAGATGGAGGCTTCTAAGAAGAGAATTCGAGATGCCGTTCACTCTTCCTCATCGTCTCAGTTGGTCTCGAAGCATCAGAAATTCTGGCTTCCTCCTCCTCCAGTGATTCGAGCTCCATACAACAACTCCAACAACTCCAACAACTCCAACAACAAGAACTCTAGTGGTCGTGGTTTCTCCCACCCACCCAACCCGAGCAACCAGTCGAAGAAGCAGTTTCAGTCTCAAGGCTCCAAGTCCAGTGGTTCTCATTTCCGTCCTCTCTCTGAAGTGGTGTGCAACAAGTGTGGCCAGAAGGGTCATTATGCCAACAGATGTCCGAATCCGAAGCATCTTCCACCTCCTCCAACTGTGAGTTCAGCTATTGTCGGGCATGATCCAAAGGCAGCAAGAGTCAATCTGATGAATGCAGCGCAAGCGAAGAATTCTTCTGATGTCATTTTGGGTAACCTTCCAGTGAACTCTTTTCCTGCTAAAGTGTTATTTGATTCGGGTGCTTCACATTCTTTCATGTCATTCCCATTTGCATCCAAGTATAATGTGGGCACCATGGCCTTGCCAAAGGAGTTGCAAGTGATTTCTCCGGGTAGATGCATGATTTCTAGATTATATGCTCCGGATGTTTCTATTCGCATGGGTGATTATCGATTTTTGGCTTCTCCGGTGGTTCTTGGTAATTCTGACATCGACCTCATCCTCGGAATGGATTGGCTTTCTCAGCATGATGCTCACATTGATTGTGCTCAGAAGGAAGTCAAGTTGACTCATTCTGATGAAGATGTGATTATCTTCGCCTCCAGGGATAACACTATCAGGCTTTTCTCTCTCAATGATAAGGGCGAAATTAATGCCATATCTCAAATTCCGGTGGTGAACGAATATCAAGACGTCTTTCCTGAAGAACTTCCAGGCATGCCTCCACACCGTCAGGTGGAGTTTGTCATTGAACTCGAGCCGGGTACTGAGCCAGCATGCCGGCGTCCGTACAAGCTCTCTCCGGATGAATTGAAGGAACTGAAGAAGCAGCTTGATAAGCAGGAGAGTATGGGTCTCATCAGGCCTAGTACCTCTCCATGGGGCTGTGGTGTCTTATTTATCAAGAAGAAAGATGGCACGGAGCGTCTCTGTGTTGATTACCGGCCATTGAACAAGAAGACAATAAAGAACAAGTATCCGCTCCCCAACATCAACGAACTCTTTGAGCAGCTCAAAGGAGCTAAAGTGTTCTCTAAGCTTGACCTCCGAATGGGCTACCATCAAATTCGCATTCGCGAGGAAGACATTCCCAAGACGGCCTTCAGAACGAGCTACGGTTCATACGAGTATACCGTCATGTCCTTCGGTCTCGCCAATGCTCCTCCTACCTTTTCGAGGATGATGCATTACATCTTCAACCCCTATGCTGGCGAGTTTGTGCTTGTGTATCTGGATGATATTCTGGTGTTTTCCAAGAATGAAGAAGATCACGAAAAGCACTTACTTCTGGTTCTTGATCGACTCCGAGAGCATAAATTCTATGCCAAGTTCTCCAAGTGCGAGTTTTGGCTCGATAAGGTTTTGTACCTGGGCCACATCATCTCAGCTGACGGTATTGCGGTTAATCCCGAGAAAGTTGAAGCAATTGTCAACTGGGAAGCTCCTCAGAACGTCAAGCAGCTCCGCAGTTTTCTAGGTCTTGCCAGCTATTGCAGAAGGTTTGTTGAGAACTTCTCCAAGATTGCCAAGCCTCTTTCCAACCTGCTTCAGAAGAATGTCAAATACTTTTGGTCTCCAGAGTGTGATGTGGAATTCAAAACTCTCAAAGAAAAGCTTGTCTCTGCTCCAGTTCTGAATCCTCCAGACGAGTCCAAGCCCTATGAAGTTTTCTGTGATGCTTCTCTTCAAGGTCTTGGTGGTGTGCTTATGCAAGATAAGAGAATTGTGGCATACACTTCTCGTCAGCTCAAGCCAAGTGAGAAGAACTATCCCACACATGATCTCGAGCTAGCAGCTGTGGTACATGCTCTGATTACGTGGAGACATCTGTTGTTGGGCAGAAAGGTCGACATCTTCACTGATCACAAGAGCTTGAAGTACATCTTCACACAGCCGCATCTGAACCTCCGCCAGACTCATTGGGTCGAAATGATCCAAGAGTATAATCCCAGCATTGAATACACTCCTGGCAAGGCGAATGTGATTGCAGATGCTTTGAGCAGAAAGGCATATTGCAACAGCCTTCTTATCAAGCCGTACCAGCCTGAGCTTTGTGAAGCTTTCAGGAAACTCAACCTCCAAGTTGTTCCGCAGGGTTTTCTCGCAAATCTCCAAATTGATCCTACCTTGGAAGATCAAGTCCGTGAGGCCCAGCTCAGTGATACCATGGTGAAGAAAGTGAAACATGGGATTGCAAAGGGCACTCCAAAATACAAGTGCTTCCGTGTTGATGAGAGAGATACCTTGTTCTTCGAGGACAGACTCGTTGTTCCCAAAGGTGATCTCAGGAAGCTCATAATGAAAGAAGCTCATGATTCTCTCCTTTCAATTCATCCTGGCAGTTCCAAGATGTATCAAGATCTCAAGCAGTCTTACTGGTGGACACGCATGAAAAGGGAAATTGCCCAATTCGTGAATGAATGTGATGTTTGCAGAAGAGTGAAAGCAGAACATCAACGTCCAGCCGGTCTTCTCCAACCTCTTCCTATTCCCGAGTGGAAGTTCGACCACATTGAAATGGACTTCGTCACTGGCTTTCCTAAATCCAAGCGAGGAAATGATGCTATCTTTGTGGTGATTGACAAGCTTACCAAAGTCGCTCACTTTCTTCCAGTCAAAGAATCAATCAATGCAGCTCAACTTGCAGAGCTGTACACTTCCAGAATTGTGTCCCTACATGGCATTCCTCAAGTTATATCCTCAGACCGTGGAAGCTTGTTCACATCAAGGTTCTGGGACTCCTTTCAGTCCGCCATGGGCACTAAGATCAGGTTCAGCACTGCTTTTCACCCTCAGACTAGTGGTCAAGTCGAGCGTGTGAATCAGATTCTAGAAGACATGCTCAGAGCCTGTGTCATATCCTTCGGCATGAAATGGGAAGACTGCCTTCCATTTGCCGAGTTCGCTTACAACAACAGCTTTCAAGCAAGTGCAGGCAAAGCACCATTCGAAATTCTCTATGGCAGAAAGTGCCGTACCCCTCTCAACTGGTCTGAAACAGGCGAACGTCAACTCCTGGCAATGACTTGATCTCAGAAGCCGAAGAAATGTGCAAAGTCATACGTGAGAATCTCAAGGACGCTCAGTCGCGCCAGAAGAGCTACTATGACGGCAAGCATCGTGATTTGGCATTCAACATCGGTGATCATGTCTATCTCCGAGTTTCTCCGATGAAAGGCACCCAAAGATTCGGTATCAAAGGAAAGCTTGCTCCGAGATACGTCGGTCCTTTCAAGATTCTTGGCAAAAGAGGCGATCTAACCTATCAACTTGAGCTCCCTCCCAACTTCACAAATGTTCATGATGTCTTCCATGTGTCTCAACTTCGCAAATGCTTCAAGGCACCTGAGTGCATGATTCCGTTTGAGGAGATTGATCTTCAACAAGACCTGTCCTACCGAGAGCACCCAGTTGCCATTCTCGAAGAAACCGAACGCAAGACCCGTAACAAGTCCATCAAATTTCTGAAAGTAAAGTGGTCACATCACACCGGCCGAGAAGCTATCTAGGAATGAGAAGATCATCTTCGTTCCGAGTACCCTTCCTTTTTCCAGTCCTAGATCTCGGGACGAGATCTTTTTGTAGTAGAGGAGAGTTTGTAATGCCCCGGATGTAATACTTTCCCTTTTGGGTATATAATATATCTCTGGCTTCATATATTTCCATTCCGGGTTCTTTGTCTTTCGGGTTTTCGTCGTTTTTTTGTGTGAGTGTGTGGCATTCATTGATATCATGTAGACATGTGCATTGCATTGCATTTGTGTTGTCGGTTGCATCCGGTTCCACGCGTTCCTTCCCGTTGTCCGTTTCGCGTTCCGGAGCTCCCTCACGTGTTCGTGACGTCCCGTAGGCCTACTTTTTTGTTTGGGCGTGTAACGTTACCGGTGTGCCGCGAGGTTGTTGTGTGTGTTGTTGTTTTGTTGTGTGCATCCCACCTCTCAAATCTCGTCGCGTTTGGACTCCGTTGGCTATCCCATCCGATGTTCGTGTGGGTCCAAAGTGCCTTCACTTTGTGTCCCGGAAACACCCCTACTGCAGTCTACTACCCTCTCCTAGGTCCTTCTAGACTTCCCCCGCGATCGGATCCGTCGGATCGCGATCGGAGGGCTCTAAACACCCTAAATCCCCCCTAACCCTAGAAAACTGCTATATATAACACCCCCATGCCATTTTGGCAGCCTAATCCCCCTCCACCTACCTCTAGCCCCTCCTCTCCACAAATTCCGTGCTAAACCAGGCTCCAACCGCCACTTGGCAGATTCTTCGGTCGAATCCATCGAGCTCCCGCCGCAGATCGAGGGCCTCTCCCAGCCTCCTCGATTGAGCGAGCCAACCGACCGCTGCGGTCAACGCGCCAGGCGCCCCTTCTTCGACCGATCAGCGCCTGGATCGCATCACTCCATCGGGCCGATCCGCCAGGGACCACTTCCCCGTCGGTTCCCTCCAGCCCGAAGCATCGCTGGGCCGTTGACCCGCAAGCCAGCGCCTTGCCTCGCCTTCCCTTCCGCCGCCGGGCCGTACGCCACTTCCCCGGCCCGCTCCGCTCGTCTCTCCACCGGGCCGGTCTCCTCCCGCCGCGCCGGGCCACCGGATCCGCGTGCCTAGGCCCTCGCTCCCTTCGCGCACCAGCCGATCGGGCGCCAGCCGTCCGGCTGGGCCGACCCTCCCTCGCCTCCGACTGGGCCGACCGCCTCCCGCCGGGCCGCGCCGATCCGCCGCCCTGGGCCCCAGCCGCCGCGCCGGCCCGTCTCCGATCTGCCTCTACCGGGCCGGATCCAACTCCGGGCCCGTGCTCCTTTTTTTTTCCAGATCTGCCTGAGGTTGACCTCTTTTCCCACCAAGTCCCAGTAATTTTGTGTGCTGATGCTATATTCAAACATGCATATCTTTTTGTGTGTTGCTCCGATTCGCGCATATAGCATGTCCAGACGTTCGTGGGATCGTGCTCTACGTTTCATCTGTTGTTGTCATGCATGTTAGAAGTCATCTAGGTGCTCGTTTTGCTGTTGCAAGAGTGCATCATGATATAAACTGCTGCTATGTGATGTTTTTATGTCATCTTTGCCATGTGATATCTTTTAGCTCGTTTGTCCGAATGAGGCAAATGACATGTCCACGTGTTCGTCTTGCCATGCTCTACATGTTGTATGTGCTAGGTAGCATGTTAGATTTATTCTTGCCATGTTTATCATCGTTGCAAAGTGCCATGTGGCTGTGATGTTATTTCACTTGTTATGAAATGCCATCTTGTTGAGCTCGTTGCTATCGTTGTGTTTACCTCCATGATGCATGCTTGTATGTTTCGGAATCACCTTCATGTCTACTTTGATGAGGTGCTTACCACTTGCCATGTTCAGTTTCGAGGTGACTTAAACATGCTCTTTTAGATGCCATGATGAAATTGCTGTTTTAGGACTTAGTGGTTTTTCACTAAGTCTGAAATCTGTAACGTTCCGATGCCATGTTCGTGTGATGTTCTAGGACAAACCATAAGTTTTGGAGTGGATCTTGATTGTTCCTTGTAGTATATATTGTTGTCTTTCCATTCATGTTCTCACATGTCTATTTAAGTGGCTGTAGCATGTTTATCTTTTGCTCCAAAGTTTCAATAAAATTCTGCTGCCAGAATTTTATTGTCAAGTTCAATATGTCCAAGATCATTGCTATTGATCCGTGACTCCGTTGGGGGTGCACTTTTGGACTTAGTTGCTGTAGTATATGTCTAGTTTGTGTTCATGTACTTTGCCATGATATTTGAGTGCTGTAGCTTAATTATTTTGAGCTCCGAAGTTGCTATGTTGCTGTAATTTTCAGCTTTCGCTCTTTTCTTGTTTCGGGCATAACTTTTAGCCCGTAACTCCGATTTCAGCGAATCTTACATGTAACTTGATTGTTTTTCTGTGTAGATTAATAATATCAGTTTGTTATCATGTTTTGAGGTGTTTTGCTTGAGTGCTATTTTACGTGCTCGGTGTGCATCCTTAGAGCATCCATCATGCATTCATCTTTTTCGAGTGCGCATTGCATCTTGTTGATTGGTGCTTGGTGTGATTGTTTTGTTTAGAGCCGGAAGCAGAGTCCGAGTTCGAGTACGAGCAGGAGGTTTCCAACGAGGTTGAGCACGAGGACCCTTCTTACGATCCGAACGACTTCTCTTCAGGCAAGATGACCGAACCCCGATAACATTACTATCTTTGCCTATTGCTAGTAGTTCCGATCTATAGTTTTGCCTCGATGCCCATGATCTTCTTGTCAGCCTCCTACTTGTAACCCTTGCATGTTTAACCAACCTACCTACGCAAAATGTTGCTTGGCTAAGTACGCTTCGCTCAGCCCCTCTTATAGCATTGCTAGTTGCAGGTGAAGATCGAAGATGCTTGCTTCATGTTGAAGTTTGGTTGGGTTATATCACACTATATAAATGCTTTAAATGAAATCATCTATATATTGGCAAGGGTGGAAGGCTAAGCCTTTTGCTTGGTGTTTTGTTCCACTCATGCCGTTAGGAACCGTATAAACCGGTGTTATGTTCCTTGATTATGCGTTCCTAACACGGTTGGGGTGTATGGGACCCCCTCGATAAACCGCTAAGTGCTAAGTCTTTTCCAGCAAGTCCCAACATTGGTACTATTTGCCTAATAACAAACTAAACTTGCATAGGGAGTAATTAACCCTCTTTCTTAATCCACAACCACGGGCCAGTGCTCCACATGAGTGTTGGTCCGAAACGAGCGGACTGCGGGGCCGCCTTGGGGCAACCTGAGGTATCTGGCATACACCTGTAGGACGTCTCATCCGGTCGTGTCCTGAGACTTAGATACGCGCGGCTACTATCAGGGTGTCGACACGCCGGGAGGATTTGCTGGATTAGCCTTACCTTAGTTCGGTATATCTTGAGCACGGGATTCCGAGGATACTCGGGTCTTCCCACTTTGGAGTTGCGACTCCGCGGATCGTGGGCTTGTAATGGGTCAAGTTGGAACACCCCTGCAGGGTTTGAACTTTCGAAAGCCGTGCCCGCGGTTATGTGGCAGATGGGAGCTTGTTAATATCCGGTTGTAGAAAACTTGACACAATGTTTCTAATACACTACCAGCGTGTGTTCCGTGACTGTCAATTTCCGAATAGGGATTCGGGAGTTGAACACGGAGGGGTTATGTTTGTGGAGCTTGTAGCTAGGATCACTTCGTGATCACTTCTCGCCGAGGCTTTCTCTTCTCGCTCTCACTCACGTAAGCTAGTTGCTAGTTGCTGCTGCAGACACTTATTCTTTTCTTCAGCCTTTCCTCTCCCAAAGGCTTAAATAGTCTTGTTACCCGGTAACGGGATTGCTGAGTCCTCTGTGGCTCACAGTTACTTCACTACACCAGATGCAGGTCCAGTTGTGAGCTATCCAGGTGATGGCACCGAGCTGGATTGGGAGTACGACGAGGAGCGTAGTCGGTACTATGTGCGATATCCGGATGATCAGTAGTGGAGACTCCTACTAGGATTCGATCCGCCTGTGGTTTATTTATTTCAGTTTGTTATCTTGACATTTGGATTTTGCCCTTAGAGGGTTGTGATGTTCTTAATGTATGATGATTGAGACTTGTTATGTAATTGTGTGACGTGGCGAGTGTAAGCCAACTATTTATGTTTACAATCCCCTCTTTTACATGAGATGTGCAAAGATTACCAAACTTGAGATCATTCTAGGATGGATTTATGCCTTTAAGTCGTGCCTCGACACGTAGGAGGTATAACTCCATCCGGGGCATTACACTCATGAGGACGCTCGAACCACCATCGAGTGTCGGCGTGCAACGCGCCACCAGTCAGACAGGCGAGCAGGGCCTGCTGTGGACCGCCCAGCACTGGAAAGCCCTGGAGGTCTACACTACGAAGTAGGCTGTCTAGCTTTCACTCGTGAGCTGCGGCAGTTCCAGTGGCCCTCTCACCGCACCTTCAAGCCTGACGTTGGCGAGAAGTACAACGGCAGGACCCACCCGTCGGAGTTCCTCAGCATCTACACCATCGCGATGCAAGCTGCCGGGGCCCGCGACGATAAGGTGCTTGCAAATTACTTTCTGTTGGCTCTTAAACCTAACGCCATGTCGTGGTTGATGCACTTGCCAGTAGACTCTATTTCCTCCTGGTCCGACTTGTGCCATGAGTTTGTTGGCGCCTTTACCGGAGGCCAGCAAGCCCATGGCCAGGCAAGTGACCTGCATGTAATACCCCAGAAGGAAGGCAAGACTCTGCGCAGGTACATACAGAGATTCAGCCGGGTACAGTACAATATCCCTGATGTTCACCCTGCAGCCATCATCAGCGCGTTCCACCAGAACGTGCGCAACCGCAAGATGCGTGAAGAGCTGGCGATGACCAAGGTGAAGGATGTGGCGGAACTCTACGTTCTCGCCGACAGATGTGCCCGGGCCGAATAGGGAAGGAAGTACCCCGGTGAAAGCGCCGGTGCGGAAACTGACTCCTCAGACGAAGATACCGCTGCTCCAGCGAAGAAAGGCCGAAACCGTAACAGGAAGCGCAAGGGGAAGGCCGTGCTTGCCGTCAAGGGATCTGATGACACCGGCTCCGCCAAGAAAACCAAGGCGGGTGACCCTGGCAAAGAAATTGCAGGGTGTGTCGCCTGCCGGGCCATGGTGGCTGCCGAGAAGCCAGCAAACTCCGGCAAGTGATACTGCAAGATCCATCGCACCAAGGGCCATGATCTCTAGGACTGCCACCAGGTTGAGCTCCTTGCTTAGAAGCAAAGGGCTGAATACGAGAGGAAGGACAAGGAGAAGGGCCAAGACGGCGCTAAGGGATCCAACAAGAAGCGTGACGGCCAAGCAGGCCGTCGCGGCAAGGAGAAACAGCAGGAAAGGCCCGCCCGGGGCCACGACAGAAGGCGAGAAGATGACGATCACGAAGAGGACGACGAGTCCAACGGCCAAGAGTTTCAGAAGGCTACGGACGCCATGTGCGTCGATGGTGGCGCCTCGCTGTATGCTTCTCACCGCCAGCTTAAACACTGGGTGCGAGAGATTATTGCGGCAGAGCCATCGCCCGGTGCCCAAAAGCCGCTGAAATGGTCCAGCACACCTATCATCTTTGATGCCGAGGATCACCCTGATTGCACTACTGCGGTCGGGTGCTTGCCATTGTTGGTTTCACCAACAATACGCAACCTCAAGGTGACGAAGATGCTAGTAGATGGCTGGGCCGGTCTGAACCTACTTTCGCCCACCGTGATCAAGAAGCTGCAAGTTCCTGATGGAGACCTCAAGGAGACGGGCACGTTTCAGGGGGTCAGCCCAGGGAGGAGTCAACCCAAGGGGAAAGTCACGCTGCCCGTGTCTTTTGGGAGTGATCTGAACTATAGAACGGAGAGGATCGTGTTCGATGTTGCCAAGGTCCCCCTGCCTTACAACGGGATCCTTGGCCGCCCAGCGCTGGCCAAGTTTATGGCAGCATCACACTATGCCTACAACACCCTGAAGATGCCAGGGCCCGTGACGATCATCACCATCCCCTCCGACAAGAAGATGCGTTGATTTGCGCCGACCAATTGTACCAGCAAGCAGTTGCAGCAACTGCCGCTACGGGGGCACTTGCTCCTACCACTGGAGCCTCGGGAGGGAAGAAGAAGAAGACCGGCGAGACCTCGGGCGCCCACTCCGGCAAGCTCACCTCTTCGGAGTGCTGTGCTCCCGTCGAGGATGTGCCTGAGAGCTCCACCGGAAAGAAGAAGACCGGCGAGACCTCAGACACCCACTCCGGCGAGCGCACCTCTTCGGAGTGTCGCGCTCCCGTCGAGGACGTGCCAGAGACCAAGAAGGTTTCTGTCAAGGAGGACGGCACGGGAGGGGCTTTTACCATAAGCTCCATCCTTGGCAAAAAATAGGAAGACGCGCTCGTCATCTTCCTGCGGGCGAATGTCGACGTGTTTGCCTGGCAAGCATCCGACATCCCCGGCGTTCCCAGGGAGGTGATTGAGCACCACCTTGCTGTCTGCCCTCATGCGCGGCCCGTCAAGCAGAAGGTCAGGAAGCAAGCTTTGGAACGGCAAGAGTTCATCACCGAGGAGATCCGGAAACTGGAAGCTGCGGGTTTGGTGAGAGGAGTGCTCCACCCAACGTGGTTGGCCAATCCAGTGGTAGTGCGCAAGGCAAATGGGAAGTGGAGGCTGTGTATTGATTACACAGATATCAATAAAGGTTGTCCCAAGGACCCCTTCCTGTTGCCGCACATAGACCAGATTGTCGACTCCACGGCACGGTGTGATCTGCTATCATTCCTTGATACCTACTCCGGCTACCACCAGATCTTCATGGCGAGAGAAGATGAAGAGAAGACAGCGTTCATCACCACATGTGGCACGTACTATTTCGTACGAATGCCTTTCGGGTTGAAGAGTGCCGGCTTGACGTTTGCAAGGGCAGTACAAATTGGTTTTGAACCTCAGCTTCATAGAAATATGGAGGCTTATATGGACGATATAGTGGTCAAAACCAAGAACAAGGCAACCCTTGTCCCGGATTTACAAGAAACAGTTGTGAACTTGCGCAAGATCAATCTCAAGTTGAACCATGAGAAGTGCGTCTTTGGCGTTCCGTCTGGCAAGCTTCTCGGGTTCTTGGTGTCACAACGTGGGATAGAAGCCAATCCGGACAAGATCAAAGCTATAGAGCAGATTGAAGAACCCAAACGGGTCAAGGATGTGCGTCGGCTTGCTGGCTGTGTTGCCACCATGAGCAGATTCATTTCCAAGTCTGCCGAGCGCGCCCTCCCCTTTTTCAAGATCTTGAAAAAGGCGGGCCCAATGGAATGGACGCCAGAAGCCGAAGCGGCGTTACAGGATCTGAAGAAATATCTTTCCTCCACGCCAATACTGGTTGCGCCACGACCACAGGAACCGTTGCTCTATACTTAGTGGCAACGAACCAGGTGGTCAGCGCTGCACTGGTGGTGCAGAGAGAAAACGATGATGAGGTGATAGCAGCAACGGAGCCTGGTGCGACTGGCGCAGAGGCGACACAGCCGATTGGAGTACAGCCGAAGAAGAAGATGATGCAGTACCCGGTCTACTTTGTTAGCTTTCTCTTGCAGGGGGCTAGGTCAAGGTACTCCGGTGTGCAGAAATTGTTCTTCGGCCTTCTTATGGCCTCGAGGAAGCTGCGTCACTACTTCCAGGCACACGAGATCACTTTCGTCACTCGCCTCCCTCTGCAACAGATATTGCACAACCCAGATGCAACGGGAAGAATTGTAGAGTGGGCACTGGAGCTGTCCAGCTTTGGCCTCAAGTTTGAAAGTACCTCGACAATTCAGAGCCGAGTTGTCAGGGATATAGTTAGTAGGTATAAACCGGATATTGTAAACCGGCTTAGTTATATCGTACTTGGTTTTACCATTTCAGTAGAGATTACGGCCCATAAGATTTCAAGACCCATGTATAGAAATACGGTTTGTAATCCGCCAAAGAGATATAACTTGAGAGATAAGAAAGAAAGGGCAGAGACCGAGGCGGACACGATTATGAGCCGGCCTCGGGACTCTGTAAACCGGACCAGGTGTCACCTCTATATAAAGGGACGACCCGGTACCGGTTCAGGGACAAGCAACAATCAATCCGTCGAGACGCAGGCAAGCGAATCCGCTCCCTGTAAACCGACGCCCAAGCAATACCAAACCAACTAGACGTAGGCTTTTACCTTCTCGAAGGGGCCGAACTAGTATAAATCCTTTTGCGTCCTTTGTGTGCCATGAACCCTTTCAAGCTAACCCGTGCGATGGTTCCATCATCAAGTCCGCTAAACCGGACATCTGCCGTGCTAATTCCACGACAGTTGGCGCCCACCGTGGGGCCTGCGCACGATGGTTTCGAGTTCTTGAAAGGTGGCTTCGAAGGGTTAAAGGGTTACGTAGTCGGCCGGATGACCAAGAGTCGTCGTGGCCGGATCTACATCGACGACGCGGGTTGGGGACCGGAGGCTGATTCGATCGAATACGGGTACCGGGTCCCCTTCGGCAGCCTCCAAGTCTTCATTGGCAAAATTGGGGAACCGGGACCTGAGCCGGACATCCTCCCCAACATCGTCGAGCCGGCTCAGCGTGCGAGAGCGGCCCGGATTCAGCCTGCCATGAAGCATGTGTTCGTTGGAGCGATTCATGGAGGCCAAGCCGGGGACGGATCGGAATCTGATGGTGTGACCGTCGTCTGCTCAGATGACGAGTCTTCATCCGGGGAAACTGAATCTCTATATCAGTTGCGGGACGGCCGGTCTGAAGGCGAGTCTGATGGAAACAGTATTCCGGGCCCCTTCGACCCGCCAAACCGGGTGGCGGTCTTCATGGCCGGTTCACAACCCCCGACGAACGGAACTACAGCAGAGGCTGGTGCAGGGGGAAGCGGTTCAAATCCCTCCCTTACTGAAGTTCTATCCACCTTGATCGAGGAGTTCGCAGCCAAGGCAGTAGAGGTCGTAGCTCCAGCAGACAAGGCGCAACATGATGCAGTGCTTCTTCAGTTAAAAGCCCGGATCGATCAGTTAAAGGAGGATTTAAAGGCAGAAGGGGAGATGTTAGCCGCAAGACAAGCAGAGTTGGATGATCAAGCTTTTCACTTGAGGATGGAGCAGGCTTCTATGGAAGGAGTAAGGGGGCGAAAGTATCAATCCCGCCTACCGCCGGGTTTTGAATCTGCGAATTTGTTCAGAACACCTGGGGCTGGGGCCAGTAATAATCCGGCTTTAAACCGGAGGAGCCCCCCGGCTCGGGATGAGCCGGCTCAGCAGCCCGCGGCAGAACGGGAGCGTCGGATTACATTGACGCCTTACGTTCCTATCCCCCCGGGACATTACTCAAACCCTTTGGATAACATTGCTGCGGCGGCAGCGCGGTTGGCCGCTTTACCTGTGGAAGAAACATCCCCGGTGGCGATAGAGGCGCGCAGGGCCCAGAAGCTGCTTAATACGGCGTTAATACAGCAGCAAGCATACTCTCATAGCAGGGAAAGGTTACATTCAACACCGCGTCCCAACCGAAGTTACTCTAGACGCTGGGAAGAGCCGGAAGTGTCTAGCAGTGAGCGCAGGAGACACCAGCACAGGCAGGATAATCCGGCAAGGGCGGAGATGCCAGCCCCGGACCTAAACCGGCCTAGATCGGAGGCCAGGGAGGAAATTTGTCAGTCGACGCCGGTTCACACAGCCACTACAGGAACAGGAGCTACAGCAAGCGGTTTTGGAATACAATGTCTCGTCCCCGCCCTGCGGAGCGTTAAGTTGCCCAAAGATTTCAAAGGACCTCGCAAGGTGCCTAATTACACAGCCGATTTACCACCCGAAGCTTGGGTGGAAAGATACGAGATGGCCATGGAGATGCTGGATGTGGATGAATCGGCTTGTGCCAAGTATTTCACTATGATGCTCGAAGGCACGGCCCGGACTTGGTTGAAGGCGCTACCTCCGAATTCTATCGGATCATGGGGGGAGCTGCGCGGTCAGTTCATCAAAAATTTCAAGGATACATGCAAACAACCAATGTCGGTGATAGACTTGGCAGCCTGTGTACAAGGCGAGCAGGAGTCTACAGCAGCTTGGGTACGCAGAGTGGCAGAGATATTACACTCCTCAAATGGCATCAACCCTAGCACAACAATTGTAACTTTGGAGAACAATTGCCGGTTTGAGTCATTAAGATTGAAACTCGGACGGCTTAAAAGGGAATGCAATGACATGGGGACTCTAATGAGTGCCCTGGTAAAGTACGGAGACTCGGATAATACAAAGTATCCAGAAGCAGAAGGAGATAAAGCGGGAAAGGCCAGCAAGACTGGCAAACCGGCGCCGGTTAATCCGGTTACTTCAAGTTTTTTGGGCAAACGGAAACCGGAAAATAGCTCCGATTTTGTGGCTAATACACAGGTTCAAGGAGGTTTTCAGGTTAGTCAGCAAGGTCCCGCTCGCCAAACCGGTGGAGGAAACCCGGGTTGGGAGCAGGATTTGGATCAACCCTGTCTAAAGCATAGCGGAAAAAGGGGGCCTGCACGGCACACTGCAAGAGAATGCCTGTCCCCTATGATAGCAGGGAACGGCCGTTTTAATCCTCTTAGCCGGCCCCCGAACGGCGGTTCAGGGCCCGGGTTTTATGGTCCGGGTTACCAAGGGAACAACTCCGGTTCAGGATATAGGGGCAACAGCGGTTATCAAGGGAACAACGGTGGTTATCAATCCCGGCCAGGCGGCCAAGGTAGTCAAGGAAACTACAATGGTCAGGGAAATCAATCACATTATCAAGGTGGTTATCATGGTCAAGGAAATCAATCGTATCATCAAGGTGGTTACAACAATCAGAATAATCAGCAGCAGGGCCAAGGGAGTCACAATAACCAAGGAAATCAGCAGCAGCAGCGTCCGCAGCAACAGCAGCAATCCGGATACCAGAGTAATCCGAAGGAGTTGAGCAGCGGTCAATATCATGTTTTCACCACAAGTTTATGTAAGAGAGACCAGAAGGTTTTAAAGCGGGCTGTTAATGCGGTAGAACCGGCGACGCCACAGTTTCTACGATGGTCAGAGCAGCCCATTGTTTGGAGCAGAGAGGACCACCCGTTACGGGTAGATAATTCGGGACATTTAGCCTTGGTGGTAGCACCTCAGGTGGGAGGATACAAGTTTACTAAAGTTCTCATGGATGGAGGTAGCAGTATCAATATATTATATTACGAGACTTTTCGCCGTATGGGTCTGGCAGATAAACAGTTAAGGACATCAAACACAGTGTTTCACGGGGTGGTCCCAGGTAAGTCAGCTTATCCAGTTGGTAAGATTGACTTAGAAGTTACCTTTGGGGATGAGCATGATTCCAGATCGGAGATGATCACCTTTGAAGTTGTCAAAATTAAAAGTTCGTATCATGCTTTGTTTGGGAGGACGGTTTATGCTAAATTTATGGCTAGACCATGTTATGTTTATCTGCAGCTTAAAATGCCGGGTCATAAAGGCACGATCACGGTGCATGGCAGTCGTAAGATAGCAGTGGAATGTGAGGAAGGTGATGCAGCTTATGCAGAAGCGGTATGTGCCACGGAAGAGTTAAAATTTTATAAGGATAATGTTGATCCGGCAGATATGACCCCGCTGAAGAAGCCAACTACCGAGCATGATCCGGCTTTGAAGTTCAAATCAGCGGAAGAGACTAAGCAGGTTGATTTTGTGCCTGGAGATTCGTCTAAACAATTCACCATCAGTGCTAACCTAGATCCTAAATAGGAAAGCGCGCTCATCGAGTTCATCCGTGAGAACCGGGATATCTTTGCATGGAAACCTTCTGACATGCCAGGTATACCGAGGGAACTCGCTGAGCACAAGTTAAACATTGATCCGAAGTTTAAACCGGTAAAACAATATCTGCGCCGCTTTAATGAAGAGAGGCGCAAAGCTATAGGAGAAGAAGTGGCCAGGCTTTTGGCGGTAGGGTTCATAGTGGAAGTTTTTCATCCGGAATGGTTGGCTAATCCGGTGCTGGTTCTAAAGAAGAATGGGAAGTGGAGGATGTGTGTGGACTACACAGACCTCAATAAAGCTTGCCCAACTGATCCTTTTGCTCTACCTCGCATTGATCAGATTATTGATGCTACAGCAGGGTGTGAGCGGCTAAGTTTTCTGGATGCGTACTCAGGTTATCACCAGATAAAGATGGCAGTGGAAGATCAAGAGAAGACAGCGTTCATAACCCCTTTTGGTGCTTTTTGCTATGTGTCTATGCCCTTTGGGCTCAAGTGTGCGCAGGCAACTTATCAGCGTTGTGTTCAGAATTGTTTGAAGGGGCAGATAGGAAGGAACGTACATGCTTACGTGGATGACATTGTGGTTAAGTCAAAGGAGGAAAGGACAATGATAGAAGACCTCAGAGAAACCTTTGATAATCTTCGGGCTTACAGGATGATGCTTAATCCGGAGAAATGTGCCTTTGGTGTCCCGGCTGGTAAGCTTTTGGGATTCCTGGTCTCGAACCGGGGAATAGAAGCCAACCCGGAGAAGATCAAGGCCATCACATCTTTGGCGAAACCGGCTTGCATTAATGATGTTCAGCGCATAGCTGGCCGGATCACGGCGTTGAGCCGGTTTATCAGTTGCTTAGGAGAAAAGGCGATCCCGCTTTATCAAATGTTGAAGAAAACGAACCGGTTCATTTGGAGTGATGAAGCGAATACAGCGTTTGAGAATCTGAAACAGCAACTAGCGAAACCGCCGGTTTTAGCTGCTCCTATCGACAAAGAGCCTTTGCTATTATATGTTGCTGCAAACACACGGGCAGTCAGCGTTGCGATTGTGGTTGAGCGCAAGGAAGCAGGGAAGGAACATCCGGTTCAGCGCCCGGTTTACTATGTGAGTGAAGTACTCATCGAGTCCAAGCAAAGATACCCTCATTGGCAGAAATTGGTATACGGGGTGTTCATGGCAAACCGGAAACTGAAGCATTATTTCCAAGGGCATCCAATAACTGTGGTTAGTTCAGCCCCGCTGGGAGACATAATCCAGAATAGAGAAGCTACAGGCAGAATAGCCAAGTGGGCTATTGAGCTCAGTCCGCATGAGTTGAAGTACGTACCACGTACTGCTATAAAATCCCAGGCCTTGGTCGACTTCATCAACGACTGGACAGAATTACAGACTCCGGAGGAGAAGCCGGATCTCACTTATTGGACGATTCACTTCGACGGTTCGAAGCAGTTGGAGGGCTCGGGGGCCGGAGTTGTTTTAACTTCCCCCAGAGGTGATCAATTTTGTTATGTCCTCCGGTTGTTATTTCCTTGTACTAATAATGCAGCAGAATATGAAGCACTACTTCATGGTTTGCGGTTGGCAAAGGAGATGAATTTAAGCCGGGTTAAGTGCCTGGGCGATTCAGACCTAGTGGCACAGCAAGTTTCGGGCAAGTGGGATTCAAGGGATCCCCTCATGGCGGCTTATCGACGAGAGGTTGAAGCGGTCGCAGGTTACTTCAAAGGGTATCAGGTGGAGCATATAGACCGGCGGAAGAACGAAGCAGCTGACGCTTTAAGCCGGCTAGGGTCGCAACGTAAACCGGTACCACCAAACACATTTTTGGATGAATTGCACAATCCTTCGGTTCAAGTACCTTCAGAGGACGATCTAGCTGTTCCGGACCCAGAGGCACAGTTGGTTGCGGCAACCCATGTTATTCCGGATTGGACGTTACCCTATTTGGTATATTTAAGCCGAGGAGAGTTACCAGAGGACGAAGATGAAGCACGGCAGATAATCCGGCGTTCCAAATCTATGACAATTGCCAACGGGGAGTTGTACCATCGCAGTACTTCTGGAGTATTTCAACGGTGTGTTTCAGCTGAGGAAGGTTGTGAGATTTTAAGGGAGATTCATGAAGGGGATTGTGGTCATCATGCCGGATCAAAATCTTTAGTAGCTAAAGCTTTCCGGCATGGCTTTTATTGGTTAACCGCACATGCAGATGCGGCAGACATGGTCCGCAAGTGTGACGCTTGTCAGAAATTCTCAAGACGTGCTCTTATTCCAGCACAGGAACTCCGGATGATACCAATAACTTGGCCTTTTGCAACTTGGGGGCTTGACATGGTTGGTCCTTTCAAGAGATCCCAAGATCAGAAAACTCATCTACTAGTGGCAGTGGACAAGTTTACGAAGTGGGTTGAAGCGGAACCTGTAAGCAAGTGTGATGCGGCAACGGCGGTTAAGTTCATCAAAAAAGTAATATTCCGGTTTGGTTTTCCACACAGCATCATCACAGATAATGGCACCAATTTATCTCAGGGTGAGATGGAAGAATTCTGTCGACGAGAGCATATTCGTTTGGACGTATCTTCTGTGGCTCACCCCCAATCCAATGGTCAAGCAGAAAGGGCAAATCAGGAGATTTTGCGAGGAATCAAGCCCCGGCTTATGACACCTTTGCAGAGAACCCCAGGATGTTGGGTTGAAGAATTACCGTCTGTCCTTTGGAGCATTAACACTACACCCAACCGGTCTACAGGTTATACACCTTTCTTCATGGTTTACGGCGCAGAAGCAGTTCTTCCAAGTGACATACGCCATGATTCACCAAGGGTAGCGGCCTATGTAGAAGCCATCAATGAGGAGTCAAGACAAGACGGTTTGGATCGGTTGGATGAAGAGCGTGACATAGCTGCAGCATGGTCGGCGATTTATCAGCAAGATCTGCGCAGATATCACAGCCGCCGGATCAGAACCAGGACATTCCAGGAGGGTGACTTGGTACTCCGGCTTATCCAAGATCAAACAGATATGCACAAGCTATCCCCGCCATGGGAAGGGCCCTTTGTGATCAGCAAAAATTTACACAACGGGTCATATTATTTGGTGGACATTCGAGAGCACAAAGATTCACGGACATCAGAAGAGGAGACGAAAAGGCCGTGGAACATTGCTCATCTACGGCCATATTACACTTGAGCCATGGGCTTCCATGTATCCTATGTATATATCATGAATAATGAATAAACCAGCACCCTCGGTAAACCGGGGGCTCAGCCTTTTTTCCACATACATAAATTTTGCGGCAAATATCCATGTCAGTTTGTTATCAAAGAATCATATTTCAATGTTGGCTGGTTTTTAGAAGCTAATCTTTGCAGGGGGTGTGAAGGAGCGGTAGAACTCACGGGAACAAGAGATTATGTCCGGTTCAGGAAGAGAAAAACCCCATAAAAAGAAAAAGGAAAAACCTGCAGGGTCAGGAGGAACGTCAGAGGCCCCTGGGGACAGTCGGGTTCGCCCACATCCCCATGATTGGCTATGTTATGAATATTTGGGCTCCCTGAACAGTTGGTACGCCCACGTTCAAATGATGACCCGGCCCCTGGGGACAGTCGGGTTCGCCCACATCCCCATGATTGGCTATGTTAGGATTATTTGGGCTCCCTGAACAGTTGGTACGCCCACGTTCAAATGATGACCCGGCCCCTGGGGACAGTCGGGGTCGCCCACATCCCCATGATTGGCTATGTTAGGATTATTTGGGTTCCCTGAACAGCTGGTACGCCCACGTTCAAATGATGACCCGGCCCCTGGGGACAGTCCGGTTTGCCCACGTCCCCATGATTGGCTAAACCTTGTTTTGAGCCTGGCAGCTCTTTGAAAAGCCTCGATTACATAGTTTGATTTACAAGAATTGTGTGTTTCTTGATGTTTTTGTGTTTCATAACCTTTTTAACCAAGGGGAACAGCTCCAGAAGTTGACCGTCTATCTAGTGTTACAAGTCTGGGTCATGAACACCAGCGAGAGTTAAACCGGCGTTCATCGTAACCCAGCTCGACTTCATGATGAGCTGACAGTTGGCAGCACATGATCAGATACAAGTTACAAATTTCTGAACCGAGAAGAGAAAGATTTATTGACAAGATGAACCGAAGAGTTTCAAGGGTTTATTAGAATTGATGAAGACTGATTAAGGTGATTTTAAACATCCTGACCGGTTTAAGGTATTTTGGCTACATACAATTCAGGTATCACAGTTATTTGTTAAAGATATGCTTATTAGTTATACCAAGAGAACAAGTTAATCCGTCCAGTGGTAAAGCCACTAGGACATATTTTTGATCTTTTTTATGGACAGAGCAAGGCATCCGTATAAATCAACAAGTCAACGAGCAAATACTTCATAAAGACCAAAGTCAGGTCACAACGCTTTAAGTTTCAGCTAAACTTATTACAAGGCATAAAAAGCCAAATAGTTGGAAGCATTGTTTACGGAATAACAATCATGATTACAACAGTAGCATTCAAGATTGTGCTTCTCCTTGCCGGGATGATTGGCCACCGTCTTGTTCCGGAACATCTTCCTCCTCATGAAGCGGCGGGAAATCTGGTGCACGCCAATCGATCTTGGCCAAGGCACGGAAATATACTTCATCGTTGATCAGCTCAGCAGGATCAATATCAGGAGCAAAAGTGTGAGGACGAACCGGCGGCGTTAAGTTTACGATATCGTAAACCGGTCGATCCACCCGCTCGTTCTGCAGGTTATATGCTGGATGGTATCGAGACAAGTCAGATTCCACCGCAATCTTGCTAGCGAGGGGACGCATTTCCTTTGTCAGAGCGTACAGATCCTTCTCATCAAATGCTGAACCGTCCTCCTTGGTATCAGGAAATCCGGTTAACACTTCTGCCGGATCAATATCCGGGACCCAAGCTTTAGCCCTCGTAAGGGCCAGAAGAGCACCTCCTCGAGCAGCCGATTTCTTCACCTCTTCAAGACGAGTTGGCAGAATGGACAAACTGTTCAAAGTATCCTTGATGGTTGAAGGAGCCGGTTTACCAAAGGAAGTAGCACTAATAATCCTTTGTGCTCCAGAGTATAATTGTTCAACCAAGGTATAGCAGGCCTTCAGCTTCTTCCGTACATCATCCCCAAGATGGGAGACACGGCGTCCTACATACAACATATGAAAGTTAAACCGGCGTAGGTCACAGATTGCAAAGATAAAAGACAGGAGTTCAGGCCATGCTTACCAAAGATAGCAGAAGTCATCAAGTCAAGTTGGCGTTTTAACCCGGTCAATTCTTCGGTAACCGGGTTAAGTGCTCCTTCGGCATCCTGAACACGTTTCTCCAGATCTTTTTTCTGGACTTCAAACGTCGTCCGCTCCTCGTCAAAGAACCTCTTCAAGTCTTCGGCAGTCTTTAAACTCACTTGGAGTTCCTTTTAAACCTTTGAAGCGGCTGACTCAGTCTCTATAAGCCGGCTTCGAAGTTCACTGATTTCCAAAGCATTCCGGTTCAGCTCAGCCTGAAGACAAAAAGTTCAAAAGTAAGGTTAGAAATTACAAGTCTCAAGCACACAACCAAGTTGTCTACTTGACACTTGGGGGCTAATGGCAGTTGAAGTAATAACAGCAAAGACAATTTGAAAATGCAAGTCTCAAGCACCCAACCAAGTTGTATACTTGACACTTGGGGGCTAATGGCAGTTGAAGCAATGCATCAGAGACAATTTTGAAATTACAAGTATCAACTACATAACCAAGTTATCTACCTGATACTTGGGGGCTAATGTATGGATCAGCAGTTCAAAACTACAAAGTTCCGGATTACCTTCAATAAAGAAGTTAAACCGGAACTTGGGGGCTGTTATAAGATAAAGAGGCGTGTAAAAAGGCAAAGTCAGAAGAGGAAAACTTACTTCATATTTTTCTCTCATCAGGTTTACTAGGCTGGCCTCATAATCCCGGCTGCTATGGAGCCGGTTCAGATATCCGGAATAGATGTCTTGAGCACTCATACTTGAGAGACTGGATATATCAGTACTCCACTTCCCCTTTTCCTGAGTCATCTTTTCCGCTTTAGCTGTATGTTTTGCTAAAACGGTGGGTTCGGCTGGCGCAACATAAGCAGTGCCAGTAACCACGACATCAGGGGAAGTGGGTGCATTGGGAGGAGAAACTTCAGTTTGAGCCGGATCAGGAGACGCCGGGTTAATTTGAGGAGAATTAACCCGGGCCGGACTTGGTGGGTCTTGGACATCTTCAGCGGCAGGAGTTTCAAGAGCGGGTTCGTCAACCGGAGCGGCAGGAGTACCTTCAGGAGGAACGGTGGTAGACGGATCAATCACCGGTTCATCGGCAGAAGGATCAGCAACAGGTTTTTTCGCCTTGGCTCTTTTGCTAGGTTTCGGTTTGCTGGAAACACAAGCAAAATAAGTTAGCATTATAAAGGAAGGGGGTGTCATAAACCGGAAGAGGTAAAGAGAATTACCCCGGGACGGTCTTCAAAGGAGGAAGCTGTGTAGCGGTTGATTCGCCAGAAGAAGACAGTGGAGTTTCCTGATAATCAGGATCAGTCGGTTTAAGTGGTTTTCGGATAAGACCGGCCTTGGGATGAAGAAGGGTCGGAAAAAGTATCACCTCAGCGCGGCGTTTTCGAACCGGAGTTAATGAGATTCCAGAGGATTCCACTGCCAAGCCACTATGGCGAGTGGTCCGGCGCAAAGCTTCGTGTTGTTGCTTCTTCAAAGTAAAATTAGGATCCAACTTAGCATAAGGATGAGAAAATTGATATTTTCTAACAGTCCGACGGCTCTTTTGAGGAGGAGGTTCTGAATCAGAAGAAATAAGGGTTACCTCAATCTCAGCTGGGTTATCACCTTCAAGTGGATCCTGTGAAAGGGTATCATTAGATATGTTAACAAGTACATAAAAGCAAAACGTAAACCGGAGCAAGGCATACCTCGGAGTCCGGATCATCATCCTCAGAAGGAGAACCGGCATCAACGGCTGCTTTCCTTTTCTTGTTTGCAGGGGTTTTTCGGCGAGCTTGCCTTACAGGTTTTTCCTGAGGTTTCCTCCTCCAGAAAGGGTCATCAGCCTAAATGAAAAAAGCAAAGGCAAGTAAAAGACGGTTCAAAGAGGACGGTTTATAAAGTACAAGTTAAAGGCAAACTCACTTCAGGCAGCTTATTCTTCTTGAAGTATGGGGCCAAGCCAACTTTAGAGCAATCTGTTGAAGCAGGATTGACAATCTTCTTGGCTGACTCAATTACTTCCGATTTAGAAAGCTTCTCATTAGAAAACCTCTGAGGATCATCCGATTTACCGGAGTAATTACACATCAGCTCAGGGCGCCGGCTTAAGGGGAGGATGCTCCAAGATAGCCAGCAGCGAAGGAAATCAGTACCGATCAGGCCATTGGCCATGAAAGCCCTCAGCTTGGAAAGCTGTGGTGAAAACTGGATCCGTTCAGCAGCACTTAACCGTTGTGGCAAGCGGTGATTCGCCGGGATACGAGTTTCACGATAACCCGGCAAAGGATTTTCACCTTCGGGAGATGTATCTACACAATAAAACCAGGACTTGTTCCAGTCCTTAGGGTGAGTGTGTAATGAGGCGTGAGGAAAAACTACATCCCTCCTTTTCTGAATACTAATTCCGCCAAGTTCTTGGTGAGGCCCGCTGGTGAACTCAGTGCGTCGGTTTGCATGGAAGAAATCCCGGAATAAATCAACTGAAGGCTCCTCTTGCAGATATACTTCAGAAAATACTTGGAAATCGCAAATGTTGGAAACAGAGTTTGGTCCGATGTCCTGTGGGTGCAGCTGGAAGGTGGCAAGAACATCCCGGAAAAATCTTGAACCGGGGGGTGAGAAGCCTCTGGAGATATGGTCCAGAAATACGATAACTTCCCCGGATCTAGGAGTAGGAGGGCACTCGTTACCTGGAGCACGCCATTTTAGTTCAGCCCGAGGACCTAAGGTACCAATGCTCGACAGCTTGACTAAATCTTCCTCAGTCACGACAGAACGGACCCAATCGCACGAAACATACTGTTTAGCCATTTGAACAAAGTGCTGAAGAAGAGAAAGTACAAAGACGGATTATGAACATACAATGATCGGGGATCTATTCATGATATACAATGATTGAAACGGAGAATTATTTGACGAGCTTAAACCGGCAATTATGAAACGAAGTTTATCATTTCCGGTTTAAATGGCAGTTGAAGAGGAACAATTTAAATCGTTGCATCAGTTTATGTTATTTCCGGTTTATGGCACGACAATTTAAACCGGAACATACTTAGCGGATCTATCAAAGAGAAAAACAGGTTTCCAACGCATTGCTAAGGAGGAATAGATCTGAGCATACTGAGATAAAAGAAACGAAAATTACACGGGAAAATCTACAGAGGTCCAATTCGGAGCAGACGAGTTTACAGGATGTGCATAAAAAAACGAGACCTAAGGCAGGCAACTGCAGAAATAAAACAGCAAGATCTAAAGGGCAAGGCGCAAAAGTTAAATCCGCGGAACTGGTGCTAAAGGTTCTGATGGCGGAGTTCTAATGGCGGAAGTTCTAATGGCGGAACAGATAAAATTGTAGCATTATAAAAGACAAGATCTAAGGCTAGTAGTGAGCGGAAGGTTTATTGGCCAGGCCTAAAAGTTACGGATCCTACAGGAGGAACGAATCTACAAGAACAGAAGGAAAGCTTTGCTAGGAGCCCTAATGGCGGAAGGACTAGGAGGAGCACGGGCAGATGCAGATCGAAAACAAGGAAAGAAAAACATACCTGAAAAATGGAGGGCAGCAACGGAGTTTCTCTGGACAAATCAGGTTGATGCAGCGGCCTGGGAGCTCTTGATCCGACGAGAGGATGGCGGCGCTCCGAGCTCGGGCTCTAATGGAGTTCTTGCGGGTCAGGAAGCGGAAGGAGGAAGAAGACGCGAGAAGGAAGAATGAAAGGGGGCGGTATTATTTATAGGCAGAGAGGCAGATGCGAAGCGACAGGTGCGGTAATCAAGGGAGCAAAATCGGATAAAGATCCTTTAAACGCCTCGATTCTCGGGATAACCATTAAAAACAAACTACAGTACAGCTCACAGCGTTAAATGCGGAAGTGATGTCATGGTGGTTTCCAGAGATGATGTCATGGCCGGTTTACAAAGGATGAAGACAGAAGAAAATTGCAGGAGACGACGGAGACTGATATGAACAAGTTCAAATCATTCTGGGGCCTAATGTCAGGGATATAGTTAGTAGGTATAAACCGGATATTGTAAACCGGCTTAGTTATATCGTACTTGGTTTTACCATTTCAGTAGAGATTACGGCCCATAAGATTTCAAGACCCATGTATAGAAATACGGTTTGTAATCCGCCAAAGAGATATAACTTGAGAGATAAGAAAGAAAGGGCAGAGACCGAGGCGGACACGATTATGAGCCGGCCTCGGGACTCTGTAAACCGGACCAGGTGTCACCTCTATATAAAGGGACGACCCGGTACCGGTTCAGGGACAAGCAACAATCAATCCGTCGAGACGCAGGCAAGCGAATCCGCTCCCTGTAAACCGACGCCCAAGCAATACCAAACCAACTAGACGTAGGCTTTTACCTTCTCGAAGGGGCCGAACTAGTATAAATCCTTTTGCGTCCTTTGTGTGCCATGAACCCTTTCAAGCTAACCCGTGCGATGGTTCCATCATCAAGTCCGCTAAACCGGACATCTGCCGTGCTAATTCCACGACACGAGTCCTGGCAGAGTTCGTCGCAGAATGGACCGCAACGCCTGATGAAGAAGTCCAAGAAACTGCTCTCCCCAGCAAAGAGGCAAGTTGCAACTCGATCATGTACTTTGATGGGGCTTTCTCCTTGTAGGGCGCCGGGGCCGGCGTACTGCTGGTCGCGCCCACTGGAGAGCACCTCAAGTACGTGGTCCAGATGCACTTCCCTAGGGAGGTATCAACGAACAACACTGCCGAGTACGAGGGGCTGCTTGCTGGTCTTAGGATCGCGGTGGACCTCGGAATCAAGAAGCTCATTGTCAGGGGAGACTCGCAGCTTGTCGTCAAACAAGTCAACAAACATTACCAGAGCCCGTTGATGAAGGCCTACGTCGATGAAGTGAGAAAGTTGGAAGAGGGCTTTGACGTATACAGGCGGAGCACGTTCCCCGAGCGGAGAACGACATCGCTGATTACCTATCAAAGCGCGCTGCCCTCAAGCTACCTGTGGAACCAGGTACCTTTGTGCTTCAGCTTTCTCAGCCATCTGTTGATCCATCAACAGAGCAGAACAAGAGGAGGAAGTCAGGGCCCGGCAAGTACTTTCCCGCCGAGCTCCCCGGAGCCGCCGGCAAAGATGTTGCCGGGGACGCTGAGCCCGGCATCGGAGGGCTAACTCCGGCGGAGCGTCAAGCTTTTGCCGTCGAGGTAGCCACTCCCTTGGCGGACAAAATGCCTTTAGTCCTCGCCGTCGAGGCCCAGGCTCCAGCGTGGGCGCAGCATACCGTCCGATTCCTTCAGACTGGGGAACTTCCTGAGGAGCAGGAAGAAGCGGAGAAAGTAGCCCGTCAGTCTGCCATGTACCAGTTCGTCGATGACGTCCTGTACAGGAGGAGACCAAACGGTGTGAAATTGAAGTGCATCCCACGAGAGGAAGGACTGGAGCTGCTGGCAGAGATACATGGAGGCATATGTGGATCCCACATAGGGTCGAGAGCGCTTGCCGGGAAGGCATTCCGGCAAGGCTTCTTCTGGCCCACTGCTCTCCAGGATACGGCGGCGCTGGTCACCAGGTGTGAAGCGTGCCAATTCCATTCAAAGAAACTTCATCAACCAGCTCAAGCCCTTCAAACCATTCCTCTCTCCTGGCCCTTCTCGGTCTGGGGGCTCGACATACTGGGCCCTTTCCCCCGCGCCGTCGGGGGCTTTGAGTACTTGTACGTTGCAATCGACAAGTTCACAAAGTGGCCAGAAGTGGAGGCAGTAAGGAAGGTCACAGCTCAGTCAGCCGACAAGTTCTTCAAGGGACTAGTGTGCCGTTTTGGTGTACCCAACAGGATCATCACCGACAACGGCACGCAGTTCATGAGTCGCACCTTCATGCAATATACCCAAGACCTCGGCAGCAAGGTCTGTTTCGCTTCCGTTGCTCACCCCCGAAGCAATGGTCAAGCAGAGAGGGCAAATGCTGAAGTGCTGCGAGGATTAAGGACAAATACCTTTGACAGGCTGCACAAGAGCGGGAGGCGCTGGATTGATGAATTGCCGGCGGTTCTTTGGTCGATCAGGACGACGCCAAATCGAGCCACCGGCCAGACGCCCTTTGCCCTGATATACGGGGCAGAAGCAGTTCTCCCCAAGGAACTCATATACGGGTCGCCTCGAGTGCTCGCTTATGATGAGCTTGAGCAAGAGCAATTGCGACAAGACGGCGCAATGCTCCTTGAGGAAGATCGTCTTCGGGCGGCTGTGAGAGCACCGCGCTACTAGCAAGCCTTGTGCCGCTACCATAGCCGCAAGGTTCATGCCCGAAGCTTTGAGGAAGGCGACCTTGTTCTCCGGCGCGTTCAATCAGCCAAGAATACGAACAAGTTGACGCCGAAGTGGGAGGGACCTTATCTGGTAATACGAGTCACCAGGCCTGGTGCAATCCGCCTGGAGACCGAGGATGCCGTTCCGGTGAGTAACTCCTGGAACATCGAGCATCTTCGCAAGTTTTACCCATAAGGCGAGGCTTGCTGGGCCTCCCGGCAAGCCACCCTTTTGTACGAGCCTTGCCGGTAAGGCATGTAACCCTTTGTACAAAGCCAGGTGCAGACCCTGAGCATAAATAAATGAAGCGCTGGCGCCCTAAGTTTTAGCATGCATGCTGAGTCGAGTCTCGTCCTTGGTTAGGGTTGATAGTGCTTAGCAGTGGCAAACCCCTAGCTTAGAGGTTGAGTCTTTGTCTTTCCTGTGTCTTCCTTGGTTCACAGGACGCGCAGACATCCTTGCCGAAGCCACTTGGAGAAAGCAAAGAAGAACAGATCAGTGCCTAGGCCCCGGCAAGCCAGTATTGCCAGAGGCTGCAAGGGCAAGAATTCGCCCACGGCAGGCCAGGGTTGCCAGGGGCTGCAGTTTCAGATAAGTCCTTTATCCCTTATCATGCATTCCGTTATGGACTGAGGTATGTGAAACCTCGTTCTTTTCCTTAAGCTACCATGCTCCCATAACTCTAGGTCTTAAGGCTCGTTCCTGGGACCAAGTTTGGTCGTAGTCGTGGTAGCAGAAGGATAAAACGAGGAGCCTGAGCCCGCTTCATCCCTGCCTCCGCCAAGGGCGTGAGAAAGGTCAAACGAAGTATGGAAACGGCAGGGCTTGTTGCCGGGCGAGAAAATGTTTATCTTAAGGATATGAAGGATTTATTCCCTGTTGTGGGTTTTTACCTATGAACAAATGACCCGACAAACATTCCTTTTTCATTAAAAACATTCCATTCAGGTACAGTCTATAGGCAATGAAAAACATGAATAAGGAGATTACAAGTTTTAAACTTAACAGATGCCCGAAGGCTTACAGACTAAAAAGAGATAAGATGCCCGTAATGCCTTTCTTGTCCCTCTCCTCGGGAGGTAGGTCAAGGAGGCGAGATGTGCGAAAGGGGCGCCTAGGCGAGCTACGGGTGGTAGAAGACACCGAGAAGGCATCTCGGCGGCCTCCCCAGGGCTGGACGGTGATGACGGCGCCAGAGGCTGAGCTCGAAGACTAGGCGGCATGACGTCAGTAGGAGACGAAGGCGTCGGTGCCCACGTACTCCGACATGACGACCTTGCCGACCGCCTTCTTCCTCTTCCTCTTCCGCAGCCTCCCTACGCCAGCCGCCAAGGAGACGGCCCCGAGAAGTTCAAGGAGCCGGCGACGCGGATGATGGGGTCGCCGGTGCCACCAGGAGCGGCGCCCGACACCTAGTCGGACCCATCATCCTGCCGTCCCCCGCCCTCGTCGTCGCTGTCGCTGTCCTCCTCGTCACCCTCGTTCGAGGAGGAGTCTTCGTCATCAGAGGAGCTCTCAATGCAGCACCTCGCGCGAGTCCCGAGGTGCCCGAAGACCTTGACAGAGAGGTGGCCATCCCCATCAACTTGAAGTGGAGGGTGAGCCCATCTGTCAGGCTGTGGATGCGAGCGAACCACTTCCATCCTTGGCGAAGATACATCACATGAGGGGCAGGGAAGTCGACGCGGGCCCGTGTACCACTGATCCCACAACCCCTCATGTGCAGCCGCAGCGACTCCGGCGGGTTCACCTCCATCTTCCACGCAAACGGAGTCGGGAGACGAAGGCGACGGCGCGGCGACCCCCGCATCCTAATGAAGAACTCACAGGGGTCATCTCCAACATGACCTTCCACTGGGGGAGGAGCTCCTGGCGAGGGCGAGGCCGGCGAGCTGCCCCGTCTTCCTCTTCCCCGAGCACCCCGGCCTCGCCCACGGCCCCGCCCCCTCCCTCTTCTCCTCGTGGCTGGTTCGGCTACTACGGGTGCAGGAGAAGGGGGGACGCGCTGTCGAGCAGCGACCCTCGCCGCCACCGTTGAGGAGCCGGGGTTTTCCTTCTTCATGGCGGACAGAAGAAAGGAGCAGAAGCGGAAGGAGAAAGAAGATGGAGCAGTGCGGGGCGCCGTCCCCTCCCTCCGCCCTTTATAAAGGGGCGGGGCTGGAGCTCGACCGCCCCGCTCGGCCAATCAAGACACAGAAGGCGGAGGGCGGCTGGGACCGACCCGCTGCCCCAACCAGCGACGGCTCGGTTTCCCGCCTCCACCGCTCGCCACCTCGAACGCATGGGAGGCACGTGGCGAACCCGCAGGACCGAACGAACGGGTGAGGCGACCTCTCCCCACCCCGTGATCGTGGGGAGTGGACGCCTAGCAGACCGTGCCTCGGCCCCATCCAGTCAGCGGGCCACGCCCCCACACCTCCCCCCGTTTATGGGGAAGGCGCGGGATGCCTCCTTTCACATTTACTGCGATGTGATGCATGCTTGCGGAAACCGCCCCACGCATGCCGCCCACGTCACGCACGCCCCTCCACCCCACGCCGCGCGCGCGGGTCGTGGGAGGCGCAGCGCGCGGAAATTTTACCACGGTGAAAACCACCCCGCCTGCCCGCGCACCGTTCTGGGCCTGGCCCAACAACGTGTCGCTCTTATGTGTGGCCCAGGCCCAGGGGCTCCTGTCGGTGTACAAAAAGAGGGGTACACTTTTTGTACCCCTATGACTGTGCACGGGCAGTCTAAGCCACGGCGCCCCCACTCCAAGCATGGCAAGGGAGGCGAGCCAGGGTAAGACTGAAGCTCGATGGAGACTGGAGCAACGCCAAGAACAAGACCACAAAGAGCAAAGGGTCGAAGCGCCTCTCCCCGGCAATATCCTTGCCGGGGCCGGCCGTGGCAGCCCCGGCAAGGCCCTTGCCGCGGCAGCTCGCCCCGCGCCTACGGAGCGAATCACCCTTGAGTCCACCATCCCCATGGGGCAAGGATTTGGGAGATGTCCCCGTGGTGACATGCAGATCTTTGTGAAGACATTCAAGATCAGATGCAAGTTAAGAAGACGACGACCCTTGGCGGGATCCCAGCTGAGGAGGACTAGAAGGCCCCCGACAAGCACCTTGCCGGGGATGACACCAGGCGCCACGGCAAGACCCTTGCCGGAGCCCCCGGCAAGGCCCTTGCCAAGGGCATCCACAGGGCGACCATCAGGCCCGCACCAACTGGGTTTCCACCGACCCATGCGGCTGCCGACCCAACCAGCTGGACAGGCTCCTGCGTGGCAACCCACAGATCTTCATGGAGACCCGCCGTTGCGCCACCTCAGCTGCCTGTCTGCCTACATGGCACCTCAGGCACCGCTGGCCAGGGCGCGTGTCAACACGAGGAGGGGCGGCGACGGACAAGACGGACCTCTCCCCCCGTCCCCGATAAAGCAAGGACACCTAAGATGGGCGCATTAAATGCACCTTGTCCTGTAATGCGAGGGATAACCTCGCATCACTGTACCCTTTCCACCTCCTGTGTGCCACTGTGGCAACTCCTTTTTCCAATAAAAGGAGGCCCGAGGCGACCAGGAGGAGGATTCGGCTTTCCAGAACTCCTCACGACTCTCTTGGAGATCCTCACTAGCTGAAGAACACCAATATATAATCTACCAAAGCAGGAGTAGGGTTTTACGCATCTTTATGGCCTGAACCTGGGTAAAGGAACTGTGTCCTGATCGTTAGATCCGCTCTTCTCTCAACCCCGCGCCCCGCAACCGTAGTAGGGATTCTTGTGATCCCATAGGTGTCGATCCAAATATACTGACATATGACCCTTTCAGAGTGATGGAGAAAATTGGAGCTGTGGCCTATAAACTGCTACTGCCTGATGGGTGCCAACTCCACCCCACCTTCCATGTCAGCCAACTCAAGAAGCATATTGGCCCTGAAGCAGTACCAAACCCACAATTGCCACTGTTAGATGAACACGGCAACATACTGATCCAGCCAGAAGTGTTACTAGAAAGAAAGCTCATCCCAAGAGTCCAGGGAGACATTAGCATTCCTGTCGTCCAATGGCGCATCAAATGACTCAACCTGCCCGTGGAAAATGCGACGTGGGAAGATGCAGCTTTCATTCAAAAAGTCTTTCCTGATTTCCATCCTTGAGGGCAAGTCTGTTCTCAGTTGGGGGGAATTGTCAGGCCTGCTACTGTCGACAACACTCTGAATTGAGACAGTACCGATTCAGTTTGCCAACTCAAGCGTCAACCGTTGATCCTCGATCTAACGAAGTGGGAGTCATATACCGTTTCATCAAAGGAGGCGCTTTATCAACCGTTGATCTTCATCTGGACGGTGCAGCCGTAGTTACTCTGCTTTTTAAAAGTTACCGCGCTAGCTGTCTCTTTCCTTCGTCGTCCTTTTACTGTTACTGCTCTGTACTCCTTTTAAGCTCTCCTCCGGCTTGTGGAGAGGGCATCTCTAGCTTTATTCGGGCTTGGCCCTCAAGCCGCCGTGTCCCGGCTGGCAAGAACCCTAAACTAGTTCATCTAAATCGAAGGAATTACTCCAAAATTCCCCAATATAATTGTGTGACTCCTCTGTTCTTCGTCGAATTTCTTAACAGTACTAGCTAGGTCCTGTCATCCGGCCGCGAGACACCGGTTCCTGGCGGCCACGAGGTGAACTGGAGCTCGAGGAGTCATTCATGGCGGAGGGGCTCCTCCTGCTAGTCGTGGCCTGGCAGAGGTGGTCTGGGTTCGGTGGTGCGATGCTGGTCTCTGGTGAAGCCGGTCGAAGGCGCCTTGGGGCAGAGCTCGGGAGGCAGCGGCGAGTCGAGCTGAGCAGAGGGTCCTGCTGAAGGTGGTTGTCAGGGACGTTCCCTGGAGGTGGTGGGTTCGCGAGGAAGAGGCAGAGGAAGGTGGGCGCGGAGCTCTAGTCCATGGTGCTCGATGGCGCGAGATGTCACAGGTGGGATGCGGCTAAGGCAGAGATCCAGAGGGCGGGGCTTTGCGGATCCACACATGGGTGACCTTGAGGCGTGGGGTCCAGGCAAAACACGATGGTGGCGCCGCAGCTTCCAGGCGGCGGAGCTCCCTGCTAGAGAAGGGAGAGGTGAGAGAGATTAGAGGTTGAGAGAGAGGAGCATGGGAGCCAATGAAGAGAAGGCAGGGGCGTGGCGACTTGGTCCTCGGTGGCCTGGCTAACCTTGGTGGTGGTGAGCCACGACTCCGGCGCGTTGGGCAGGGGCTTCTGCTCTGGTGATATATGGTGGGGCCATGGGGCTCGGCTCAGGAAGGGCACGGGAGGAGCTTGGCGCCGACGAGCTTCGAGGTGACTGGATGGATTTGTGGGTGGCTGCGAGTGATGGGGATCGATGAGGGACCTGGGGAAGCGCTGGTTGGACTCGGGTTAGATCGAGAGGGGCTTTGGTGATTGGTGGGTTTGGATTAGGAGGGATCCCCGGGGGGAGAAGACAAGGTGGAGTGGCGGCGGGCGACATGGAGGATGGGACAGCTCCCCTAGATTTTAGGGTTAGTCTGTTTATATAGCATGTGGGTTAGCTTAGGGGCTATCTTGTACCTACGATTGCAATTGGATGGTCCGAGAAAAATAGGTTAGGAAGCCCAAATAAGAAATCGAAGATATTTAAGGATGTTTGGGGATGATTCGGAATGATCGGTAACAACATCATCGTTCAGGTTCGGGGAAGTTTTGGACGCACACGAGGGGTCGATGCACTGCGCGAAGAGGGGTTAGGCAGACACGATCAAGTTTGTGGTTGGACGGAGGAAGGTCAACGATGAAAAGCGGAGTGACAACAAGCCACGGAGACAAGGAGGGAAGCGACAACTACGAACGACTACAAGTTTTATGAAAATATGTGGATGCATGCTCATGATGCGATGATGAATGCAATAAACAAAATAAACCACACGACGACAACGAAATAGCTGGAAGTCTTCTAGAGTGTCGGTCTCGGGGCATCACAAACCGTGAGGGTCGGCTCTGATACCAACTTGTAACGCCCCGGACACAACCGACGGTGGTCGTTATTCCTGGAGGGATGTAGACTGGCCCCACAGATTAATACTAGTCTTTTCGGCGCACTTTGTCCTGACTCGTGCGCACCCGGGACCAACTTCTCGGTCGGTCCCCCATCCTGAAATTACTCCAAGCTGAGCACGCTTAACTTTCGAGTGGAATTCCTTATTGATATGAGTAGTCTATCATCCCTAATAAGCCAGGCTATCACATTCGAGGACGGTTTTTTTTACCAGGAAAGCCTTGACATTACTAAGGTGGATCTCACAGCTGACCGCCCAGGGGGGCTCCCTTCTTCCACTTTAAGTGGCAAGAAGGCCCCCTTCTCGAATAGGACGTTAGCCACACGCTACTTCGAGTGTGTTGACTTCTACTCCCAGGGGTTGTCGCACTATGCGCCAAACTCCAATGGGAGCGGAGCAAAGTGCTCCGGCATCGACGAGTAATGGAGCGTCCAAGAGCAAGGCATCGCCGAGAGCTGCGCTGGCCGCACCCTCGGCCCAAAGGTAATATATCTGAAGTGGTTGCTAACGTTGCTTCCATCGTCTTCCTTTGACATTTACTAAGATTCATAGAAGAAGAACACCGCCTCCATCACCCGAAGATGTCCAGGATGCGTCCAAGCATGATCATGGTCCCGGGTCCTTGATATAGGCAGGGGTTAATACGAGGAGTGCTGATGCGGATCCGCCTCCGGAGGATCCTCTCGATGTTTCAGTAACCACTTCTGAAGTCGAGAGCGTGATGAATCACCACCGGCGGAGGGAGTCTGTGTGTCATGTCGCTTTTTCCAATCAAGAATTCAATGTGTTTAATTTAGTAGACGCATACCTTGGAGCAGCCCAAATAGGGCTTGAGGGGGTTGCCTACCTCCTATATTCCAATATGTAGGTGAGAGATTAGTTGTAAAAAATGGTCATTAATCCTAACCCAGCAGCCCCCGAGCCTTAAATTGGGCGGGGTGGAAAAGTTAAGGATGCGGATATTATATGTATCTTTGATATTTGATAGGGAACAAGGGAGTATAATAAGAAATTATCCGAAGACCTTGAGCTGAGCCGAACATAGTTGGCTAAAGTTAAAGCCGAACTGGAGGCCGTCAAGAAATTCAGCAGCGAGGCTCATGGTGACGAAGAAACTTTTAGTATACTGCAATTTATTTGGAGGACAATGTTTAACACAAGTCTCCGTTGTAGCACCTGAATCCATAGGTCAACTACATAAAGTTCTGGACGCGGCTAAAGAATCTTAGCAGTATGCCGAATTGCAGCACGAGGCTGACCGGCGAGTACCGACACAAAGTCATGAGGAAAGGAATAATTTGAAGGCAGAAAATGAACAACAAGCTGAAGAAATCAAGAATTTGAAGTATCAATTGGCTCAAGCCCTTGAAGAGAACCAGGGACTAAAAGGAGGCATGTTCAGTAAGTGACAACTTGACTTAATGCACATAGATATTCACAGTGTTTTAATATACAGGGCGTGTATTGCCTTATACCAGGTCTCCAGGCCAGTTCCTTTAGAGGGAATCTTTTAAAGGAGCTGTCCATAGCGCACGAGAGAGCTCGGAAAGCCATGAAAAGTATGGCCAAAGTGATGTGGCCGACTTTGCCAACCGCTTTAAAGGAGCAAAACGATTTGAATTATAGAAGATACTGGCTTGTCGAGAAGGAGCACGCGAGGCCTGGGCGATGGTGAAGACCTAGTTTACCAAACTCAATCATGAACGCATGGCTCCGGTTGGACCAAAGGGGTCGGACGGGCAAGAGGTACCACTTTGCCTGGTGTATGACCAAGTTATGCCTGCTGCTCGGTACTCCCAAAAATACCGTGCCTTGGGCAGCTTGATAGATAATGTTGACAAAGAGTAGGGGGCATGATTCAATGTATCTATGTAGTGTACATCTACCGTCTCGATCTGCATTAAAAATGCCTTCTTAACCGGCCATCGGCTTCTACCTTCCCGACCAATGGTCGGGAGTGTTCCGTACTATGTGCCCCGAGTAATAGGGGATCACTTTGGGTAACCAGGCAATCCAGGCATTTGGTGTGAACAGACAAAAACGTGTGCGGGGAGTTATGTTATATTACTTTTAACGTAAGAAACATCTTCCAAAGAAAATACTTCCTAGTGATTTTTGGGAGCAAGCCCAAGATTGTGGTAGGGAGCGCCCTATTATTTCACTTCCCTCGAGGTCGACCTATTATTTTCTTTAAGAATGCTAGCATTCGGCTTCCCCCGTCTGAGGTACGTACCCGGGTTACCCGATCATAACAATCGTAGATGTGCTCCCTTTACTCCCTACCCGAACAATTGGGAACGTAGGGGTAAGTACAGGAGCCAAGTAACCCAGCTTGGCATAAACTTAAGTCAAATAGGTGCATATAACGGATTAAAGGATATGGGAAGGGTATGCGCACAAACAAGATGAACACGTTGCACGAAAAGTATACTAATAAAACTCTTTAAAGGAGCCCCTGGGTAAATCTGGGTGGTATATTGGAAGATGTACATGGAATGGACTTGATGTAGTTCAGTTTATCCGAACCTAGTATGGGAGGTTACAACACCGTAAGAAGAAAAACAGAAAGTGTGGGAAAAAGGAGTTCTGCCGGGTCCGTCGGAAGCCGTCGGTCCGTAGCAATGACTGGGGTGATCTCGACGCCGACGACCAGAAGCTCACGATTCCCACCACCATGATCCACCGCCTTGCCGCGGTCGGGATCAGCCTCGAAATGATCGTGGACGATTTCATCCGCCGCCGGATTGCCCCACCGCACAACAAGGGGAGGCCGGCCTGGGATTTCAGGAACGCGGCCAACATCATGAGGCTCCACCCTGGTTTAAACCATGACTTCATGGTGTTGCAGCATGTTCATCTTTGCCAAGGGATCTTCCAGCTCAGGGTCGACGTGGTCAGCCGGTCGAGAGGACCGGCAAGGCCGAAAAGGCCGGCAAGGCTGAGAATGCCGGCAAGGTTGCCGGGGCCGCTAAGCCCGACAACCTGTTCGGGTTGCCAGCGGGGGTGGTCCCGCTGAGCAACAACTCTCGCCAGAGCGCCATCATCACCATGATGCCGGTCTTCAACGCGCACGGCCTTGATCCGACCTGGGTCGAGCCAAAGGTAGAGCTGGTGCTGGCATTCTTTGACAACTTGTCGGAGAAGTACGTCCGTGACGAGACGCAACTTAGCCGCCCGACCATCGAGGAAGAGTTTGATTACATCGCTGCCAGGGCGGAGGAGGCAGCTCTTGCCAAGGAGGCCGGTAGCCTTGGCACCGTGGAGGACGAGGCCGATGCAGCCACGGAGGAGAAAGAGTTCGCCGAGTGGGAGGGGTCTGTCGGGGAGGCTAACAGTGCTGGCGTTGAGGCTCTCCCTTTGAAGAAGTGGTCGAGGAGTCGGCCGAGGAGGAGACTGGTGCGGACCACTCCCCGGCCCTAGGGAAGAAGCGCGTCTTGTGGCGGGCGGGCTCCGGCGAGCCAGTCCGGCCCGGCAAGACCACGATGTGGCAGCAGGCCCATGTGCTGCCCGCACGCCAAACGAGGGATGCGGCAGCGAAGAAGGCCGCGGCCACCGCTCCTTCCTAGTCCAGGCGTCCCAGGACCCCATCCCCTTCTCCTTCGCTTGTCGACGCTGCCCCGGAGGCCGATTTCGATCTCGGGTCCTTCAGCCCGAAGAGGAAGAGGAGGCCAGAGGAGGAGGAGGATGAGCAAGCATTTTGCCCCTCACCATCTCTTAACCCTCCGCCCGAACTATCCTTCCTTGACTTGATTTAATTTTTGCAGCGACACGAAGACGCTGGCTCAGAGGGCGGCGAAGAGGGCCACAACCTCAATAGGCGACGAGCCCCCGACGAGCGCTGCACGCATGCCGGCGTTGGTGGTGATCCGCCCGGACAACAGCCCTCAGCGCAGCCCCCACTACAGCCCCCAGCGTTAGTCCATTCCTCACTCCCCACTCACGGGCGTTGGGGTGTACTCTTGGTGCTGACCTTGCTGGGTTTGCAGAAGGAGAGCAGCAACCGGAGGATCCACTGGGGGCCGCCTCCGACACGCCGTCCCCGGCAACCACGCCACCTATAGGGGCATCCCCTGCAAGGGCATCCATCGCAGAGCCCATGCGCGCGGAGGAAGAGGGGGCAAACACGGGCGCTGGTGGTTTTGTCCTGGCAACGAACGTTCACGGGGAGGGAACCACTTCGCCTCTGCCCAACACGGGTAGGTCGCCAGCTTCCTGTCCCCTATCGTCTCCGCCATGTGATGTTCTTTCTTTTCTTTGTTATGAACCTTGGGTCTCGGCCTTGCCTCATCTTCCTTTTGGGTTTCCAGACTCTCCCTCGACGGACGAGGTGGACATTGACACTGTCATCGAGGAGGTCGCCAAGGATGCAAAAGCCGAGGCCACCGAGATCACGGCTGGGGAAGCCGCCGCGTCCCGCACCGAGGATGTCGCGAAGGGGCCTGCCGGGGAGACAGCCGAGGTGCCTGCCAGGGAGGTCGGCAAGGTTGCTGCTGAGGAGGCCGCCAAGGGGCCTGCCAGGGACAACGAAAAGAGTGTTGCCGAGGAGGCCGCCAAGGAGCCTGCCGGGGAGGAGGTGGCCAATGACCAACCTTCCTCCTCTATAGCTCCTGCCCCGGGCAAATACTTGAAGGTGGGCGACGATCTATAAATCCTCCTCCCAGGGACGGTGAGCATCAGAGCACCAGGCAATGGGAAGGTTTTCGCTGATGAGGTCCTTGCCACCGCCGGCCTTCAGGTTGTCGACGAACCAAGCGCTAGTGGTGGCAGTTCCCAAGAGGAGCAGCTCCTTTGGGTCATGAGGTCCAATTTACAGAAGCCTCAGGCGCTCAACCGAGCCCACCCGGATAAGGTGAACTCCAAGATGGCGGCCATGGACAAAGTGGAAGTGGATTTTGAGGAGCGCGTCGCTTAGACACACGTCTGGTTTGGCAAGAGCTCGCCCTGCAGCGGGCTGACGTTGAGAAGGCCCAGGAGCTGGCGAAGGAACAGGCTACCAAGGACGATGCTGCCCGGAGGCAGCAGAAGGTTCTTCTGGATGCCCAAGAGGAGGACCTTGATGCTCATGAATAGGCGCTTGTCGTCGCACTCTGCGGCAAGGACGAGGATATCGAGAAGCTTGTCGCGCAGCGGACCCATGCGCTTGAGCAGAAGCACAAAGATGCACTTGATGCTCTAGCCCTGGCCCAGGCCGAGAAGGTGGAGGAGCTGGAACTGGAGCGGGAAGGGCTGAAGGAGGAGATCTTGAGGCTGCTGGAGGAGAGGGACACGAGCAAACGCACTCTGGAGGATTTGCAAGTCACCTTCTCTGACAAGACCAAACTGCTCTCTGACGCCAACATCTCCATCAATGATCTGAAGCTGAATCTAGATGCCTTGGAAGGGACGCTCTCGGAGGCCAGGGCCCATGAGGAGGCCCTGAACAAGGCCCTTGAGAATGAGAAGCAGATGCGGCAGGATGACACCACTGCCCACGAGGACTATGCGGACAAGGTACAGCTCTGGACCGACGGCCTTATCGACATTGCAGAGAGGCTCAACACGTAGCTATCCGTCATGGGTATGCCGGACTTCAAGTACTCTCAGGAGGCGAGCGTACCCCTAGTGCCAGGCTGACCTTGTTCTTCGGGCGCGTCCTTGAGGCCATGGAGCAGCTCCACTCCAACCAAGCAACTTATCTAGCCAATGAGGCTCGAAAGCATTGCCGAGGTGTCCTGACAAAGGTGCTCACCAAGGTGGCGTTCTGGAACCCCAGCGTCAACTTCGGCAACGCACTTGAGAGCTTGCCGGAGGGCGTGGACCTCGCGGCACTTGAGGAGCGTATCGAGCCCATCATTAGCTGCATTGACGGAGTCGAGAGGGTGGAAGGCCAGCGCCCGGACTAGCCACCCCGCTTCTTATTTCCACTGCCAGTCCATGCCCAAGACAAATTTATCTTGAGTTAGAACCGCGCTAACCACTGATGTAATATAACTTCGCAGTACTTTGAAACAGTGCATGTTATCTTCCTATTTGATCTTTCTTTGTATATACGCACCCTACGCTTAGTTGGATAGGCTTGCCAGTGCATAAACCCGTGCCGTGGAGCTTTGAGGATGGATCCTTAGCAGCCTTCCGGGGGCGCTTGCTTCCGGGCAAGCCACCTTGCCGTTCTCGGTGTGGCCACTCGAACTATTGAGTGGACTCGAAACAGAACGAGGGCGTTGCCAATAGCGAAAAGGTTCCTTTGCATGCAGGATCTCCATACAAGGAGCAGGATCTTTCGAGGAAAATAACCACATAGAAATGAAATTTCTCAAGTGTTTGCTTGACTTAGCTTTTTCGTCGCCACGTAAATTGTGGGTGCGGCTGCAGACGACACCGCCCGCCTGGCGGACAGCACCGAAACGATGGGGATGATGTTGACCTCCTCTGCCGCCTTCTTCTCTGCGGCCATCACGATAGAGGGGGTGGTGCATTCACTGCTAGACCAGGTTTTCACAACCTAGCGCCCCCTACCTGACGCGTCAAAGATGTCGGGGAAATGACACCTATGGGATGCCGGGGACTCCTACTACGGTTGGTGGGGCGTAGTGTTGTTCAAAGAACAGGTCTAGATGATCAACGCGTGGGAAGTTTTACCCAGGTTCGGGCCGCAAGTGATGCGTAAAAACCCTAGTCCTGCTTATCTGTGTATATCTGGTGTTCTTGAGCTCTTGAACTGGTTCCTATGCGTGCCTGTCTGAAAAGTCTGAATCCTTTCCCAGTACGCCTCGAGCCTCCTTTTATATGACAAACGGGTTGCCACAGCAGCACACAGGAGGTGGAAAGTATCTACTGTACAAGGTTATCTCCTGACATCATAGGACAAACGGCTTTAATGCGCCGCCTATGTGTCCTCTAGCTTTATCAGGGACGGCAATGGAGCTTGTCCCGCCCGTTACTGCCTCACCTCATTCCGACACGCGTCTAGGCTGACGAGGCATGAAGCGCCACGCTGGCTGCTGGCTGGTGTGGTGGCAGGGTCTTCACGAAGATCTACATGCCACCACGCAGGTGCTTGGCTAGTTGGCTTCGAGGCTGCATGTTGCCATGCAGGCACTTGTCCAGTTGGTTCCTTCGTAGGACTGGCCGCGGGGCAGCTAAACCTTGGCGGGCACGGGCCTGGCTGTGGCCCCGAAAACTCCCCCGGCAAGGGGTCTTGCTGGGGTCTTGTAGCTGTCCCCGGCAAGGATCTTGCCGGGGGTCTTCGATCGTCCCTGGCAAGGCTCTTGCCAGGGGTCTTCATCTTCTGGTCCCTTGTCTAGGTCTGCAGGCTCTTGGTCCCACAAAGATCTGCATGCCACCATGCAGGCGCCCCTGAATCTTGGTCTTGACATTGTCAATTGTGTCAAAGCTCTCAGACCCAAGGGTGGTGGCCTTTCTGGTGTTGGGAAAGTTGCCCCGGGAAGGCTCTTGATGGGGTCATGTAGGCCGCCTCGACAAGGGCGTTGTCGTGGGGGAAGTCCGCCTTGCCCCTCTGTTCTTTATGTCTCTGGCTTGAGTGTTGCTGTGGCAGCCTAGTGCTTTTCCTTCTTCTGCTCCGCCAAGCGTGGAAATAGGTGTGGCTACAACTGCCCGTGCATAAGTAAAGGGGTGCAAAGGGCCCCCTACTATTGTACACCGACATAAGTTGGATCCATTATCCATGATTATGCTATGGGGAACGCCATAGTAGTGGACCACAATGGACATAAATTCAACCAACGGTCCGGACTCTACCGAGGTTACTGGTTTTGCCTCGATTCATTTGGTGAATGTGTTGACCATAACCAGTAAATATTTCTTCTTCTTGCCCCCCCCCTTGAGTGGTCTCACCATGTCGAGCCCCCACACCGCAAAAGGCTGAGTGATCAGTATTGTCCATGCGAGCTGTGGGCCAGAAAAACCATGCTCAGAATGCTTTGCTTACCAGAGCTCGAGCTGCCGCGTGGTTGCCGCCCATGCCGGCATGTATCTCGGCCAGAAGTTGTTGCCCTTCGTCTTCGGATATACATCTCTAGAGGATTACCAGAGTGCTTTTCTTGTATAGCTCTCCCTCGTGGACCTTATAGGCTAACATTTTAGAGTCCAATGTGAATATGTAGTGTATTCCCGGGGGAGCTCGGCTTTTGTCCATTCGGCTAGGAAATTGGCCAAAAACTGAGATTTGGTAGCTGGACGCGGTTTGTACACGATTTCAAAAGGAAGGAGCTTATGGCCCATTTGGCAAATGAGGCCCATGGCGTCCCTGTTATTGATAATGTCTTTCAAGGGTACTTCGGATGCCACTCTAACCAAACACTCTTGAAAGTAATGTCGGAGTTTTCGGGATGCCATGAAAATAGTATAGGCTATCTCCTAGTAATGTGGATACCGATATTCGCATGGGGTAAGCACTTCTGAAACATAGTAGACTGGCTTCTGAACCCGGAACATGTGGGCTTATGCTTCTCGCACTACGACGAGTACTGCGCTTACCACTTGGTTTGTGGCCAAGATGTACAATAACATAGGCTCGCTGATGTCCGATGTGGTTAAGACAGGGTTGCTTACTAGTAGTGTTTTTATTTCTTCCAGTGCGGCGGTTTCCTCATCGGTCCACTCAAAATTTTTGTTCTTGCTAAGCAACCTGTAGAGTGGCAGCGCCTTTTCGTCAAGGCGGGACATGAAGCGGCTCAAGGCCGCCACACAGCCTGCTAGCTTTTGTATGTGTTTAAGCTCCATGGGGATTGCCAGCTGGGACAAGGCCTGAATGTTAGCCGGATTGGCCTCGATCCCTCTATGGGAAATAATAAATCCAAGCGATTTTCAGGCGGGGACCCCAAAGATGCACTTGTCCGGGTTGAGCCGTATGTCGTAGGCCCGTAAGTTTGCAAAGGTCTGGCAGAGGTCGGCCGCTAGATGGCTTACGTTTTTGGTTTTAATGACCACGTCGTCCACATATGCTTCGAATGTTTTGTCGATTTGGTTTTCGAGACATGTTTGAATCACGCATTGATATGTGGCTCCTGTGTTCTTAACCCACAGGGCATTGTGTTGAAGCACAATGCTCCATAAGGAGTGCTGGCGCAGTTGCCGCTTGGTCGGATTCCTTCATCTTGATTTGATGGTATCCAGAATAGGCGTCGAGGAAGCATAGTGAGTCGTGTCCGGCGGTGGCATCAATGATCTGATCTATCCTGGGTAAGGGGAAGGGATCCTTTGGGAAAGCTTTATTTAAGTCTTTAAAATCAACACATAGCCGCCAGGATTTATCCTTTGTCGGAGATATTCACCACGGATGTCCTCATCGACCACCCATGGTATTTTAAGACAATTTGGGGCCGCCTGTTACCCCCCCCAGCCATCTGATCATCGGGCCGCCTCCTAGGATAGCTTACCCTAGGAGCCGGCTGCTAGCAGCGGCAGGGGCCCAAACAGGCGGCAACCCCACAGCCAGCAGCTAGCAGACGGTTCCACGCCTCTCCCTCGGGATGCATGCTGGGGGACCACCATGCAGCTGAGGCATGGCTACAGTTGAGCACGTACTTAGAGAATCTGTTGGGGCGTGGCTACAGTGAACGTGTACCCTATGGCCGCATCTTAAGCGGCGTGTCATTGTAGCCACGCTGCCGGTGACCAAGCTTCGGTCAGAGGAAGCCACGATCCCACTACCCACAGACGGCGGGGCCAGCAGGCGGCTGGCCCCACCGGTCAGTGAGTAAGTCAGAAACAAGCCGCCCATGGCTGGCGGCCGGGGGAGGCGGCCCGCCTGGTAGCAGACGGCGAACCTTACCCTAGAAGTCTGAACCTCATCAAGATGACAAGATAGGACGTGGTGGCAGTGTACGGCAGGAGACGGCGGTACTGTAGCCACTTCCCTCCTAACGATGCTGCCGTCAAGCAGAAGCATGCCAACAGTGAAAGGCAATCACATGGACCCGTAGGCGGCGGGCCCTAGCAGGCAGGCCGTGAGGCCGGCACAAGAAGACGCTGACAGCCGGGGGCCACTCCGCCGAGATTACAATTGTACCCCTGGGGGTAGGCCTATATAAACCCCCCAGGGTCCTCCATGAGGAGGGGTTGAAACATTAAACTCCTGGAGGAAGAGAGACACATAGAGAGAGAGAGAGAGAGAGAGAGAGAGAGAGAGAGAGAGAGAAACCCTAGCTACCATCCCAATTCCCTAGGGCGAAGGTAGTGAGCTAGCATTGCTCTTCTTCCTCCTCTAGACGACATAGCTCAAGGAGCAACCTTGTAGCTACCCTAGTGACATTAGTCACGACGCGGAGTCCCCGCAGAGCAGGACTAGGGGTGTTATCTCCACGGAGAGCCCCGAACCTGGGTAAGATTCGTAGGCATCCTAAGTTTCGCCTTATCCCGCTTCCAGGACCCGGCAACGCTCTATTGTCCCCATGCATGATAAGCCACCCGTTGGCATATGACGCCCCAAAACCCCGACATTTGGCGCCCACCATGGGGCCAGGTGCACCGTCGTCCGGAGACACGTTCTGAACGGGAACTTTGTTCCTCCCTGGCGAGCACAGCCAGCTTAGCACGCCCGTAGGCGTGGATACCGGGATGCCTCGCGGCGTGGAGGCCGCATGCGCCACGAGCGGACTCGCCGACCTCCTCGACGGCGTCCACATTCACGACGAGCCCTCTCCGGCGGCAGAACCAGTAGCTCCGGAGAGCTGCCTCGACAGGCTCCACATCGTCGACAAGCGCGCCTCCGACGTAGAGTTAGTGGGCTCTTCTGACACACCAGTAGACATGATCATCGACCTCGACGCGGAGCCCGTCGATTCCTTCCCCGAGCACGTGGTGATCATCGACGACCCCCTCCCCGCTCTAGCAGGCGGAAGCACCATCAGCATCGTCACGGAGGTGCTCGCCACCAACCACGATGAGCCGTCCGGCAGGTCGGGCCAAGACCCGCTCCAGGCCGCCCTACAGAACCTCGCTGCACCCGTTGCGGCGGGGGCAGACGGGGCGGCAATGGAGGCACTTCGCGTCTCGCTCCTCGACAGCACCAACAAGCTGGCCGCCTCCCGACGCCTCATTGAAGCTTACCGCCGCGAGATGGACCGTGCCATAGGCGGCACGCCGGCTGCTGGTGAACCTAACCGGGCTGGTGAAGTTCGCGACCGCGGCAGGGTGCTGGCAGACATGCTGGGGGCCCCGCGGCCCGCGTACCTCACTCCGTCGGAGAACCTAAGGGCTACCCAGGCGGTAGTCGATGAGATGGGCCACTTGGAGGGAGACGAGCTTCGCTGCATGACTCAGCGCGCTCACCAGTACCTCGACACGGCTGCGGCGCAGCAGGAGGCCCGTCGTCGGGCATGGAGGCCGGTGCGCATGTAACACCCCATATGTGATACCTTCCATTTATGGCAATATATGAAACGTTGACTTCAACAATTCCATTATGGGCTCTTTTTCATTTAGGGTTTCTTCGTTTTGTCGTGTGCGTGTGTGCATTTCATCCATGTCATGTTATCATGTGCATTGCATTGCATTCGTGTTGACACTTGCACCCTGTTCCGCTCGCCTCTTCCCGTTGTCTGTTTCGAGTTCTGACACTCACACACGTGCCCGTGGCACCCCCAAGTCCTTCTTTCGTGTGTGGCCGTGTAACATTCTCGGAATGAGGTGAGACTTGTCGTGCGTTGTTGTTTTGGTACGTGTAGGCCACCTGTCAAGTTTCGTCGCGTTTGGAGTTCGTTTGGTACTCCAATGGTTAACCTAGTGGGCTAAAAGCTCCTCTTCCTTTCGGCCCAAGACCCCCTCCACAACAGCCCACTAACCCAACACAACCACTCCCATCCTCTCGGTCGTCGGATCGTGATCGTGTGGGCAAAAAACCTCACCCCATTTGGACCTTCCTAGCTCCGAGAATCTATATAAACAGCCTCCCACGTCCATTTTCGGGCGAAAACCCTAGTCCCGAGCCCTTCTGCGCCACCGAACACGTCCGAATCGCACCGGACGCGTCCACTCCGCCCAGCCACGTCGCCTCGACCAATAGGAGGGCGCCACCTCAGCTACGCCGCCACGTGGACGCCCCCTATTGGCCGCGCCACGCCTTCTCCTCCCTCCTCCTCACGCGGCCCACCGGGCCCAGGCAGGGCCCGCCCGGCCCGACCACGCCAACCCGCGTCCGCGCCTTCCCGCGGCTCCGCCGCTCACCGCCGCCGCGGAACTCCGCCCCGGCGCCGCCTTCGGCCCGCCCGCCGCCGGACACGCACCCCGCCGCCTAGCGCGCGCCGCCGCGGCCGGCCGCCGCCTCCCGCCGCCCGCCGCCGGCGGGACCCTGCCGCCATGCCTCCTCGTCACCCGGAACACCACCCCGCCTCTACCTCGTCGTCTTCCTTCACGTCGGCGAGCTCCTCCGACCATCTCCTCCGTCTCCGGCGTCAACTCCGGCGAGATCCGTGGATCGGGATCAGATCCACCGGTCCCCGATCCAAACGCCCGGATATCCCCGTACCGGAATCCCTCCGTCCCGCTTGACTTTCGCGGAGGTAAAATTCCACTAAGTCCCGAGATTCCGTAAATTTGTTGCCCTCTTTGACATGCAATAACTTCGTGCTCGTACATCCGTTTTGAGCGTGTAATATATCAAAATGTTCGTTGAGATGTTCTATTCATTTTGTTCCACTGTGGCATGCTTGTTTGAGTTCATGTTGATGACCTAATCATCGTTGCAAGAGTGCTATATGTTTAAAACTGCTGTTATCTGTAATTTTGTTGCATGCTTGTGGTGTTGATAACTTTGTTCATTGTTAAATGCTCTACATGATGATTGCTGTAGCATTCATGTTAGGTGTCATATTGCCATGTTAATCTCTGTTGCAAAGGTGCATGTGGATGTTAAGTGCTGAAACTTCTTGTGAGATGATGTTTTGACTTGCTCATTGTTGTTGATGTGTTTGTCTTCATGCCACATGTCAATATGTTTTAGAAGCACAATCATATGGTCTTTGCTGTGGTGCAATCAACTTTCCATGATATGCCTTGGGGTGACTTAAGCAAGCTTGTAAACATCCCATGCCAATGTTGCTGTTTTATACTTAGTGAAAAAACTGCTAAGTCTGGAATCTGTTAAACCTGATGCCATGTTTGCTTCATGCCTCACTCAAATCCATGCATGTTTTAGTATGTCAAATGATCATTCCTTGTTGTCCATGTTATGCTCTATCCATCCATGCCCTTATTTGCATATATGGCCTGTTGTAGCTTATTTATTTCTTGCTCTCAAGTTGCTATAAATTTACCTGTCAGATTTTTATCAGCATGATCAATTTGGTGAAGCTTGTTGTTATTGACTCATGCCTCCTATGGAGTTGCTCCAATGGAGTTGTTTGATGTATGATATGTCTATTACATGTCCATGATCTTTATATACTTAGTGGAGTTCATATGCTTGTTGTTTTGTGCCTCCGAAGGCAGCATCGTGATGATGTTTTTGCCTTCCCAGATTTTGACTAAGTCTGGATAAATTAATGCCAACTTGCCATGCTTGGTTAATTGTGTTCCAGTAGGTTTTTGGGTTTGTTCTAAGTTCATGCTTGTTAATTATCATGTCTACTTCACATCCATGACCTTTGCCTCCATGTTTGAGTGCTGTAGCATAATTATTTCTTGCTCCAAAGATGTCATGTTGCTGTAAACTGTAGTTTTGTGTGAATATTGTTTTGCTTGCCATTTGCAAACCGTGCATCCGTTTCCGGTGATCTTTATATCGATTTCAACCAAAATCGTCCCCTCTATCCAGTGGCTTTCTTGGTTTTCCAACATGAGGCATTTTCCATTATCTTCTCCTTAGGCTCAAGTGCTTCCACATGCATACGCACATCATACTTGCATCATGTTGATTGTGCATTGCACCATGTTTCATATTGTGACGTGTTGTGTTCTTGTGTTGAGTAGAGCCGGTAGCCGATTCTGAGTTCGAGGTCCCTACCGAGGCTGAGTTTGAGGAGCAAGGTTACGATCCCTCCATGGAATCAACAGGCAAGATGACCATACCCAGATATCATTACTATCTTTGCCTATGCTAGATGTCTCGCTATTTAGATATTGCCTCGATGCCTATGTCTGTTTATCAGCCATCCTATTGTTTCCATGAAACTCTTTAACCACCCTCCTAGCACACCGTTGTTTGGCTAGATACGCATCGCTCAGCCCCTCTTATAGCGTTGTTAGTTGCAGGCGAAGACTTGAAGATTCTTGCTTCATGATGAAGTTATTGTTGGGATATCACAATATATGAACTCTTAAACTAAATCATCTATATATTGGTAATGGGTGGAAGGCTAAGCCTCTTGCTTAGTGTTTTGTTCCACTCATGCCACCCTAGGAACCGTTTAAACCGGTGTTATGTTCCTTGATTTTGCGTCCCTAACATGGTTGGGGTTTATGGGCCCCCCTTGATAACCCGCTTAGTGCTAAAGCTTTTCCAGCAAGGCCCAACATTGGTTTTACATTTGCCTAATAACTAAAACTTGCATAGGGACTAGCTATCCCGAGGACTTAATTAACAACCCCCGGGCCAGTGCTCCTCATGAGTGTTGGTCCAAACTAGAGCCACTTGTGGTGCCACCCAGTTCGCTGGGATCTTCGGTTACTGTACGTACTTCTCATCCGGTCGTGGCCTGAGACTAGATACGCGCGGCTACTATCAGGGTGTCGGCATGCCGGGAGGTCTTGCTGGATTAGTTTTACCTTTGTCGGAATATCTCGAGCACGGGATTCCGAGAATACTCGGGTCTTCCCACCTTGGAGTTGCGACTCCGCAAATCGTGAGCTTGTGATGGGCTAAGTTAGGACACCCCTGCAGGATTTGATCTTTCGAAAGCCATGCCCGCGGTTATGTGGAAGATGGGAATTTGTTAATATCCGGTTGTAGCTAACTTGACACCATGTTCATAATACACTACCAGCGTGAGTAACCGTGACGGTCTCTTTCCGAAGGGGTTCGGGAAGTGAACACGGTGGGGTTATGTTTGACGTGCTTAGATATGATCACTTCGTGATCACTTTGTCGATCGTTGGCACTTTCTCTTCTCGCTCTAAACACGTAAGCTAGTGCTAGTGCAGCTGCAACCTTCTTTTAAGCCTTTTCCACACCTAAGGCTTTGATAGTATTGTTACCCGGGTTCGGGATTGCTGAGTCCTCTGTGGCTCACATATTCAACACAACACCAGATGCAGGTACCGATGAGAACTACACGGGTGATGGGACAGAGCTGTACTGGGAGTTCGACGAAGAGCGTGGACGTTACTATGTGTCTTATCCCGACGATCAGTAGTGGCTTCTACTAGGGGCCATCAGACCTTATGTTGCTTTATTTATGGTATCTTTCATTTGGATCTTCGTCCGTAGTCGGACTGTGATGTTATCTGGATGATGAATGTTTATGTAATGCATTGTGTGACGTGGCGAGTGTAAGCCAACTATCCTTTTACATTTTCATCCCTCTTTTACATGAGTTGTGCAAAGATACCATACTTGAGATCATTCTAGTATGTTCTTGTGCCTTTAAGTCATGCCTCGACACGTGGGAGGCATAATCACATATTGGGCATTACAAGTTGGTAATCAGAGCCTTCTCCGACCTAGGAGCCCCCACTGATTGATCGAATCGCTCACGGTTGAGTCTAGGCACACACATGAAAATTGTTTTGAGTCCTATATATATATCGGAGAGTAGGATTTCTTTTTACTCCTCATCCCTTTATCACTCTGGTGAGGACTCCTGACGATTGCTCTATCTCTTCTAATCTCAAATTTTCACTAATTTTTTTTTAGGATCACGCGAGTATTGTTTGGATTGTTCCGATATCTTTGTGACGAGAACATTGTTCTCGATGCCTCCTGTCATTTACGGGTTGTGGCAGTGTCCCGGGAAGTTAAGCTCTGAGGTGTTGTCGTCACAAATCTATCACAGCAGTTCTAGAATACTTATGACGGCCGACATCGAAAACTCTTCTATGCGGTTAGTGGTGAGATAACCCCGACATCACCCAGTACTTGGGAGGTAGTTCGGGAGTATTGCCACAGCTTGTATAGCAAATGTGTTTCGAAGGTCCGAGGTAAACGGTTTCCGAAAATGACTGGTTATGTGTTGAAGGATGGATACAGCTGGATGTAGGACGAGAGTTGTGTGAGCGGTGCTTCCCCTGTATCCCCAACACCCGATTGCATAACCGGAAACCTTAGGAAATTATTAGGTGGGTTCTTCTAGTAGCTTGCAGGCATTCTTCCAACGAATGCATGATATGGATTTCGGGGTTCAACATTGAGTGAAGTGGTTTTATGGGCGTTGTTCCGATCGGGGGTTGCATCTTAAAGGGTCCTTGGCTATGCTGATCCGGGGATTGCAAATCCCTTTTGTAACACGTTCCATGAGCTTTCAGCACGAACATGTGGAACGAAGCTTCTATCTTGTATTTGTTCTATCTGCTCCTTGTTGTTTTTATTTACCTTTTGTTCTCCCAAGTGGCTTCTCGAGAAGATTGTTGTACCATTAAACTGTGGAATACATTCGTTCATTTTGTTCGAATGTTCTTGTGAAGACTTATGTTGCAATTCTAGCCGTTGATTCAGCTTATATATTTTTAATCAATGTCTAATAGTTGTCATCTCATTCAGGATGGCTCCTAAGAAGGTTGCCAACGCTAACCCAGAGGGTGAAGAAGTTCCTGATCTTCCTCCTTCCCCTCCTCCTCCGTCTGAGTCCTGGAGAGCAATTATGCAAGCGACCAACCAGAACACCCAGATGCTTTTGCAAATGATGCAGAACATTCAAGCCAACCAAGCAAATCAAGGTGGTCGTGGGAACCAAGGCCAAGGCAATCTGTTCAATCAACCTCACTTTGCAACTCTCAAGCAATTCCTGGCAAACCAACTGAAGTCTTTCAGTTACTGTGTGGATCCGCTAGATGCTGAGGACCGGATAACAGACATCAAGAAGCACTTTGAATGCAGTAACGTGAGACCTGAGGATTATGTTAAGTTTGCCGCCTTCCAACTCAAAGATCAAGCCGCTGATTGGTGGCAACAGTACAAAGATTCCAGAGGTGGACGTGAAATCTCGTCAACTAACTTCTGCAAGGATTTCCGCTCTCACCACATTCCCACAAGTGGCATTGAAGGCATGCGTGAGCAATTCTGCAACCTGAAGCAAGGCACCATGTCCGTCTATCAATACAATGTCAAGTTCCAGAACCATGCCCGCTATGCCAAGCAAGACATCCCAGATGCCAAGAGCAAGATTTATCAGTTCCGTGGTGGTCTGAAGGATGAACTCCAACTAGCTCTCACCTTGTTCGAGCCGGATGAATTTGATCAATACTATAACATGGCTCTTAAGCAAGAGGCAGCCCAACTCAAGATTGAAGCTTCCAAAAAGAGGATCAGAGATGATGTTCACTCCTCTTCTTCTTCCCAAGTGGTTATAAAGCAGCAGAAGTTTTGTCTTCCACCTCCTCCAGTGCTCCGTCCTCCAAACAGCAACAATCACTCTGATGGCCGTGGTTTCTCCCACCCACCCAATCCAAGCAATCAGTCCAAGTCTCACTTTCAAGCTTCGAAGTCAAGTGGTCCTTATCACCGGCCTCTTTCATAAGTGATTTGCAACAAGTGTCGCCAGAAGGGTCACTATGCCAACAAGTGCCCCAACCCAAGGCGCCTTTTGCCTCCTCCACCTGTCAGCACTGCTATTGCGAAGCACAATCCCAAGGTTGCAAGAGTGAATCTGATGAATGAAGCTCAAGCAGAGAATTCTTCAGATGTGATACTGTGTAACCTTCGAGTTAACTCTATTCCTGCAAAAGTATTGTTTATTCGGGTGCAATGTTTTCTTTCATTTCAAGACCATTTGTTGCCAAGCATGAATTCGTCACTCAAGTGTTGCCAAAGCCTTTGAACATTATTTCTCCTGGATTGCAAATGTCTTCTCGGGTGCATGTTTCGGATGTATCTATTCATATGGGTGATTACCGTTTTCTGGTTTCTCCGGTTGTTCTCGGCAACTCCGACATTGATCTTATTCTTGGGATGGATTGGCCCCCAAGTGCCGGGTCATTATGTAATAATGAGCAGGGACTTTGTATATATTCCATTGAAATTAGCCTTGTATAATCTTGAAGAAATCCGGATTGTTCATCCCAATCACTATGAAACTGAATATTCCATATTATGTAGCCCCCAAGTGCCGTGTCATTATGCAATAATGAGCAGGGACTTTGAAAATATGATCATGTAAACTTGAATAGCAACATATAGCCCCCAAGTGCCGGGTCATTATGCAATAATGAGCAGGGACTTTGTAGATATAATTATTGAAATGAACATTATATAACGTAACTTCCATCGTGGGTTTTGAATCCACGTCCACAAGGTTAAGAGCTTTTGTGCTTTACCAACTGAGCAGTGGACCCTTCAATATAATGAATGAATACTTGTGTACCTTGAATTGTTGACAGGAGCGATTGGTAGCCCCCAAGTTCCGGTTTAGCTACATTTAGAAGGTGAACCGGTACTTCCAGATGAAGCAAATGATCTTTCCATTAGCCCCCAAGTGTCAAGTAGACAACTTGCTTGTGTTCTTGAGACTTGTGTATTTGATGTAATCTCAGTCTGAATAATGTAGCCCCCAAGTGCCGGGTTGTAAGCCTGCAGCGACTCGGGACTTTTCCTTTATAGAATAAATCACTTTCATTGATGAAATAATATCCATTGCACTTTAAAGCGACTTTGAACACTTCAATCATAATATCGATAACCATAATAGGAATCCAGCCATGTTTGGCTATTGAAGAATACGGTTCCAATGATGTTTGATCACAATCGGGCCGGGTTAATAAACACCGGTCATTATTTTGTCTCATACTGGTGACTAATAGTCAAAACCAGACCGGTTTAATAAACACCGGTCATTATAACTGATCATGTACTGCCAATATGTATTTAAAAACAAGATACTTCATACCTACGATCAAGTATGCTTGATATTCTTAATCCGGTAGAACCTTTAAAATTTCTTGATGAAGATCTTCATGGATCCAATAACAAACCCGGGTTTTAATAATAGACACCGGTTTATCTTGTTCTGAAAACTTTGTTTCAGAAATTTGTGGCTTGTTGCCTGATGGATGATCCGGGTTACAATGAACACCGGTTTATTCATGCTGGTATTCATGACCCAGACTTTTCGCTTTATAGATATGTGGTCAGCTTCTGTAGCTGTTCCACTCCGGTTTAAAGAGTTATAAAACACAAACACCAAAAGATGCAAATTTTGCAAATAAGACCATGTAGTCGAGGCTTTTGAAGAGCTGCCAGGCTCAAAGCAAGGTTCAGCCAATCACTGGATGTGGATTATCCATTTTTCCAGAGGGCCTAGCCAATCACTGAATGTGGATTATCCATCTTTTCAGAGGGCCGATAGAACCGCAAATAAAAAATTGAGCCAATCACTGGATGTGGATTATCCATCTTTCCAGAGGGCCTAGCCAAGCACTGAATGTGGATTATCCATCTTTTCAGAGGGCCTCCATGGTTCCTCGAACCTGTGGGTAAATTGACTGTCCATAAGAATTTTAGCCAATCACTGAATGCGGGTGAACCCGGCTGTCCAGAGGGCCTCCATGGTTCCTCGAACCTGTGGGTAAATCCGACTGTCCATAAGAACTTTAGCCAATCACTGAATGCGGGTGAACCCGACTGTCCAGAGGGCCTCCATGGTTCCTCGAACCTATGGGTAAATATAAATCAATCACTGGATGGATTACCATCCAGAGGGTTTCCGTGAAGCGTCCTCTTTGAGCCGGATGTGACCTCATGTTCTTCAGGGAGTTTTATTGTTGCTGAGTGCATATGTTCTGCAAAACCAGATAAACTGATCAAAGCATCTTATTTTCTTAAAAAATAATATATAATAAGAGAAATAATATTGTATATGGATATCACCTGAGTGAATTTGAACCGGTATGTTGAATAGACCGGATCACAGGGTGGACGGTAAAACGACCACAGCATCAGAGGCAGCTCAGCCAGTTAAACCGGTTGTGGGGTTGTAAACCGACGGAAATGAACAAGTTGTCCTTCGTGTTGTAAACCGGTGCTGTCGCGTAAGACGGCCACGGTTTTGTAAAACGGTGCGGGAGTCCGTTAAGTAATAGTGTTCACTTGTATCAAATGATGTGGGCGGGCCTCCATCTCTGCGGTATAATACCGCTTTATAAAGAATGATTTTTCCCTGCATATAAAATACAGCAGGACGGGGTATTTTTGCTCGGACGAAATAATATGAATTAAGAAATAAATAAGATAGATATCACCTGATTTGCTCGGACGACAGATGAACCAGCCGCGGCATTGTAAGCCAGCGTGGATGGTCGAGTCAATCGCAGGCGCGGTCCTGCCGAGTTGATGTAGATTGAACTGTACGGGCGGCAGCTTCCGCATACCCATTCAATCAACAAGCGGGTGCAGACACTGTGCGTGATGATGCTGAGGCACACTTTATAGATGCAACCTGGCACCACCTTTGCTGCACATAAAAATATACAGATCAAAGTAATTGCTCTCTTTGATTAAAATATGTACTAAAAGTAGACAGAAACAATAGCACCTGGTATATTTTATCAGATGAACACGAACGCTGGCATTAGATGATGCTGAACAGCGTCAAACGACCGCATAGACATTTGTCTGATAAAACAACAGCACCCACGTAGCCTTCCCCCTTTTTATGCAGTACTACCTCCTCTTTTTTTCTTTTTTTTATCCTCCCTTGACTTTTCTCCCAACCGAACCTCATATTTTCCTTTTGTTGTCAGTAGAGCATATGAGAACAGAGGCAGGCTTGGTCCGCAACAGCACGGCGAGGTGAGGGCGGCTTGGGCAGGCGGGCGCCTAATCCGCGACCCGTAGAGGAAACGGAGGGCTGGTCGGCGACTCAGCGCGGGAGGGCAGCGGAGGAGCGGAGGCCCGGGGCACCCGATCCGGCGACTCGGCGCAGTACGGCAGCATAGGAGCAGAGACCCGGGGCACCTAGTCCAGCCTCACGGTGACTCATGGCTACGGACGATGTGACCTGAAATCCATGTATTAGAAACACAGTCATACGGGGGCGGCTTGAGGCAGACTCCGCTTGGAAACGAGAGGAAGCCGCGGCGGCTTTGGAGGACGAGGCCGACTCGGAGGCCGCGGCGGCTTTGGAGGACGAGGCCGACTCGGAGGCCGCGGCGGCTCTGGAAGACAAGGCCGACTCGGAGGCGACCGCCGGCGGCTCAATCCAGAAGTGACGGCGACTTGCGCAGCCGCGGAGCGGGCAACACAGCGAGTGCGGCTCGGCGTGTACAAAGGACCCAGCCGTTGGGCTTAAATCCGCGAAGGTGAGGCAGCAAGGGCGGCTTATGGGCAGACGGGCTCTGGAGGGAGCAGCGGCCTGAGGCAGGACGGCGCTGCAGCCAAGGCGTCCTGGAAGTCACGGGGACGGAGCTCAGCCAAAGCGGCTTAAAGCACTGGATTCCGGCAACAGTATGGACAATCCGGATCCGTAACGACTCAGGCCTAGCTTAGATATGGCAGTTCATCCCCAGCCAGAAGAAGTGCGACGGATCGGGCGGCCCAAAGCAACAGCTTGACGCGTTTGGCCGGTCCGCAGCGGTCAAGGTGTCCCGGCGAGGCGGGTCAGCAAGACGAGGCTGTAGACAAGCAAATTGTCAGGCGGGTCAATGGTAAAGACGAGGCGTAGCTGGTTTGAAGATGTGGTCCGTTCCGCAGTCGAAGTGGACGGCGTAGCCGGGTTGACTCGGACTCGTCGAGTTACAGATGCCAAACAAACCCCTCCAGATTGTAATGGCTTTCGATAATCCACGTCCGGGTTGTCTTGGTCTTCTCAAGATCGATGTGGCGCATAACTCGGTTGATTAACGCCGGTTGGTCTTGGCGATGTGTTGCAGCCGTGGTAGAATCTAACCTCTTCTCTGATCCGGTTCACGGGGGCTAACTGTTTTTGTGGCATGGCTCGGCTCTTCTTTGTCCGGAAAATTGTGATCTCTTAATCCCTAGGAAAGATCCCTCCAAGAACTCAACACCACTGTGCGCGGCCCCACGGTGGGCGCCAACTGTCGTGGAATTGTCATGGTAGATGTCCGGTTTACGGACTTAGTGGTGAGGCCGCGCATCTATGTAGTAGCTTGAGAGGGGTTGAGCGGAATCGAGAGACGCAATGCAAGACACGGATTTAGACAGCTTCGGGCCCCGGGAAACATCATCCGGTAATAAACCTACATGCTATTTGAGGCTAGGTCTCATTATGATCCTCGCGGTGTCGCCGGTAAACTGGCTTTTTGTGTCTAGCCCTAAAAACTTGTCTAAACTTCTCCTCCCAAAACCTGTCTCTCTAAAACTTGTCTAACTTGTGAGAACTTGTCCCCCTTTGAGGAGCCCTGCCCCTCCTTATATATGTTGAAGGGGCGGTTTACATGACTAGTCCTAGTAGGACTAGGATTGATCTATTACAAGGAGTCCTAGTCTTGCTTTCCTTACAGGAGAATATCCCTTATGCTTTCTTCATAAACCGGCCCACTATTAATATGAACCGGCCTTCTGGGCCTTGGGCCTTGTCATCCATGATCCGCCTGCTAGGTTACCAGTGAGTGGTATTATTTAGGCAGGTTGCTAGTAAATCATTAAGTGTAAAACGTCTCTCAAGTAAACCACCAAGTCCGGCCGGGTTATAATTCCGGCCGGTTCATACCGCGGGGTATATCCCCGACAGCGAGATTAATGCCATTTCTCAGATTCCGGTGGTCAGTGAGTATGAAGATGTTTTCCCTGAAGAGCTTCCTGGCATGCCTCCGCATCGTCAAGTTGAATTCGTCATTGAACTAGAGCCCGGTACCGAGCCAGCATGTCGGCGTCCGTACAAGCTTTCTCCTGATGAGTTGAAGGAGCTGAAGAAACAACTCGATGAGCAAGAACGTATGGGTCTAATCAGGCCTAGTACTTCTCCTTGGGGCTGTGGTGTTCTATTTGTCAAGAAAAAGGATGGCACGGAGCGCCTTTGCGTTGATTACCGGCCATTGAACAAGAAGACAATAAAGAACAAGTATCCGCTCCCCAATATCAATGAATTGTTCGAGCAGCTCAAAGGAGCAAAGGTGTTCTCAAAGCTCGATCTCCGGATGGGTTACCATCAGATTCGTATCCGTGAAGAGGATATTCACAAGACCGCATTCAGAACAAGCTATGGCTCATATGAATACACGGCCATGTCTTTTGGCCTCGCAAATGCTCCACCCACCTTCTCGAGGATGATAAACTTCATATTCAACCCCTACACCAATGAATTTGTTCTCGTCTATCTGGATGACATCTTGGTATTCTCCAAGAATGAAGAAGACCATGCCAAGCACCTCCGTTTGGTCTTGGACAGGCTCCGTGAACACAAGTTCTATGCGAAGTTCTCCAAATGTGAATTCTGGCTGGATAAGGTCTTATATCTTGGCCATATCATCTCTGCCGAGGGTATTTCTGTGAACCCCGAGAAAGTTGAAACTATTGTCAACTGGGAACCCCCGCAGAATGGCAAGCAACTCCGAAGCTTTCTTGGTCTCGCTAGCTATTGCAGAAGGTTCGTTGAGAACCTCTCCTAGATTGCCAAGCCTCTTTCCAACCTGTTGCAGAAGAAAGTCAAGTACTCCTGAACTCCTGATTGTGATGTGGCATTCAAAAAACTCAAAGAGAAGCTCATTTCTGCTCCGGTTCTTACTCCTCCGAATGAGTCCAAGCCCTATGAAGTCTTTTGTGATGCTTCTTTGCAAGGTCTTGGTGGTGTTCTCATGCAAGACAAGAAGATTGTGGCATACACTTCTCGTCAGTTGAAACCAAATGAGAAGAATTACCCCACACATGATCTCGAGCTAGCAGCAGTTGTACATGCCTTGATCACGTGGAGACACCTTCTGTTGGGCAGAAAAGTGGACATCTTCACTGATCACAGGAGCTTGAAGTACATCTTCACGCAGCCAAACCTTAACCTTCGCCAGACTCGTTGGGTTGAGATGATCCAATAGTATGATCCAAGCATTGAGTACACACCTGGCAAGGCCAATGTCATTGCAGATGCCTTGAGCAGAAAGGCATATTGCAACAGTCTCTTTCTCAAACCGTTCCAGCCTGAACTTTGTGAATTATTCAGGAAGCTCAACCTCCAAGTTGTTCCGCAAGGCTTTCTTGCAAACCTTCAAGTTGCTCCTACCTTGGAAGATCAGATCCGTGAGGCCCAACTAAGTGATGCTATGGTGCAGAAAGTGAAACATGGTATTGCCAAGGGTACTCCCAAATACAAGTGCTATTGTGTTGATGATAAAGACACCTTGTTCTTTGAGGACAGAATTGTGGTTCCCAAGGGTGATCTCAGGAAGCTCATAATGAACGAAGCACAGGACTCCCTCCTCTCAATTCATCCCAGAAGTTCCAAGATGTACCAAGACCTCAAGCAATCATACTGGTGGACTCGCATGAAAAGGGAGATTGCCCAATTCATGAATGAATGTGATGTCTGCAGAAGAGTGAAGGCAAAGCATCAACGTCTAGCCGGTCTCCTTCAACGTCTTCCTATTCCCGAGTGGAAATTCGATCACATTGAAATGGATTTCGTCACTGGGTTTCCTAAGTCCAAGAAGGGGAATGATGCTATCTTTGTAGTGATTGACAAGCTAACTAAAGTAGCTCAATTCCTTCCTGTCAAAGAATCCATCAATGCAGCTCAGCTGGCAGAGTTGTACACTTCTAGAATAGTTTCTTTGCAGGGCATTCCTCAAGTCATCTCCTCAGACCGTGGAAGTTTATTCACATCCAAGTTCTGGGACTCCTTTCAGTCAGCCATGGGCACTAAGATTCGCTTCAGCACTGCGCTTCACCCTCAGACTAGTGGTCAAGTTGAAAGAGTGAACCAGATCCTCGAAGACATACTAAGAGCTTGTTTCATCTCTTTTGGCATGAAGTGGGAAGATTGTCTCCCGTTTGCCGAATTCTCTTACAATAACAGTTTCCAAGAAAGTGCCGGCAAAGCTCCTTTTGTAATCCTCTATGGCAGAAAGTGTCGTACCCCGCTCAACTCGTCCGAGACTGCTGAACGTCAACTTCTTCGTAATGATTTGATCTCAGAAGCTGAAAAAATGTGCAAAGTCATACGTGAGAATCTCAAAGCCGCTCAATCGCGTTGAAAGAGTTACTATGATGGCAAGCATCGTGATTTGGCCTTCAACATTGGGGATCATGTCTATCTCTGTCTTTCTCCTTTGAAAGGAACCCAAAGATTCGGTATCAAAGGAAAGCTTGCTCCGAGATACGTGGGCCCTTTCAAGATTCTTGGCAAAAGAGATGACCTAGCCTACCAACTCGAGCTTCCATCCAACTTTGCTAATGGATTGATCTTCAACAAGACTTGTCTTACCGTGAGCACCCTGTTGCTATTCTTGAGGAAACTGAGCGCAAAACCCGCAACAAGTCCATCAAGTTCTTGAAAGTGAAGTGGTCACACCATACCGACCGCGAAGCTACGTGGGAACGAGAAGATCACCTCCGTTCCGAGTACCCTTCCTTCTTCTAGTCCTAGATCTCGGGACAAGATCTTTTTGTAGTAGAGGAGAGTTTGTAACACCCCATATGTGATACCTTCCATTTATGGCAATATATGAAACATTGACTTCAACAATTCCATTCTAGGCTCTTCTTTCATTTCGGGTTTCATCGTTTTGTCGTGTGCGGGTGTGCATTTCATACATGTCATGTTATCATGTGCATTGCATTGCATTCGTGTAGACACTTGCGCCCGGTTCCGCTCGCCTCTTCCCGTTGTCCGTTTCGAGTTCCGACACTCACACACGTGCCCGTGGCACCCCGAGTCCTTCTTTTGTGTGTGGCCGTGTAACGTTCCCGGAATGATGTGAGACTTGTCATGCGTTATTGTTTTGGTACGTATAGGCCACATGTCAAGTTTCGTCGCGTTTGGAGTTCGTTTGGTACTCCAACGGTTAACCTAGTGGGTTATAAGCTCCTCTTCCTTTTGGCCGAAGACCCCCTCCACAACAGCCCACTAACCCAGCACAACCACTCCCATCCTCTCGGTCGTCGGATCGTGATCGTGTGGGCGAAAAACCGCACCCCATTTGGACCTTCCTAGCTCCCAGAATCTATATAAACAGCCTCCCACGTCCATTTTCGGGCGAAAACCCTAGTCCCAAGCTCCTCCGCGCCGCCGGACACGTCCCGATCGCACCGGACGCGTCCACTCCGCGCAGCCACGTCGCCTCGGCCAATAGGAGTGCGACACCTCAGCTCCGCCGCCACGTGGACGACCCCTATTGGCCGCGCCGCGCCTTCTCCTCCCTCCTCCTCCCGCGGCCCGCCGGGCCCAGGCGGCGCCCGCCCGGCCCGACCGCGCTAGCCCGCGTCCGCGCCTCCCCGCGGCTCGGCCGCTCGCCGCCGGCCGGCCGGCGCCTCGCCTTCGCCGCAGCGGAACTCCGCCCGGCCGCTGCCTTCGGCCCGCCCGCCGCCGGACCCGCACCCCGCCGCCTAGCGCGCGTCGCCGCCTCCCGCCGCCTGCCGCCTGCGCACTTCACGCCGCCGCTGCCGGCACACTCCGGTGCCGCGTCGCCGGCGGGACCCCACCGCCACGCCTCCTCGTCGCTCGGAACACCACCCCATCGCTACCTCGTCGTCTTCATCCACGCCGGCGAGCTCCTCCGGCCATCTCCTCCGTCTCCGGCGTCAACTCCGGTGAGATCCGCGGATCGGGACCAGATCCACCGGTCCCCGATCCAAACGCCCGGATATCCCCGTCCCGGAATCCCTCCGTCCCGCGTTGACTTTTGCGAAGGTAAAAGTCCACTAAGTCCCCAGATTCCGTAAATTTGTTGCCCTCTTTGACATGCAATAACTTCGTGCTCGTAGATCCGTTTTGAGCGTGTAATATATCAAAATGTTCGTCGAGATGTGCTCTTCATTTTGTTCCACTGTGGCGTGCTTGTTTGAGTTCATCTTGATGACCTAATCATCGTTGCAAGAGTGCTATATGTTTAAAACTGCTGTTATCTTTAATTTTGTTGCATGCTTGTGGTGTTGATAACTTTGTGCATGTTGGTCCAAATGGAGCATATGATATGTCAAAATATTCATTGTGAAGTGCTCTACATGATGGTTGCTGTAGAATTCATGTTAGGTGTCATATTACCATGTTAATCTCTGTTGCAAAAGTGCATGTGGCTGTTAAGTGCTGAAACTTGTTGTGAGATGTTGTTTTGACTCGCTCATTGCTATTGATGTGTTTGTCTTCATGCCACACGTCAATATGTTTTAGAAGCACAATCATACTGTCTTTGCAGTGGTGCAATCCACTTTCCATGATATGCCTTGAGGTGACTTAAACAAGATTGTAAACTTGCCATGCCAATGTTGCTGTTTTATACTTAGTGAAAAAACTGCTAAGTCTGGAATCTGTTAAACCTGATGCTATGTTTGCTTGATGACTCACTCAAATCCATGCATGTTTTAGTATGTCAAATGATCATTCCTTGTTGTCCATGTTATGCTCTATCCATCCATGCTCTTATTTGCATATATGGCCTGCTGTAGCTTATTTATTTCCTGCTCTCAAGTTGCTATAAATTTACCTGTCAGATTTTTATCAGGATGATCAATTTGGTGAAGCTTGTTGTTATTGACCCATGCCTCCTATGGAGTTGCTCCAATGGAGTTGTTTGATGTATAATATGTCTATTACATGGCCGTGATCTTTATATACTTAGTGGAGTTCATATGCTTGTTGTATTGTGCCTCCGAAGGCAGCATCGTGATGATGTTTTTGCCTTCCCAGAGTTTGACTAAGTCTGGATAAATTTATTGCAACTTGCCATGCTTGGTTAGTTGTGTTCCAGTAGGTTTTTGGGTGTGTTCTAAGCTCATGCTTGTTAAGTATCATGTCTACTTCACATCCATGACCTTTGCCTCCATGTTTGAGTGCTGTAGCATAATTATTTCTTGCTCCAAAGATGCCATGTTGCTGTAAACTGCAGTTTTGTGTGAATATTGTTTTGCTTGCCATTTGCAAACCGTGCATACGTTTTCGGTGATCTTTATATCAATTTCAACCGAAATCTCCCCCTCTATCCAGTGGCTTGCTTGGTTTTCCAAGATGAGGCCTTTTCCATCATCTTCTCCTTAGGCTCAAGTGCTTCCATATGCATACGCACATCATACTTGCATCATGTTGTTTGTGCATTGCACCGTGTTTGATATTGTGTTGTGTTGTGTTGTGTTCTTGTGTTGAGTAGAGCCGGGAGCCGAGTCCGAGTTCGAGGTCCCTACCGAGGCTGAGTTTGAGGAGCAAGGTTACGATCCCTCCGTGGAATCAACAGGCAAGATGACCATACCCAGATATCATTACAATCTTTGCCTATGCTAGATTTCTCGCTCTTTAGATATTGCCTCGATGCCTATGTCTGTTTGTCAGCCATCCTATTGTTGCCATGAAACTCTTTAACCACCCTCCTAGCACACCGTTGTTTGGCTAGGTACGCATCGCTCTGCCCCTCTTATAGCGTTGTTAGTTGCAGGCGAAGACTTGAAGATTCGTGCTTCATGATGAAGTTATTGTTGGGATATCACAATATATAAACTCTTAAACTAAATCATCTATATATTGGTAATGGGTGGAAGTCTAAGCCTCTTGCTTGGTGTTTTTTCCACTCATGCCACCCGAGGAACCGTTTAAACCGGTGTTATGTTCCTTGATTTTGCGTCCCTAACATGGTTGGGGTTTATGGGCCCCCCTTGATAACCCGCTTAGCGCTGAAGCTTTTCCAGCAAGGCCCAACATTGGTTTTACATTTGCCTAATAACTAAAACTTGCATAGGGACTAGCTATCCCGAGGACTTAATTAACAACCCCCGGGCCAGTGCTCCTCATGAGTGTTGGTCCAAACTATAGCCACTTGCGGTGCCACCCAGTTCGCTGGGATCTTCGGTTACTATATGTACTGCTCATCTGGTCGTGGCCTGAGACTAGATACGCGCTGCTACTGTCAGGGTGTCGGCATGCCGGGAGGTCTTGCTGGATTAGTTTTACCTTTGTCGGAATATCTTGAGCACGGATTCCAGGAATACTTGGGTCTTCCCACCTTGGAGTTGCGACTCCGCATATCGTGAGCTTGTGATGGGCTAAGTTGGGACACCCCTGCAGGGTTTGATCTTTCGAAAGCCGTGCCCGCGGTTATGTGGCAAATGGGAATTTGTTAATATTCGGTTGTAGATAACTTGACACCATGTTCATAATACACTACCAGCGTGAGTAACCGTGAAGGTCTCTTTCCGAAGGGGTTCGGGAAGTGAACACGGTGGGGTTATATTTTACGTGCTTAGATAGGATCACTTTGTGATCACTTTGTCGATCGTTGACACTTTCTCTTCTCGCTATAAACACGTAAGCTAGTGCTAGTGCTGCTGCAACCTTCTTTTAAGGCTTTTCTACACCTAAGTCTTTGATAGTATTGTTACCCGGGTTCGGGATTGCTGAGTCCTCTGTGGCTCACAGATTCAACACAACACCAGATGCAAGTACCGATGAGAACTACACGGGTGATGGGATAGAGCTGTACTAGGAGTTCGACGAAGAGCGTGGATGTTACTATGTGTCTTATCCTGACGATCAGTAGTGGCTTCTACTAGGGGCGATCAGACCTTGTGTTGCTTTATTTATGGTATCTTTCATTTGGATCTTCGTCCATAGTCGGACTATGATGTTATTTGGATGACGAATGTTTATGTAATGCATTGTGTGACGTGGCGAGTGTAAGCCAACTACTCTTTTACATTTTCATCGCTCTTTTACATGAGTTGCGCAAAGATACCATACTTGAGATCATTCTAGTATGTGCTTATGCCTTTAAGTCGTGCCTCGACACGTGGGAGGCATAGTCACATACTGGGCATTACAGCGCAGGCAGGTAACCGCCCCCTTCGGCGGGAGCAAGGAGCCACGTCCCGCTCTCCAACAGTCGACGCCCCCAACCGGCGAGGCTCAGAGCCGGCTGCTAGGCGCAGCCGACAGACTCGCATCACCATTGAGCGCGACGAAGACGGACGCCCCAGGGTCGTAGAGCGGCGAGAGGAACACCCGCCTCCTCCTCGACGGGAGAGGCATGTGTCTCCTCCGCCTGTTGACCACCCCTCTCTGGCAGGCCGCTTGGGCCGCCGCGAGGGAGTTGGTGAGAACGACGCCCGCCACCGCCTTGACCGACTGCATCGGTCCCAGGCGATCGAAGAAGAAGATGACCTCGGTCCGGCCTGCTTCGGCCTTCGCATCCGTAACGAGGCTTTCCCCAAAGGCTTCTCGCTCCCTAGAGATACCCCCAAGTACAACGGATAAGTGAAGCCAGAGGACTGGCTGGTGGATTACTCCACAGCCGTCAGCATAGCAACCGGCAACAGGCGTGTTGTGGTGAAGTACGTCCCACTCATGCTTCAGGGCACGGCCCGGACATGGCTGAACAGCCTCAAACCCAACAGCATCAACGGCAGGTTGGACTTCACCGATGCCTTCACTCGCAACTTCACCAGCACCTACAAGCGTCATCCCTAGCCACGCCAGCTCTCCTTATGTGTTCAAGGCCCAGATGAGTCAGCCCGCGATCACCTGACGCGTTGGGCAGAGCTGCGAAACTCTTGAAAGGGAGTGCACGAGGTACAGGCCATCGAGTATTTTACGGCCGGGTGCAGAGAAGGCACCTTGCTCAAGCACAAACTCCTCTACGACGAGCCTGCCACGCTGGACGAACTGCTGAGCATAGCAGACAAATACGCCACCGCTGACTCTTCCATGAAGATCGAGCTGCAAGTAGATGCTTCTGGAAAAATGACTCCCCCGACTCCCAAAACGTCGGCTTGAGAGTCCAGCCGACACTAGCAGCCGAACGATCACATACGCAAGACCCACGCGCCGGCTAGCAACAGTCGGCTGGTGGCAGCAGTTGATGGTCAGCAGCCAGAGGCACAAGCAGGGCCCAAGCGCCAGAAGGGCGGCAAGCCAGCCTGGCATCCAGCTTTCTCCTTCGACCAAGCTCTGGACGCCCCCTGCAAGTTCCACAGTGGCGCGAAGCCTTCCAATCACACCACACGAAAGTGTCATTAGCTCACATGGATTGCCAGAGGAGAAGCTCTGTCACAGCCGCCTGGTGGGCAGGCGGCCCCGCCTCCCAATCCACCGGCTACTCGGCCGGGTGGCCAAGTCCAGGATGTGTTCCCAGAGGAAAACAGAGCCTATGTCGTCTTCACAAGCAAAGCGGACGATAGGCACAGCCGGCGCCAGCAGCGCAGAGAAGTCAACATCGTTGCCATCGAAGCCCCAGAATTCATGCACTGGTCCGAGAGGCCCGTCAGCTGGAGCCGTGAAGATCACCCGGTTGTCATGCCTTCACCAGGGGCCTATGCCTTGGTTCTGGATGCAACTCTCTCCACCGATAGGCGGGCCTGTCGTTTCTCCTGAGTGCTGGTAGACGGCGGCAGCAGCATCAACATCATATACCGTGACACCATGGAGAAATTGGGCATCAAGGAAAGACAGCTTCAGCCTACCAGAACTGTGTTCCACGGCATTGTGCCAGGCCTCTCTTGCTCACCAATCGACAAGGCCAAGATTAATGTCATGTTTGGTGACAAGAAGCATTTCCGGAAAAAGCCAGTCTGGTTCGAAGTGGTGAACCTGGAAAGTCCCTATCACGTGATCTTGGGCCGGCCTGCTCTTGCAAAATTCATGGCAGTACCTCGTTACGCCTACCTCAAGATGGAGATGCCAGGCCCCAAGGGAATAATCACCATAGCCGGAGACTATGAGAAGTCCATCGCATGTGCAACTGCCAGCAGCCGTCTGGCCGAGTCCCTTGTCGTGGCTAAAGAAAAGTGCCGCCTAGAATGGCTGGTGGCAATGGCTGGCGAGCAGCCAGCCATACCAGCCGACCCCAGGGAGGCGGAGCCGCAAGGCTCATTCCAACTGGCCAAGGAGACAAAGAATATTGCCTTGGACCCATCTCACCCAGAGCGATTTGCTGTCATAGGGTCAAATCTAGACAGCAAATAGGAAAGCGAGCTCGTCGATTTCCTCCGTGAGAATCGGGACATCTTGCATGGTCCCCCAAAGACATGTCGGGTGTCCCGAAGGATTTCGCCGAGCACAAGCTACATGTGAGAGAAGATGCAAAGCATGTCAGGCAGCCGCTCTGCCGTCTGTCAGAAGAGAAAAGAAGAGTTGTTGGGGAAGAAGTCGCCCGCCTGCTCGCAGTCGGCTTCATTATGGAAGTTTTCTATCCAGAGTGGCTTGCAAACCCAGTCCTAGTGCTGAAGAAGAACAACAAATGGCGCATGTGTATTGATTACACCAGCCTCAACAAAGCCTGCCCCAAAGATTCGTTTGCTCTGCCGCAAATAGATCAAGTGATTGACTCCACAACCGGAGGCGAGCTACTGTCATTCCTTGATGCTTATTCCGGGTACCACCAGATCAAACTCGATCCGGCTGACCGTCTGAAGACCGCCTTCCTCACGCCATTTGGGGCCTTCTGCTACCTGACCTTGACGTTCGGCCTGAGAAACGTCGGCGCCACGTTTCAGCGTTGCATGCAGAAGTGTCTCCTCAAGCAACTTGGCAGAAATCCCCACGTTTATGTGGATGATATCGTGGTGAAGACGAAGAAGAGAGGAACTCTTTTGGAGGATCTCCAAGAGACATTTGAAAACTTGCGCTGCTTTTAGATCAAGCTAAACCCGGAGAAATGCGTCTTCGGGGTACCAGCAGGCCAGCTCCTTGGTTTCCTGGTATCTGAACGCGGCATTGAATGCAACCCTGCAAAGATCAAGGCCATTGAGAGAATGGAGCGGACGACTCATGTGCGAGATGTCCAAAAATTCACAGGGTGCCTGGCATCCCTCAGCCGTTTCATCAGCCAGCTGGGATAGAAGGCACTCTCCCTTTACGAACTGATGATGAAAACCACTTGCTTCGAGTGGAACGACAAGGCGGATGAAGCCTTCCAACAGCTCAAGAAACTGTTGTCCACCCCGCCTGTCCTGGCGGCGCCAACAGACAAGGAACCCATGTTCCTTTACATAGCCGCCACCAGACGGGTGGGCAGCACAGTCATTGTGGTCGAGCGCCTAGAAGACGGCAGAGCCTTGCCCGTCCAGAGGCTAGTCTGCTATTTGAGCGAGGTGTTGTCAGTCTCCAAGAAGAACTACCCCCATTACCAGAAGATGAGCTATGGCGTGTACTTCACCGCCAAGAAACTCAAGCAGTATTTCCAAGAGCACCCGATTACGGTCGGTTGCATGGCCTCGCTTGCTGAGATCATGGGCAACAGAGATGCTTCAGGAAGAGTGGGCAAGTGGGCAATTGAGTTGGCCCCTTTACCATCTTCTACCAGCCCCGCACCACCATCAAATCGCATGCTTTGGCCGACTTCCTCGTCGATTGGGCCGAGACCTAGTACCTGCCGCCTGCTCCAGACTCAACCCATTGGCGGATGCACTTTGATGAGTCGAAGATGCGCACTAGCTTGGGAGTCTGCGTCGTCTTCACCTCTCCCAAGGGCGACAAGCTCAAGTACACCCTACAAATCCACTTAGCCGCCTCTAACAATGTGGCCGAGTATGAGGCACTCATCCACGGGCTCCCGATGGCCAAAGAGATTGGCATCCGCCGAGTGTTGTGCTATGGTGACTCAGACTTGGTTGTCCAGCAGTCGTCTGGGGACTGGGACGCCAAGGACGCAAATATGGCAAGTTATCATTTCCTTGTCCAGTAAATTAGTGGGCATTTTGACGGCTGTGAGTTCCTCCACGTGCCACGAGCCGACAACATGCAAGCCAACACCTTGGCACGAATCGGCTCCACCCGCCAAGCAATACCAACCGGCGTGTCCCTCCAATGCCTGCGCAAGCTATCTATCAAGCCTTCACGAGAATCGGAGTCAATCTTCATACCAGCCGATCCTGGAGCAGACGGCCCGGCAACTTCATCAGCAGGCCCGAAGACTGCTCCAGCAGGCGGCCTTGATACTCCAACTCCAGCAGACGGCCCAGCAGTCGCTGCGCCGGCTCCTGGCCCGGGGACTGCTCCAGCAGACGGCTTGAGGACTGCTGCAGCCGGCCCGGGGACTTCAGAAGCACAACAGGTGGCTCATTCCAGCCCTCCGCCTCCCAGCCCAACCGCGCTGGTCTCCTTGACAGACACAACAGGAGTCTCAGTGCCGTCTTGGGCACAGCCAATCCTCAGCTTCCTGCTCAGAAGAGAGCTGCCAGCAGATGAAACTTTGGCACGGCAAGTTCAACGCCGAGCTTCAGCATACACAATAGTCAACAGAGATCTTGTCAGAAGAAGTGCAACAGGCGTCTTCCAGCGCTGCGTGGAAGCAGAAAAGGGTTTGGCTATTCTGAAGGACATTCATCAAGGGGAATGTGGCCACCACGCGGCCTCAAGATCTCTAGTTGCCAAAGCCTTCCACCACGGCTTCTTCTGGCTGACTGCTTTGGACGACGCTAAAGACTTGGTAAAAAAGTGCAATGGCTGCCAGCGCTTTAGTTCCAAGCAACACTTGCCGGCTTCTGCACTCAAGACCATTCCAATCACTAGGCTATTTGCCGTCTAGGGGCTGGATATGGTGGGCCCCTTCAAGACAGCCCGAGGCGGCTTGACGCATTTACTCGTGGCAATGGACAAATTCACCAAGTGGATCGAAGCAAAGCCAATCAAGAAACTCAACGGCCCAACTGCTATGACATTCATCGCAGACATCACAGTTCGGTATGCCGGTATGGCATACCACACAGCATCATCACCGACAAAGGTACAAATTTTGCCGAAGGCGCGTTGGCCCGTTTCTGTGCAACACAGGGCATCTGACTGGGTCCGTTGCTCACCCACAGTCCAACGACCAAGTTGAGCGCGCTAACAGCCTTATCCTGTCCGGCATCAAGGCCTGGCTGGTCGAACCCTTGGAACGATCAGCCGGCTACTGGATTGAAGAGCTGCCATCTTTCCTCTGGAGCCTCAGAACAACTCCAAACAAGTCAACCGTCTTCACCCCTTTCTTCCTCCTTTACGGGGCCGAGGCCGTCATCCCAACAGATGTTGAGTTTGACTCACCTCGCATCACCATGTACACAGAAGCCGAAGCCAAAGAAGCATGAGAGGACGGCTTGGATCTACTGGAGGAGGCCCAGCTGGTAGCACTCAGCCAATCCACCATCTATCAGCAGGGTCTCCACCGCTATCACAGTCGGCGAGTCAAGCCACGCTCCTTCCGCGAGGGGGACCTTGTGCTGCGGCTGATCCAGCAAACAGCCGGCCAGCACAAGCTCTCGGCTCCTTGGGAAGGACCGTTCATCATCAGCAAGGTACTAGGCAACGATGCCTACTACCTCATCAATGCCTAGAAGCCAAGAGCACGCAAGAGAGACGACTCGGGCAAGGAGTCGGAGCGCCCGTGGAACGCAAACCTACTTCGTCACTTCCATAGCTAAAAGACAGTATGTGTCGTGCTATCTACTTTATTTTGAGAACCAATGGGACCCCCGAGGAGTTCTCGGGGACTGCCCAACCCTTTATCTATATGATAATAATTATGCTTGTGAATGAGTGTTACTCATTCCTTTGTCCAGCAACGGAGCCTAGCAGACGGCCCGGGGACTGGCCGCCTTGCCCTATGTTTAAAACTTTTCCTTAAAAAAGTCAGACAAGTAATGTGATGGCACCCAAGCCCTCCGCCGCCTTCAGTCACAGACTCGCAGAACGCGGTTGCCCGAGTGGCGAGAGTTAAAGGCAAGAAGCGGTGCCCACATGAAAAATTGCTAAGGAAAATAAACATAGGGCAAGACGGCCCTTCATACAAATTAGCCGGCTGTTATGCAGCCGGCCAGCCGGCTTCTGGTTTAGCTACGCCGCCTTCCAGAGGGTGGGATATTTGCCTATCCTAAAAACAACTAAGTACCTGTCCCAGCTGTAGAACCACAGACTGGTTGTCTGGCTGGCAGGACGGCGGTTAAAGGAGACAGCAAAAGAAAATCGCCCTAAGGAACAAAGGACGATGCTAAATCCCAGAACCTGGCAAATTGCATAAACACATTCAGCATTAAAAATGTCTACAGCAAAAAGGCCTTAAGGGTCGCCTTCCAGCAGTAGCTTACTAATACACCCAGCGGGTGGAATTGTTCTGACTAATCCTACCAAGTCTTAAGAAAAAACGCAGGAATCAAACGATACAAGAATAACGCCTAAGGCGCAGCAGGCGGAGTGGGTGGAACGACGGAGCCGGCTGCTGGGGGAGCCGCCTGATGGGTCTCGGCCTGGCTGCCTCCTGCAGCAGGCGGCGCCGCCCCGCCGGGTCCGCTTGTCGAGGTTTGGTCAGGCTGATGACCAGCAGACAGATCCACCTCCTGGGAGCTGGCCTCCTCGTCACTGTCTCCCTCCTCCTTGCCTTCATCACTAGAGGCGATCTCTTCGTCCAGCTCCTCCGACGCTGCCAAGTCCAGCCCGAAGTTGCTGGGCGGCACCACACGACCATTCTCATCCAGCTCCGGGACGAAAATGGCGGTGTCGGCATACTCGGCAAGGGCGGCGGCGCGTCTGGCGAGATCTCCTTGCACCGCGGCCAGCTCGGGCTCAGCCTCCATGCGGAAGGTCTTCAACTGGGCGAGGTTCAGGTCGGGGTACCAACCCTTGGCAAACTCCAGGGCGGTCCGTGCACCAGCCCTTGCTGCGGCGCCCTTCCAGGCCTCGAAGTGGTGACCGGCCACTTCCAACCAGTCGGTAGTCCAGCTGGGAGTGCGGAGTACTGGAACGCCTGGCCAGAGGGCGGCCAGCACTTGTGCACCAGCGCGTTGCAGACAGCGAAGCAGGCGGTGGGTCGGCTGGAGGCGCGCCTTGACAGCGAGAAGTTGTTCGGCCGGGGTCCTGGGCGTGTTGGGCGCAATCACCCGGCCCGCCTTGCGCCTCTCATCATACTGGGCCTCGATGGCCTGGCTGGCGGCCACAGAGTGGCCCGGGAAGAACTCTGCAAGAGCTAGATAAAGAATCAGAAGAAAGAGAAATGGCTGTAACAGACGGCAAGCACAAGAAGAGGGGCAGGCGTCTTACCGTCGACCATGTCTGCAATGGCCCCATAGTCGTCTTGCAGAGCCGCCTCCTTCTCGGCCCAGTTCGAGCGTTCGGTCTCGAACTCTGCCCGAAGGAGCATCTCGGCGTTCGGCAACTTCCCGAGCTCCGCCTTGTGCGTTGCCGCCTGGTCTGCCAGTTCCTTGGCCAGGCGGTCACAGTCCTGGGCGGCAAGATCGCGCTCCCGCTCCTTGGTGGTGAGCTCTGATTGGACCTAGCCCAGCTGGTTGCGGTGGTTGGTCGCGACCGCTGGCAAGGGAAGAAGAAGAACATCAACATCAGCAAAAAGACAACCTTGGAGTTCCAAGCCGCCTGCTCAGCAGCCGGCTCGGAACTCGGGGACTACACCCAGCGGGTGCGCTGACGCGCCCCCGCAAGGAGGAGAGGAACACTCACCCTGACTGTCTGCCGGGGTAGCCCGCAGTTGCGCCAGTTCCTGGCGCTGGGCGTTGAAGTAGGCCACCCGGAGGTTGTGGTAATCCTACAGCAACACACAAGTTAGCCCGCAAGGTACACCTTGGAGTTCCAAGCCGCCTGCTCGAAACTCGGGGACTACACCCAGTGGGTGCGCTGACGCGCCCCCACAGAAGAAATTGAAGGAATAAAAGTAAAAAATATGGAGTCAACGTACCCGAACAGAGGTTCGCGTAGCCACGAACTATCGCATCACCATCTGCACGACCTCGCTCAGGGAGTTGAAGCGGTTGAGGACGTCTCGCGACGCGACAATCAGCGTACCGCCGCCTCCGGTCGTCCAGCCTGATGGCGCCGTGCTGGTGGCATCGCTCTCCGGCGTGGACGAGCTGGCGCCGTCGGCCTCTACCCGCCGCGGCGCGGAGACCGCCCTCACAGGACGCGGGCGGGCAGGAACTTGGGGGCCGGCTGCGGACCTGTCACCAGCACGCCCTCAGCCGGCGGCACCTCCGCTCCTGCAGGCCGACTGCCCTACGTCCCAGTAGGCGGCATGGGGGCGACGCTTCTGTCTCCATGGCGACGCGGCCGTCACCCTCGTTGTTTAGAGCCGGCTGCTTGTCAGCAGCCGGCACTTGGACAGGCGGCTCCAAAGAGTGGGCCACTGGAACTGCCGCAGCTCACGGGTAAAAGCCGGACAACCTACCTCGTAAGGTAGACCTCCAGGGCTCTCTGGTGCTGGGCGGTCCATAGTAGGTCCCGCTCGCCTGTCTGACCTGGGAGCTACGCTGGATTTGGTTCATCCTTGTTGGCAACTGCGATAAGGCTTCGGATGGTGGCTCTCCATTCGTCGAGTTTCCCCGTAACGGGAGAAAAGTCGAGGAGCAACTGCGCGCGCGCCAGGGCTTTGGTTGGGGTTAGCGATAGCGAAACCTGCACGGACCGCAACGCGCTTCGACCCTTGACCGTGTCAGGAGGAGCTCCGTCATGATCCCGCGGTCGCATGCCTTTTCCACCAACGCTCCGGCGGGCGAGCATGTCTTCGACGTCCTGGGTGTGGCGCTCGGGGCTCTTCCCGTGGCGACGCTCGGGATCTTCAGCGCGATGACGGCGCTCGTCGCGCGCTACTTGGGAGGAGCGTGCTGTGGGCGCCGGCGTGGGAGTCCTGGAGGCCCTTGCGTCGCCTTCAGGTGATGTGGCAACGACCTTGGAAGGCCCCGCGCCACTCGCGGAGGGCCCGGCTCCATCCTTGGACATGGCGGTGTGTGGCCCGTTACCGGGCACACAAACATTGCCACCTCCCAAACTCCGGCTGTTGGGATGGCGTTGTTGTTCGCGAGCAGTGCCCCGGGTCCTTTCCTCGACCGATCCGCTGCTCGCTTGCGTCGGGACGGGCTGTCCGGCCTCCGACTGGCCAACCGCCACCGTCGTCTTCTTCTTGGGCGCCATGATGATGAAGAAGCGTCGAACTGACTGCTAAAGCCGATTCTCACAACTGCGCCCCCTACCTGGCGCGCCAAAGTTGTCGGTGTATTTGGAACGACACCTATGGGATCACAAGAATCCCTACTACGGTTGCGGGGCACGGGGTTGAGAGAAGAGCGGATCCAACAGTTAGCACACGGTTCCTTTACACAGGTTCGGGCCGCAAAGATGCGTAAAACCCTACTCCTGCTTTGGTGGATTAAATGTTTGTGTTCTTCAGCTGGCTATGGGGCATGAGGAGCTCCAAAAAGCCGAGTCGTGAGGAGTTCTAAAGAGCCAAATCCTTCTCATGGTCGCCTTAGGCCTCCTTTTATAGGGAAAAGGGGTTGCCACAGTGGCACACAGGAGGTCGAAACGGTACAGTGATGCAAGGTTAGCCCTTGCATTACATGACAAGGCGCATTTAATGCGCTTAGCTTAGGTGTCCTTGCTTTATCGGGGACGGGGGAGACATCCGTCTTGTCCGTCACCGCTCCTTCTTGCGTAGACACGCGCCCTGGCCAGCGATGCCTGAGGTGCCATGTAGGCAGGCAGGCAGCTGAGGTGGCGCAACGGTGGTCTCCACGAAGATCTGCATGTTCCCACGCAGGTGCCTGCCCAGCTGGTTGGGTCGGCAGCTGCATGGGGCGATGGAAACTCATTTGGTGCGGGCCTGATGGTGGCCCTGCGGGTGTCCTCGGCAAGGGCCTTGCCGGGGCCCCAGCAAGGGTCTTGCCGCGGCGCCTGCTGTCATCCCTGGCAAGGTGCTTGCCGGAGGTCTTGTGGTCCTCCTTGGCTGGGATCCCGCCTAGGGTCATCGTCTTCTCAGTGTGTATCTGATCTTGAATGTCTTCACAAAGATCTACATGCCACTATGGGGATATCTCCCGAATCCTTGCCCTATGGGGGCAGTGGACTCAAGGGTGACCCGCTCCATAGGCGTGGGGCGAGCTGCCGCGGCAAGGGTCTTGTCGGGTCTGCTAGAGCCGGCCCTGGCAAGGATCTTGCCGGGGCTGCTGAAACTGGCTCCCGGCAAGGATCTTGCCGGGGGAAGCCGCTTCGTCCCTTTGCTCTTTGTGGTCTTGTTCTTGGTGTTGCTCCAGTTCCATCGGGCTTCGGTCTTACCCTCGCTCACCTCCCTTGCCATGCTTGGTGTGGTGGTGCACGTGGCTCACACTGCCCGTGCACAGTCATAGGGGTACAAAAAGTGTGCCCCTCTTTTTGTACACCGACATCGAATATCCGTGAGTTGATTATATGATATGCATCAAACAATTTTAGATTCATAATACTCAATCCAACACAAAGAACCTCAAAGAGTGCCCCAAGATTTCTACCAGATAATCAAAGACTAGTACATGCATCAACCCCTATGACTAGATTACCTCAATGTCACCTCGGGAATCCACGAGTTGAGTGCCAAAACACATATCAAGTGAATCAATATGATACCCCATTGTCACCACAGGTATTCATCACAAGACATACATCAAATGTTCTCAAATCCACAAAAGTACTCAATCCGATAAGAATGAAATCTCAAAGGGAAAAGCCAATTCATCACAAAAAGATAGAGAGGGAGAAACACCATATGATCCAACTATATTAACAAAGCCCACAGTACATCAAGATCGTGCTGTCTCAAGAACACATGAGATTGAGATTAAACACATAGCTAGTGGTACAAATCATCATCCCTGAGGGTGGACTACTCCCTCCTCTTCATGGTGGCCGCGGGGATGATTAAGATGGCCATCGGTGATGATTTCCTCCTTAGGCAGAGTGCTGGAACAGGTTCTACATTGGTTTTTCGTGGCTACAAAGGCTTGTGGTGGCGGAACTTCTCATTTAGGGTTATTTCTGATGGTTTTTGTATTTAAAGGAATTTTGGACTTCGATTTCACATGAAGATGGGCCTTAGGGGGGCCACAACTCACCAGGGCGCGCCAGGGGGGCTTGCGCGCCCTGGTGTCTTGTGGGCAGCAGGGGGGCCCTCGGTTAGTTCTTTGCTACATTATTTCTCTTTTCTTCCAAAAAAATCAGCAAAAAGTTTCATCGAATTCTGAGAACTTTTATTTCTATAAAAAAACACCACGGTAATTCTGCTGAAAACAACGTCAGACCGGGTTAGTTTCATTCAAATCATACCAAAACCATATAAAATTGTTGTAAATATGGCATGAATACTTCATAAATTATAGATACTTTGGAGACGTATCAGCATCCCCAAGCTTAATTCCTGCTCGTCCTCGAGTAGGTAAATGATAAAAGAAATAATTTATGAAGTGTGAATGCTAGCATAGTGTATAAGTTTTGATCAATGATAACTTGAATCACTTTTCGTAGCATCATGACAACAACTCTTTCTCATAAAACTCATCATGGTAAAGTAGCAATTGAGAACAGAATTTTTGATGTGGAATGTTACCTATCATATTCCTCATACACTCTTTTATTTTGTAGCATGGACATTTGAACTTGAATGATTCAAAGCAATAGTCTATAATTTGACATGAAGACATCAATAATCAAGCATACTAACAAGCAACCATGTCTTTAAAAATATCGGCACTAAAGAAAGCTATCCCTACCCCATTATGCTCAATCATTGATCCATTCATGAAACACACTCAAATATTAACTATGCCCAATGCACAAGTATTATAATGGTGTTCCCTAGTTGGTGCTTTATAAGAGAAGATGGAGACTCAATTGTCGGCATTCTGGGAACCAGGGTACACAGACTTGCCTACCTGCGGCCCGCCGTGTGGCTCCGTCAATGGCCAGGCACGGCCCATTTTCAGGGTCTACAAGACAAGACCCTCGCGAGGGGCCAAGCCTTGCGAGGCGGACAACGCCAATGCCTCCGATGGGAGCAGCCTCCTAGGAATCTTCTTGAGGAGCGGAGTTTCCTATGCAAGCACCCACCTCCTGATGAACAAGTGACGCAAGCCATGATGACCAAGGCCAGGTGGGCGCAGAGCAGCAGGTTTCCTCTTTGGTGCTTAGAAGGCAAGCGCAGTCGCAGTCGTAGAGTCCGGAGGAATCAGCCAACGGTTTCCATTCTCGTGCAACGAGACCAAGACCGCCAGGACGGCAGGACATATGTCATCGTCGAGCCCACGACAATGTCACGGCCAGAAGCTTTGTAGGCATAGACCATGTTTTAGTAGGATAAGATGTTCTTCTTGTCCCCTTTCAAATTGGTCGCAGTGGAATCCCTTCCCACCTTCGTTTTTCGGGGAAGAGGACCAAGGCCACTATAAATACAGCCTAGCCACCATTGTAGGAGGGGATGGAAACCCAGAACCCTCACTAGCCAACACTCACCCAAGAACAGACCTCCTGAGGTTGTTCTTCCCCTTGTACTAGTTCATCCTCAGCACTCCGAGAGGCTAATCCACTCCAAAGCAGGAGTAGGGTCTTACACCGCAAGGTGGCCCGAACCGGGTATACTGTTGCATCCCATGTCTTTCTTGTTCATCGAGCTAGGCCATGAGATTGACGACTTAGTAGGCTGGAGAGGTTGAGTTCTTCGCACACGCCCCAGAGTTCGAACCTTCTCTTGGGTATGCGGAGCCCTAAATCCAACATTTGGCGTGACAGGTAGGGGCATGTCGAAACCTCTCTCCCTCGTCGGTCAATTCGCCGTTGTTCCGCCGACCCCATGGCCAACGCTTGTCCAGTTTCTGATGAGCGCCGGGCGACCCTTGCCGCCCCCATTGCTCAGACAACACCTGCAGGCGACGGCATCCCACGCCGCTCGCCATCACTCGCGGCCAACGCTGCCACCGGTCTCGCGGCCCACGAGCAGCAGGACTCGTCCCTGCCACCTTCTGTGTGGCGCGATGGCCGCACCGCCACTCCATCACTGACTCTGGCCGCTGCTTTGTCCTCTCATGCCCGTCGCGGGCCAGCAGACTCGCTAGCTGCCTTGCTCATGGCACGTGAGCTTCTGCACTACCGCCTCGCTGAGGACCTTTACGAGGACTGGTTGGACCGCATCGCTGAGCTCGTCAGCGCCGCTGGAGAGGCCCCTGCATCGTCTTGTTCGCTGCCTTCCCCACCACCTCAAATGGGCGACGTGGCTGACGGTGCACCTCCTCGCTCTCTCCGGCAAGATGACGTCCCCGAGGCAAGGCGTGAGGCCCCCCAGCACGACGCGTCGTGCAGGGCGCCCGCACGCGACGAAGAAAGCTGACAAGTGGTGGAGCAGCCCGAAGGAGAAGCACGTGCGCTCCCACCGCCGCCTCGTCAAGGTCATGCGCCAGCCGGGGCGGCAACACACGAGCACCAAGACCAGGTTTCCCCTCCGTAGCGGGCTCCCGTGAGCGCGGCAGGCTGCCGATCGTTCACTCCAGAGCTGCGTCGTGTCATTTGGCCCGACAAGTTCAAGCCAGATCTACCTTCGCCCTACGACGGCACACCTGATCCCACTGAGTTCCTCCATCTCTACGAGCTAAGCATCGAGGCGGCGAACGACGATGAGAAGGTCATGGAAAATTTATTTTCCATGGCCCTCAATGACGGCGCGCGCTCGTGGCTCCTGAACCTCCCTGCTAGGTCAATCTCTTCCTCGAACGAGCTGCGTGAGCGCTTCATCTCCAACTTCTAGGGAACTCGTAACCGCGCCCCTGCAGCAGGCGACCTGCAGCGCATCAAGAAACAACCAGGGGAGACCCGGTGCAAATATATCGAGCATTTCACCAATGTTCGCACCAAGATTCACAAGGTGTCGGACAAGGCCATCATCTCAGCATTCACTGATGGCGTTAGGCACATCAAGATGAAGGAAGAACTCGCCATCCATGTGGACCTGTGCTCAGCTCTGGAGGTGTTCATCATGGCGACCAAGTGCGCGAGGGAAGAAGAAGGTCGCCCCTCGCTCATGTGCTTCCAGAGGCCGACCCTGAGGACAAGAAGGCCAAGGCCAAGGACGTGAAGCGCAAGGGCACGACTGTGCTCGCGGTCGAACCTCAGATGAAGTGCGGCTACGACCACCCCGAGTCCTCCAAGGGCAATCGCCGATTCTGCATCTTCCACAACGTCCACAGCAACAACACCAACGACTGCCAAGAGCTCAAGGCCATTCGAGACGGGCACCTTGTCTACCGTCTAGAGCGCAATGGCCGCGGCTACGACTGTGGAGGAGGCCGTGGTGGAGGATGCTGGGACAACCGTGACCCCCGCCAGTGTTGGCGCGATCAGCCTCGTGAGGACCACTAGCAAGGCAAGCCTCGTGATGGCCCCTGGAGGGATCATCCTTACGAGGATCGCCCTCAGGGCAATGCCAACCTTCCTCCTCTACCGTCGCCGCCGCCAAGAAGGAACTACGACCACCGCCAAGACGATGGGGTTGGGGGCTTCCAAGAGCCTCGTGCCATTGCCTACATCTTGGGAGGCGCTCAGTCCCCTGCCTCTCATCGCATATTCAAGCAATTCACTCGTGAGTTGAACGCGGCCCTCCCCAAGCTCGAGGCGTCGCGTCCCCTCAGATGGTCCAAGTACACTATCACCTTCGGCTCTACTGACCAGCTCAAGTGCGCGGCCACCACCGGTGCACTCTCGATGCTCTGCTCTCCTACCATCAGCAACATGCTAGTCACCAAGACACTGATTGATGGCAGCGCAGGGCTCAACGTCCTCTCCGTCGAGACGTTTGACATGCTCCAAGTGCCATACGACCAGCTCCATCCAACCAAGTGATACGTCCATTTTGCATCATGCTTTTATATTGATATTTATTGCATTATGGGTTGTTATTACACATAATATCACAATACTTATGCCTTTTCTCTCTTACTTTACAAGGTTTACATCAAGAGGGAGAATGCTGGCAACTGGAATTCTTGACTGGAAAAGGAGAAAATCTGAGATACCTATTCTGCACTACTCCTAAAGTCCTGAAACTTCAAAGAGAATATTTTTGGAATATATAAAAAATATTGGGCAAAAGAAGCACTAGAGGGGGGCCACCGGCCATCCACAAGGGTGGGGGATGCGTCGTACCCCCCTGGGCGCGCGCCCTACCTTGTGGGCCCCCTGGTAGTCCCCCGGAGTCCATCTTCTACTATATTACGTATTTTGACCTGGAAAAAATCATAAGGAGGTTTTTGGGGACGAAGCGTCACCGTCTCGAGGCGGAACCTGGGCGAAACCAATATAGAGGTCCGACAGGGCTGTTCTGCCGGGGATACTTCCCTCCGGTAGCGGGAAATCAAGGCCATCTTCATCACTAACGATGCTCTCATTGAGACAGGGTCAATCTTCATCAACATCTTCACCAGCACCATCTCCTCTCAAACCCTAGTACATCTCTTGTATCCGATCTTTGTCTCAAAACCTCAGATTGGTACATGTGGGTTGCTAGTAGTGTTGATTACTCCTTGTAGTTCATGCTAGTTGGTTTATTCGATGGAAGAACGTATGTTCAGATCCTTAATGCTATTCAATACCCCTTTGATCATGAACATGAACATGCTTTGTGAGTAGTTACTTTTGTTCCTGGGGAAATGGGAGAAGTCTTGTTACAAGTAATCATGTGAATTCGGTATTCATTCGATATTTTGATGAGATGTATGTTGTCTTTCCTCTAGTGGTGTTATGAGAACGTCGACTACATGAAACTTCACAATTATTTCGGCCTAGGGGAAGGCATTGGGAATTAATAAGTAGATGACGGGTTGCTAGAGTGACAGAATCTTAAACCCTAGTTTATGCGTTGCTTCGTAAGGGGCTGAATTGGATCCATGTGTTTCATGTTATGGTTAGATTTATCTTAATACTTCTTTCGTAGTTGCGGATGCTTGCGAGAGAAATTAATCATAAACGGGAGGCTTGTCCAAGGAAGGACAGCACCCAAGCACCGGTCCACCCACATATCAAATTATCAAAGTACCAAACGCGAATCATATGATCATGATGAAACTAGCTTGACAGTAATTCCCTTGTGTCCTCGGGAGATTTTTGCTTTATATAAGAATACGTCCAGGCTTGTATTTTGCTACAAAAAGGATTGGGACACCTAGCTGCACCTTGCTTACTTTTGTTACTTGTTACCCGTTACGAATTATACTATCACACAACTATCTGTTACCGATAATTTCAGTGCTTGCAGAGAAAACCTTGCTGAAAACCGCTTGTCATTTCCTTCTGCTCCTCGTTGGGTTCGACACTCTTACTTATTGAAAGGACTATGATAGATCCCCTACACTTGTGGGTCATCAAGACCCTATTCTGGCGTCGTTGCCAGGGAGTGAAGCGCCTTTGTTAAGTGGAATTTGGTAAGGAAACATTTATATAGTGTGCTGAAATTTACTGTCACTTGTTACTATGTAAAATGATCCTTTGAGGGGTTTGTTCAGGGTATCTTCACCCCGACCGGAAGAACAAAGAGTTTCTCCTCAACCTACTGCACCTACTGAAAATATTTACTTTGGGTATGGTAGAGAAACTGCTAGCTAATCCTATTGCAGGAGACGAACATTGCATCCCGAATTACACCTAATCTATGTGGATGAAGTTTGTGGATTATTTAAGCTTGTAGGTATCTCAGAGGATGTTGTCAAGAAGAAGGTATTCCCCTTATCTTTGAAGGGAAAGGCATTAACATGGTATAGTCTATGTGATGATATTGGATCATGGAACTACAACCGATTGAAATTGGAATTTCATCAGAAGTTTTATCAGATGCATCTAGTTCATTGTGACTAGAATTATATATATAATTTTTAGCCCCGTGAAGGATAAAGTATCGCTCAAGCTTGGGGAGGCTTAAGTAAATGTTATATTCATGCCCCAATCATGAGCTCTCAAGAGAAATTATTATTCAAAATTATTATGCTCGTCTTTCTCATAATGATCAATCCATGCTCGATACTTCTTGTACGGGTTCTTATATGAATAAGACTATTGAATTCAAATGGGTTTATTGGAAATAATTAAATGCAATTCTGAAGATTGGGATCTCGACAAAGGTAATGAGCTAGGTATAAGCCATAAGTTTGATTGTGTTAAATCTTTTATGTATACCGATGCTTTTCATGAATTTAGCAATAAATATGGACTTGACTCGGAGATAGTAGCTTCTTTCTGTGAATCATTTTCTACTCATGTTGATCTCCCTAAGGAGAAGTGGTTTAAATATCATCCTCCCATTGAAGTTAAAGTAGTTGAACCAATTAATGTTGAAGAAGAAACTATTACTTATAATGTTGATCCTGTTATACCTACTGCTTATATTGAGAAACCACTGACGACCCACAAGTGTAGGGGATCTATCGTAGTCCTTTCGATAAGTAAGAGTGTCGAACCCAACGAGGAGCAGAAGGAAATGATAGGCAGTTTCCGGTAAGGTATTTTCTGCAAGCACTGAAATTATATGTGACAGATAGTTTTGTGATAAGGTAATTGGTAGCAAGTGACAAACGGTAAAAGTAAATAAGGTGCAGCAAAATGGCCCAATCCTTTTTGTAGCAAAGGACAAGCCTGGACCAAATATTATATAAAGGAAAGCGCTCCCGAGGACACATGGGAATTATCGTCAAGCTAGTTTTCATCACGATCGTCTGATTCGCGTTCGGTACTTTGATAATTTGGTATGTGGGTGGACCGGTGCTTGGGTGCTGCCCTTACTTAGACAAGCCTCCCACTTATGATTAATCTCTAATGCAAGCATCTGCAACTACAAAAGAAGTATTAAGGTAAACCTAACCATAGCCTGAAACATATGGATCCAAATCAGCCCCTTACGAAGCAACGCATAAACTAGGGTTTAAGATTCTATCACTCTAGCAACCCATCATCTACTTATTACTTCCCAATGCCTCCCTCTAGGCCCAAATAATGGTGAAGTGTCATGTAGTCGACGTTCACATGACACCACTAGAGAAGAGACAACATACATCTCATCAAAATATCGAACGAAGACCAATCTCACATGACTACTAATAGCAACACTTCTCCCATGTCCTCAGGAACAAAAGTAACTACTCACAAGACATAATATTATTCATGATCAGAGGGGTATTAATATGCATAATGGATCTGAACATATGATCTTCCACCAAATAAACCAACTAGCATCAACTACAAGGAGTAATCAACACTACTAGCAACCCATAGGTACCAATCTGAGGTTTGGGTACAAAGATTGGATACAAGAGATGAACTAGGGTTTGAGAGGCGATGGTGCTGGTGAAGATGTTGATGAAGACAGCCCTCCCCAAGATGGGAGAGTTGTTGGTGATGACGGCGGTGATGATTTCCCCCTCCCGGAGGGAAGTATCCCCAGCAGAACAGCTCTGCCGGAGCCCTAGATTGGTTTCTGCCTCGGTTCCGCCTCGAGACGGCGGCGTCTGGTCCCGAAAGCCTCCTTCTGATTTTTTTTCCATGTCAAAACACTTCATATAGGAGAAGATGGGCACCGGGGGCCTGCCGGCTGGCCCACGAGGTAGGGGGCGCACCCTGGGAAGGGGGGCGCGCCCCCCACCCTCGAGGCCAGCCGGTGGCCCCTCTCGTGGGTTTCTTTCGCCAGATATTTTTTATATTTTCCGAAACGATGTTCTGTGGAGTTTCAGGGCTTTTGGAGTTGTGCAGAATAGGTTTCTAGAGTTTGCTCCTTTTCCAGCCTAGAATTCCAGCTGCCGGCATTCTCCCTTTTCATGTAAACCTTGTAAAATAAGAGAGAAAAGGCATAAGTATTGTGACAAAACATGTATGAACATCCCATAATGCAATAAATATCAATTTATAAGCATGATGCAAAATGGATGTGTCAACCACCCTTTCCTGTTAGAATAAATGATCATGCTAAAGCTTCAATTGTGGTTAATAAAAGTAATATTAGAGCACCTAGACCACCTGAACAAATCAAAGTTGAACCCAATATTGCTATGGTTAAAGATCTCTTGGCTAATAATGTTGATTGGCATGTTATGTATTTATGTGATGAAGCTGCTAGAATTGCCAAACCTGATATTAAAGATAAACATAGACCTATTTTTGGCATGCATGTTGTTTCTGTTAAAGTAGGAGATCATTATTATCATGGCTTATGTGATGTGGGTGCTAGTGTGATTGCAATTCCTTTTACTTTATTGAAGAAATTATGAATGAAATTGCACCTGCTGAGTTAGAAGAAATTGATGTTACTATCTGATACGTCTCCAACGTATCTATAATTTTTTATTGTTCCATGCTATTATATTGTCTATCTTGGATGTTTTATATGCATTTATATGATTTTTGGGACTAACCTATTAACCCAGATCCCAGTGCCAGTTTCTGTTTTTCCTTGTTTTTGAGTTTCGCAGAAAAGGAATATCAAACGGACTCCAAACGGAATAAACTTTACCGAGATTTTTCTTGGAACAGAAGACACCAGATGGACTTGTAGTACATGCTACGGTATCCTCGAGGAGGCCATAAGGGTGGAGGGTGCACTCTGGGGGGTAGGGCGCGCCCCCTACCTTGTGGCCCCCCCGAGCCTCCCCTGAATTCACATATATTCCAGAAACCCTAGAACATCCATCGAAACCACTTTTCCGCCACTGTAACCTGCTATTCTCACGAGGTCCCATCTGGAGGCCTTTTCCGGTACTCTGCCAGATGGGGAATCAACTACAGAGGGCATCTACATCAACCCTATTTCCCTTCCGATTAAGTGTGAGTAGTTTACCACAGACCTATGGGTCGATAGCTAGTGGCTAGATTGCTTCTTATCTCTCTTTGATCTTCAATACCATTTCTCCTCATTGTTCTTGGAGATCTATTCGATGTAATCTTCTTTTGCGGTGTGTTTGTCAAGATCCCATGAATTCTGGGTTTATGATCAGATTATCTATGAATAATATTTGAGTTTCTTCTGAATTCTTTTATGCATGATCTAATATCTTAATAATTCTCTTCTAACTATCAGTTTGGTTTGTCCAACTAGATTTGCTTTTCTTGCAATGGGAGAAGTGCTTCGCTTTTGGTTCAGTAACTAGATTTGCTTTTATGCATGATCTAGTATTGTTGTCATCGAGGATAAGAAGACGGGGTTTTCATCATATTGCTTGATTTAATTTCGCTACATCATGTCATCTTGCTTAATAAGTTACTCTGTTCTTATGAACTTAATACTCTAGATGCACAATCATTTCGGTCGATTTGTGAAGTAATAGTAGTAGAAGCAGGCAGGAGTCGGTCTACTTGTCACGGACGTGATGCCTAGATTCATGATCATTGCCATAGATGTCGTTATAATTATTCGGTCTTCTATCAATTGCTTGACAGTAATTTGTTCACCCACCATAATACTTCCTATCATGAGAGAAGCCTCTAGTGAAACATATGGCCCCGGGTCTACTTTACATCTTATAAGTTTCATATCTACTATTTTGCAATCTTTCAGTTTTCAATCTATAAACCATAAACCCAAAAATATTTACTTTACTAGTTCATCTATCTCTATCAGATGTCACTTTTGCAAATGACCTAGAAAGGATTGATAACCCCTTTATAGCGTTGGGTGCAAGTTTGTTGTTTATTGTGCAGGTATTTGGCAACTTGTGTGTAATCTCCTACTGGATAGATACCTTGGTTCTCAAAACTAAGGGAAATACTTACTCTACTTTTCTGCATCACCCTTTTCTCTTCAAGGGAAAAACCAACGCAAGCTCAAGAGGAAGCAGGAAGAATTTCTGGCGCCGTTGCCGGGGAGATCTACGCCAAGTCAAGATTTGTCTTATTTCAACTCGCCAATCACTGGTGCTGTTGAGATCTACGTCAAGTCAAGAACCACCAAGTACCCTTCAATAAATTATCATCCCCTGCATTTACATTATTTTCTGTTCGCCTCTCATTTCCCTCTCCCCCGCTTCTAAAACGATTTTTCGAAAAGATTTGTCTTTTCTTCGCCCTTCTTTCATTCGTCTTGTTGACTTGCTTTTTGTGTGCTCGTGTGTTGGATTGCTTGCTTTGTCACGATGGCTCAAAAAAATACCAAATTATGTCATTTTTTCCATCACTAATAATAAAGATTTTATTAGTACCCCGATTGCTCCCACTACTAATGCAGAATCTTGTGAAACCAATGCTGCTTTATTGAATCTAGTCATGAAAGATCATTTTTTTGGCCTTCCTAGTGACGATGCCGCATCTCATCTGAATAATTTTGTTGATTTGTGTAATATGCTATAGAAAAGATATGTTGATAATGATCTTGTTAAATTAAAGCTATTCCCGTTTTCACTACGAGATCGGGCTAAAACTTGGTTTTCATCTTTTCCTAAAAATAGTATTGATTCATGGAATAAGGGCAATGATTCTTTTATTGCCAAGTATTTTCCTGCCGCTAAGATCATCTCCCTTAGGAACGATATTATGAATTTTAAATAAATTTATCATGAGCATGTTGCACAATCTTGGGAGAGGATGAAACTTATGATAAGAAATTATCCTAACCATGATTTGAATTTACGGATGATTATACAAAAAAATTATGTCGGATTGAACTTTGCTTCTAGAAATCTTTTAGATTCGGCCGTGGGATGTACTTTCATGTAAATCACTTTAGGAGAAGCTACTAAACTCCTAGAAAATATAATGGTTAATTATTCTCAATAGCATACCGAAAGATCTTCCACTAGTAAAAAAGTGCATGTTATTAAAGAGATTAATGTTTTGAGTCAATATTGATCCTAACGATATGCTCTTGTCCACTTTGATTGAGAATAGTATTGAATCTATGGATTTTAATTTTGTTGGTAGGAACAATTTTGGTAACAATGCTTATAGAGGAAATTTTAATCCTATGCCTTTTCCTAGTAATTCCTCTAATAATTATGGTAATTCCTACAACAATTCTTATGGAAATTATAATAAGATGCCCTCTGATTTTGAGAATAGTGTTAAAGAATTTATGAGTTCTCAAAAGAATTTTAATGTTATGATTGAAGAAATTTGCTTAAGATTGACGATTTGGCTAGGAGTGTGGATAGATTTTTCTTGATGTTGATTCTTCGAAGCTTAGATCTATTCCACCGAAGCATGATATCAATGAGTCTCTCAAAGATATGATAATTTCCATATATGAGTGCAAGTAAAGAACCGCTAAGATGCGTGCAAAAAAAGAATGGTTTATAAAAAACATTTTCTTCTGGTTCCCGTGAAAATAATGATGAAGATCTTAAAGTGATTGATGTGACTCCTATTGAATATTTTTTTCAAAAATAAATCTTGATAATGATGGGACATGAGACGATTCTACTTTATTTAAGAGGCGTCCCAATGGTTCATACTTTTTAGATCTTGATGCAAAAATTGATTAATGTGGGATTGATGAAGTCAAAACCCTAAGTAGCGCTGAACCCACTAGATTGAATCTCAAGGAATTTAATTATAATAATTGTTCTTTAATATATTGTATTTCCTTGATGCAATACATTTTGAATTCTCTTCATGCTTATAATCAAAATAAAGCTTTTACTAAACATATCGTTGATGCTATGATGCAATCTTTTGAAGGGAAGCTTGAATTAGAAGTTCCTATCCCTAGAAAACTTTATTATGAGTGGGAACCTACTATTAAGATTAATATTAAAGATTATGAATGCCATGCTTTGTGTGATTTGGGTGCTAGCGTTTCTACGATTCCAAAAACATTATGTGATGTGCTAGGTTTTCGTGAAATTGATGAGTGTTCCTTAAATTTGATCTTGCGGATTCCACTATTAAGAAACCTATGGGAAGGATTAATGATGTTCTTATTGGTGCAAATAGGAATTATGTGCCCGTAGATTTCATTTTTCTTGATATAGATTGCAATCCTACATGTCCTATTATTCTTGGTAGACCTTTCCTTAGAACAACTAGTGCAATTATTGATATGAAAGAAGGAAACATTAAATATCAATTTCCCTTAAGGAAGGGCATGGAACACTTTCCAAGAAATAAAATTAAATTGCCTTATGAATCTATTATGAGAGCTACCTATGGATTGCATACCAAAGATGATAATACCTAGATATGTTTGCGTTTTATGCCTAGCTAAGGGCATTAAACAATAGCGCTTATTGGGAGGCAACCCAATTTTATTTTTCCTTTTTACTTTTTGGTTCTGTTTTTCAATTTTTACACATTATTACTTCTGTAGTAATTGTGTTTTGGTGTTTTAATTAGTGTCTGAGCCAAGTAAAACCTTTGTGATGGCTTACGGTGATCGTTGATTTGATTTTGCTGAAAAGCAGAAATTTTGGGCCCAGTGCAGAAAATTCAATAATTCACTGGAACGTTGAAATCTTCTGAAATGTTTACACAAAATTTATATACAAATTCCCCACGTAGTCCAATTTTTTCAGAATTTTTAGAGTTATAGAAGTATGCGAAGTTTTCTGATTGCTACAAAATCTTCTGTTTTGACAGATTGTGTTTTCTATGTGTTGTTTTCTGATTTTGACGCATGTATGGCTAGTATCGGGGGATATGAACCATGGATAAGTTGGAATATAGTAGATATTACACCAATATATAATTATAATAAGATCACAACAATACCTTGAGTTGTTATTTGCTTTGTTTTACTAATGGAGCTCACGAGATTTTCTGTTGAGTTTTGTGTTGTGAAGTTTTCAAGTTTTGGGTAAGGATTCGATGGACTATGGAATAAAGCGTGGCAAAATCCTAAGCTTGGGGATGCCAAAGGCACCCCAAGGTAAAATTCAAGGATGGCCAAGATCCTAAGCTTGGGGATGCCCCGGGGCATCCCCTCTTTCGTCTTCATCTATCGGTAACTTTACTTGGTCTATATTTTTTTTACTACATGATATGTGTTTTTCTTGGAGCGTCATGTATGATATGAGTATTCGCTTTTTAGTTTCCCACAATCATCCTTGTTGTACACACCTTTTGAGAGGGATACGCTTCAATCGTTATTTATTTGAATACTCTATGTGCTTCGATTATATCTTTTGAGCTAGGAAATTTTTCTCTAGTGCTTCACTTATATCTTTTTAGAGCACGGTGGTGGTTTTATTTTGTAGAAATTATTGAACTCTCTTGCTTCACTTATATTATTTTGAGAGTCTTAAAGAACAGCATGGTAATTTGCTTGGGTTATGAAATTAGTCCTAATATGATAGACATCCAAAAGAGATATAATAAAAACTTTCATATATATAGCATTAAATATTATGTGAAGTTTGACTCCTTGTAATTGTTTTGAGATGTTAAGATGGTAATATTAGAGTTATGCTAGACGTAGTTTGTGAGGTTAAAGAAATAATTGTGTTAAGGTATGTGATTCTTGAAGGATGCACGTATGGCCTATGTAACCAAATTGGCGCGCACTGTATCTTGATTGTTTCCTCTTTGTAGGAAGGTCGGGGGCGCGCGATGGTTAACTCCTACCAACCTCCCCCCTAGGGTCATGCATCGTAGTGCTTTGCTTTGAGGGCTAAGTAGATTTTTCACAATAAGTATGTGAGTTCTTTTATGACTAATGTGATTCCATGGATTATACGCGCTCTCACCCTTCCACCTTGCTAGCTACTCTAGTGCCGTGCAACTTTCGCAGGTGCATAAAACCCTCCTTATACCTTCCTAAAAGCACTCACCATACCTACCTATTATGGCATTTCCATAGTCATTCAAAGATATATTGCCATGTAACTCCACTGTTCCGTTTATTATGACACGCTTCATCATTGTCATATTGCGTTGCATGATCATGTAGTTGACATAGTATTTGTGGCAAAGCCACCGCTCATATTTTGCATACATGTCACTCTTGGTCCTTGCACATCCCGGAACACCGCCGGAGGCCTTCATATAGAGTCATATCTTTCTTCTAAGCATCGAGTTGTAATATCAAGCTGTAAATAAATACAAGTGTGATGATCATCATTATTAGAACATTGTCCCATGTGAGGTTATCAAAAATAAAAGAGGCCAATGAAGCCCAAATAAACAAAAGAGGCGAAAGAAGCCCACCAAAAAAATGATGAGAGAAAAAGAGAGAAGGAACAATGTTATTATCCTTTTCCACACTTGTGCTTCAATGTAGCACCATGTTCTTCATGATAGAGAGTCTCATATTTTGGCACCTTCATATATCACTAGTGGAAATTTTTCATTATAAAACTTGGCTTGTATCTTCCAACAATTGACTTCCTCAAATGCCCTAGGTCTTCATGAGCAAGCAAGTTGATGCACACACACTAGTTGTCTTTTTGAGCTTTCATACACTTATAGCTCTAGTGCATCTGTTACATGGCAATCCCTATTCTTCACATTGATATCGATTGATAGACATCTCCATAGTCCATTGATTTGCCTAGTTGATGTGAGACTTTCTCCCACCTTTTGTCTATTACCACCTCCATTCCACCCATGTGCTATGTCCATGGCTCACGCTCATATATTGCGTGAAGAGTTGAAAAATGGCTTGAAAAGTAGAGTATGAAAACAATTGCTCGACTGACTCCAAGACGGGCATGAGGGGTGTTTTGTGTTAAGAAAAGGGAGCATAAGGACTATATGATTTGTAGGGATAACGTTCTTTAGCCATGTTATTTTTGAAGCTTTGTATATTGCTTTTAGTATGCTTGAAGTATTATTGTTTTGATATTGATAAATTTTTATTTTGAGTCTTATGGATATGAACATTCATGCCACAATAAAGAAGAAATACATTGATAAATATGTTGGGTAGCATTCCACATCAAAAATTAAGTTTTTATCATTTACCTACTCGAGGACGAGCAGGAATTAAGCTTGGGGATGCTTGATACGTCTCCAACGTATCAATATTTTTTTATTCTTCCACGCTATTATATTATCTATCTGGGATGTTTTATATGCATTTATATGCTATTTTATATGATGTTTGGGACTAACCTGTTAACCCAGACCCCAGTGCCAGTTTCTGTTTTTTTTCCTTGTTTTGAGTTTCGCAGAAAAGGAATATCAAATGGAGTCCAAACAGAACAAAACTTTACGGAGATTTTTGTTGGACCAGAAGACACCATATGGACTTGGAGTACACGCCAGGGGATCCTTGAGGCAGTCACAAGGGTGCAGGGCGCGCCCCCTACCTTGTGGCCCCCCCGAGCCTCCCCTGACCTACTTCTTCCGCCTATAAATTAACATATATTCCAGAAACCCCAGAACATCCATGGAAACCACTTTTCCGCCACCGTAACCTTCTATTATCGCGAGATCCCATCTGGAGGCCTTTTTTGGTACTCTGTCGGAGGGGGAATCAACCACATAGGGCATCTACATCCACCCTATTGCCCTTCCGATGAAGTGTGAGTAGTTTAACCACAGACCTACGGGTCCATAGCTAGTAGCGAGATGGCTTCTTCTCTCTCTTTGAACGTCAATACCATGTTCTCCTCATTGTTCTTGGAGATCTATTCAATGTAATCTTCTTTTGCGATGTGTTTGTCAAGATCCGATGAATTGTGGGTTTATGATCATATATCTATGAATAATATTTGAGTTTCTTCTGAATTCTTTTATGCATGATCTAATATCTTGGTAATGCTCTTCGAACTATCGGTTTGGTTTGGACAACTAGATTTGTTTTCATTGCAATGGGAGAAGTGCTTTGCTTTGGGTTCAATCTTGCGGTGCTCAATCCCAGTGACAGAAAGGGACATGCCACGTATTGTATTGTTGCCATCGAGGATAACAATATCGGGTTTTCATCATATTGCTTGAGTTAATTCTACTACATCATGTCATCTTGCTTAATGCGTTACTATGTTCTTATGAACTTAATACTCTAGATGCAGAATCGTTTTGGTCGATGTGTGAAGTAATAGTAGTAGATGCAGGCATGAGTTAGTCTACTTGTAACGGACGTGATGCCTATATTCATGATCATTGCCATAGATGTCATTATAATTATTCCCTCTTCTATCAATTGCTTGACAATAATTTGTTCACCCACCGTAATACTTGCTATCATGAGAGAAGCCTCTAGTGAAACCTATGGCCCCGGGGTCTAATTTACATCTTATAATTTCTAGATCTACTATTTTGAAATATTTTAATTTTCAATCTATAAACCAAAAACCCAAAAATATTTACTTTACTAGTTCATCTATCTCTATCATATCTCACTTTTGCAAATAACGTAGAAGGGATTGACAACCCCTTTATAGCATTGGGTGCAAGTTTGTTGTTTGTTTGTGCAGGTATTTGGCGACTTGTGTGTAATCTCCTACTGGACTGATACCTTGGTTCACAAAACTAAGGGAAATACTTACTCTACTTTGTTGCATCACCCATTCCACTTCAAGGGAAAAACCAACACAAGCTCAAGAGGTAGCACTATCAAGCTTGCTAATAGAGATATTGTATCACCAATTGGAACTATTAGAGCTGTTGAAGTCTTGTGTGGGAAAATAAAATATCCTACTGATTTTCTTATTCTTGGTTCCCTACAAGATGATTTTTGTCCCATTATATTTGGTAGACCTTTCTTGAACATCGTTAATGCTAGAATAGATTGCGAGAAAGATATTATTGCTGTTGGTCTAGGGGATATGTCTCATGATTTTAATTTCACTAAATTTCATAGACAACCCCATGACAAAGAATTGCCTAGTAAGGATGAAATTATTGGTCTTGCTTCTATTACCGAGCCTCCTGCTGAACCTTTAGAACAATATTTTCTAGAACATGAGAATGATATGTTTATGAATGAAAGAAGGGAAATAGATGAAATATTCTTTAAACAAGGGCCTGTTCTGAAAAACTATTTGCCTGTTGAAATCCTTGGGGATCCTCCTCCACCTAAGGGTGATCCCGTGTTTGAGCTTAAACCATTACCTGATACTTTGAAATATGCTTATCTTGATGAAAAGAAGATATATCCTATTATTATTAGTGCTAACCTTTGAGAGCATGAAGAAAAGAAACTATTGAAAACTCTAAAGAAGCACCATGCTTGTCAGGAATATAACTACTAGGTATAAACCGCCCTGAGAGGGGCCGGTTTATGCCCGTAAGGATCACTTCTATTGAAGCCCAACGAGGCATGGAGCATGGCGCTTTATTATACAAGACTGAAGATCCAGGGCCCAAGAGATGTTAGGGCCCATAAGTGTAAACCGCCATACGGCGTGTAACTTGTATTGTAGAGATAGGAAAGATAGAGACCGAGCCGGGCTCGTTTATGAGCCGGCCTCGGGATTCTGTAAACCGGCATGGGTGTCATCCTGTGTATATAAAGGGATGACCCAGCAATGGTTCAAGGACAGAGAACAACAACTCGAGACACAGGCAAAGCGGATTCGCTCCCTGGTCATCAAAACCCTAGCAATACCATACCAAACTAGAAATAGGCTTTTACCTTCATCGAAGGGGCTGAACTAGTATAAAAACCCTTGCGTCCTTGTCCGCTTTAACCCCTTTAAGCTAACCCATAGAGATGGCTCCACGACTAAGTCCATTTGCTAGGACATCTGCCATGACAAAACCACGTCAATGCTGCTATTGGATATACTCTTGACGATCTTAAGGGCATTAGTCCCACCTTATACCAACACGAAATTAAGTTGGAGCGTAACACTAAACCAGTTGTCGATCACCAACATCGATTAAATACGAAGATGAAAGAGGTGGTAAGAAATGAAATACTAAAGCTTCTGGAGGCATGTATTATTTATCCTATTGCTAATAGTCAGTGGGTAAGTCATGATCGCTGTTGTTCCTAATGATAAAGATGAATTGACCCTACAAAGAATTGTTATAGGTTATAGAATGGTAATTGATTTACGTAAATTGAATAAAGCTACTAAGAAAGATCATTACCCTCTACCTTTTATTGAACAAATGCTAGAAAGAGTATCCAAACATACACTTTTTGCTTTCTAGATGGTTATTCTGGTTTCTCTCAAATACTTGTGTTAAAAGAGGATCAAGAAATGACCACTCTTACTTGCCCTGTCGGCACTTTTTCTTAAAACCCTATGCCTTTTGGTTTATGCAATGCACCTGCTACCTTTCAAAGATGTATGAATGCTATATTCTCTGACTTTTGTGAAAAGATTGTTGAGGTTTTCATGGATGATTTTTCCGTTTACGGGAGTTCTTTCGATGGTTGCTTAAGCAACCTTGATCGAGTTTTGCAGAGATGCGAAGAAATTAATCTTGTATTGAATTGGGAGAAGTGCCACTTTATGGTTAATGAAGCTATTGTCTTGGGTCATAAGATTTCTGAAAGAGGTGAAGTTGATAAAGCTAAAGCAGATGCTATTGAAAAGATGTCGTGCCCAAAAGATATCAATGGTATAAGAAGTTTTCTTGGTCATGCTGATTTCTATAGGAGATTTATTAAAGACTTCTCTAACATTTCTAGGCCTCTCACTAATCTCTTGCAAAAAGATGTTCCTTTTGTTTTTGATGATGATTGTGTAGAAGCATTTGAAATACTTAAGAAAGCATTAATTTCTGCACCTATTGTTCAACCACCTGATTGGAATTTACCCTTTGAAATTATGTGTGATGCAAGTGATTATGCTGTTGGTGTTGTTCTAGGACAAAGAGTTGATAAAAAATTGAATGTTATTCATTATTCTAGTAAAACTCTAGACAGTGCCCAGATAAATTATGCTACTACTGAAAAAGAATTTTTAGCAGTTGTTGTTGCTTGTGATAAGTTCAAATCTTTTATTGTTGATTCCAAAGTAACTGTTCACACTGATCATGTTGCCATTAAATATCTTAGGGAAAAGAAAGATGCTAAACATAGGCTTATGAGATGGGTTCTCTTGCTACAAGAATTGGATTTGCATATTATTGATAGAAAAGGAGCTGAGAACCCCGTTGCAGATAACTTCTCTAGGTTAGAAAATGTTCTTGATGACCCACTGCCTATTGATGATAGCTTTCCTAATGAAAAATTAGCTTTCATAAATGCTTCTCGTAATGCTCCCTGGTATGCTGATTATGCTAATTATATTGTTGCCAAATTTATACCACCTAGCTACACATACCAACAAAAGAAAAAAATCTATAATTTAAGACATTACTTTTAGGATGACCCACACCTTTAGAAAGAAGAAGTAGATGGTGTTATTAGATGTTGTGTACCTGAGCATGAACAGGAACAGATCCTACGTAAGTGTCACTCCGAGGCCTATGGAGGACACCATGCTGAAGATAGAACTGCACACAAGGTATTGCAATCTGGTTTTTATTGCCATGCTCTCTTCAAAGATGCTTGTAAGTTTGTCTTATCTTGCGATGAGTGTCAGAGAATTGTTAATATTAGTAGACATCAAGAAATGCCTATGGGAGCTTTTCCTTCCTCTAACGGGTATACACATATTTTTTTTGTTGTTGATTACGTTACTAAGTGGGTAGAAGCTATTCCAACTAGTAGTGTTGATCATAACACTTCTATTACGATGCTTAAAGAAGTTATTTTCTGAGGTTTGGAGTCCCTCGATATTTAATGATTGATGGTGGTTCACATTTTATTCATGGTGCTTTCCGTAAGATGCTTGGTAAATATGATGTTAACCTTATAATTGCATCTCCATATCATCCGCAATCTAGTGGTCAGGTAGAATTGAGCAATAGAGAGATTAAATTGATTTTGCAAATGACTGTTAATAGATCTAGAAATAATTGGTCTAAGAAACTTGATGATGCATAATGGGCTTATAGAACTGTTTATAAAAACCCTATGGCTATGTCTCCGTATAAAATGGTTTATGGAAAAGCATATCACTAGAACATAAGGCATATTGGGCTATTAAAGAGCTCAATTATGATTTGAAACTTGCCGGTGAGAAGAGGTTATTTGACATTAGCTCCCTTGATGAATGGAGAACCCAAGCTTATGAGAATGCCAAGTTGTCTAAAGAAAAATTTAAAAGATGGCATGATAAGAGAATACAAAAACGGGAGTTTAACGTAGGTGATCATGTTTTGCTAGACAACTCTCGTTTAAGATTTTTTGCAAGAAAACTTATCTCTAACTGGGAAGGCCTTTACATTATCGTGGAGTTCTATTGCTCTGGTGCCATCAAAATCAACAACGCTGAAGGCACAAATTCGAAGGTGGTAAACGATCAAAGAATCAAACATTATATCTCAAGTACTCCCATAAATCTTGAGACCAATATAATTGACACTGTGACACCGAAGGAGTACATAAGGGACACTTTCCGGAATGTTTCAGACTACGAAAAGGAATAGGTATGTGGTACGGTAAGTAAACCAACTCCAAAACGTTCCAAACAACAATTTTTCTCCGTTTTGGAATATTTAAAATATTAGGAAAATTAAAACTACTCTGGAAGAGACACGGGGCAGCCACAAGGGTGGAGTGCGCGCCCTACCCCCCTAGGCACGCCCCCTACCTCTGTGGCCACCCCATGTGCCTCCCGGACTCCGTTTTCTTGCACGATACTTCTTTTGGTCGGAAAAAAATTATTATATAATCTCCCGAAGGTTTTGACTCCATTACCACGACAATATCTTCTGTTATTGTTTCGAGCTATTTTTCCGACAGATCTAGATCGCCATGAAGTATCCAAGCGCCCCAAAGGACAAGTTTTTCGAGAAGGTCATCAACCCCTACCTTGCGGAGGTGCTGCAACACCCTCAAACCATTGAGATGCGTCAAGGGGTGCTGCACATCCGCGATGTAGAGGGGCCAAAGAAGACGGGAAGCATGGAGACAAGACTCGAAGCAATGGAACAACAAGTTTTCAAGTGTCGAGGGATGGTGGAGCGTGGACTGAACGCCAACCACATGATGATCATGGAATTCACTAGTAATCACAAGCTGTACACCAAGCACATTGGGGAGATCATCTTCAAGCCGCAAGAGAAAATCGAGCATCTCCAAGCCCAGATCTATGACCTGCAGAACCAAAACTGTGAGTATGAATTCAAATTTAAGAGGATGAGTTTGGCTGCAGATTTGAGGATCCGAGAGACTCATTCATCCATCTATGATGGAGAGCCTATGACTTGGAAGATGGATGATAAGCCTACTTCATCAACAACTCCTTCATCACCACCTCAGAAGAAAGAATCATAAATACATGGGTATGGGCACTCCCCTTGGCAATCACCAAGCTTGGGGGAGGTGCCCCAGTATTGTATCACCATCACACCTTTATCTTTATCATTTTTTTCTTAGTTCGATCCTTTTGGTTATATCTTGATCTATTAGAATAAAGTTTTAGCATGATTTAGCTTTGAGTTTTTCTTTGATCTCTATCTATGTAATCGAGTCCTCAAGATATATAATAAAGAATAGTTATGAGTGAGGGCTTTGCTATATTGCTATGATATTAAGGGAATAAATAATAGAGAGAATAAAAAAAGATCATATGTTGATCTTATGAGAATTAATGACTTCACATATAAACAGTATGATGAATAAAAGTCGTTGAGTGTTGACAAACAAAGTTTTGGTCATTGTTGCAAATAATAGGAAGTAATAAAGAAAGAAAGGTTTCACATATAAATATACTATCTTGGACATATTTTATAATTGTGAGCACTCATTAAAATATGACATGCTAAAAATTTGAAGTTGGACAAGGAAGACAACATAATGGGTTATGTCTTCTTACATCCTAACAGAAGTTATATTGTTATAGATCCTCCAACATGTTGAGCTTGCTTTCCCTCTCATGCTAGCCAAAATTCTTTGCACCAAGTAGAGATACTACTTGTGCTTCCAAACATCCCTTAAACCCAATTTTGCCATGAGAGTCCACCATACCTACCTATGGACTGAGTAAGATCCTTCAAGTAAGTTGTCATCGGTGCAAGCAATAAAAACTGCTCTCTAAATATGTATGATCTATTAGTGTGAAGATAATAAGCTTTATACGAGCTTGTGATGTGGAAGAATTAAAAGCGACAGACTGCATAATAAAGGTCCATTATCACAAGTGGCAATATAAAGTGACGTTCTTTTGCATTAAGATTTTGTGCATCCAACCCTAAAAGTGCATGACAACCTCTGCTTCCCTCTGTGAAGGGCCTATCTTTTATTTTTATCTCATATCCTCATAAAAGAGTCATGATGATCATCACCTTTCCTTTTTACTTTTATCCTTTGGAAGGCACAATATGTTGGAGCTAGATCTAGATATATATACACATGTGGATGTAGAGAGCCATGAACCATTATTTTTGACATTACCCTTGAGGTAAATCGTTGGGACGCAAAACTATAAGCACCTATCTTTCTCCGTGTCCGATTGAAGCTTTGAACTCATTAGTATTGCATGAGTGTTAGCTATTGTCAAAGACTAAATGATAGTTGAGTATGTGAACTTGCTAAAAAGCTCTTATGTTTGTCTCTTTTCGATGTATGATAAATTGTAATTGCTTCAATGATTGAGACCATAGGTTGTTGGCTATCAAAGAAGTTTCTGGTTCATACATCACTGTGTGAAGGGATTGTTACTTTAACATAAGAACCTATATGACAAGTTATGTTGTTGTCCTAAACATGATCATGATGCCCTCATGTCCGTATTTTTTGACACCTCTATCTCTAAACACATGGACATATTTTTCAATATTGGCTTTTCGCTTGAGGACAAGCGAGGTCTAAGCTTGGGGGAGTTGATACGTCCATTTTGCATCATGCTTTTATACTGATATGTATTGCATTATGGGTTGTTATTACACATTATATCACAATACTTATGCCTTTTCTCTCTTATTTCACAAGGTTTACATGAAGAGGGAGCATGCCGGCAGCTGGAATTCTGTACTGGAAAAGGAGCAAATCTGAGATACTTATTCCACACTACTCCAAAAGTCCTAAAACTTCACAGAGAATATTTTTGGAATATATAAAAAATATTGGGAAAAAGAAGCACCAAAAGGGGGCCACCAGCCATCAACAAGGGTGGGGGCGCACCCTACCCCCTAGGCGTGCCACCTACCTTGTGGGCCCCCTGGTAGTCCCCCAGAGTCCATCTTCTGCTATATTACGTGTTTTGACCTGGAAAAAATCATAAGGAGGTTTTCGGGATGAAGTGCCGCCATCTCGAGGCGGAACCTGGGCGAAACCAATCTAGAGCACCGGCAGGGCTGTTGTGCCAGGGATACTTCCCTCCGGGAGGGGGAAATCGAAGCCATCGTCATCACCAACGACCCTCTCATCGAGAGGGGGTCAATTTTCATAAACATCTTCACCAGCACCATCTCCTCTCAAACTCTAGTTCATCTCTTGTATCCGATATTTGTCTCAAAACCTCAGATTAGTACCTGTGGGTTGCTAGTAGTGTTGATGACTCCTTGTAGTCGATGCTAGTTGGTTTATTAAGTGGAAGATCATATGATCAGATCCTTAATGATATTCAATACCCCTCAGATCATGAACATGCTTTTCAGTAGTTACTTTTGTTCCCGAGGACATGGGAGAAGTCTTGTTATAAGTAATCATGTGAATTTGGTATTCGTTCGATATTTTGATGAGATGTATGTTGTCTTTCCTCTAGTGGTGTTATTTGAACATCGACTACATGAAACTTCACCATTATTAGGTACTAGGAGAAGGCATTGGGAAGTAATAAGTAGCTGATGGGTTGCTAGAGGGAGAGAAGCTTAAACCCTATTTTATGCGTTGCTTCGTAAGGGGCTGATTTGGATCCATATGTTTCATGCTATGGTTAGATTTATCTTAATACTTCTTTAATAGTTGCGGATGCTTGTGAGAGTGGTTAATCATAAGTGGGAAGCTTGTCCAAGGAAGGACAACACCCAAGCACCTGTCCACCCACATATCAAATTATCAAAGTACCGAACGTGATTCATATGAGCATGATGAAAACTAGCTTGCCAGTAATTCCCATGTGTCCTCAGGAGCTTTTTCCTTTATATAAGAATACGTCCAGGCTTGTCCTTTGCTACAAAAAGGATTGGGCCACCTTGCCGAACCTTTTTTACTTTTGTTACTCGTTACCCGTTATGAATTATACTATCACACAACTATCTGTTACCGATAATTTCAGTGCTTGCAGAGAAAACCTTGCAGAAACCCGCTTGTCATTTCCTTCTGCACCTCATTGGGTTCATCACCAAGCCTTTCTCAGGAGTGACTGATGGATCCACACTCCCCATCGGGCAGATCCGTTTCACTATCAGCTTTGTCCAGCGTGACAACTACCACACCGAGCTCGTCGACTTCAACGTTGCCCACATTCATCTCCCGTACAACGCCATCCTTGGGTATCCGGCCTTGGCCAAGTTCATGGCGATGACTCACCATGACTACAACGTCCTCAAAATTCCGGGAAGCGGCTGCATCATCACGATCGCTAAGAGATTCCTGGACTACTGGGTCCTCGGGTGTCCGGGCTACGTAACGTGGGTCGGACTAATGGGCCGTGAAGATATAAGATGGAAGACTTTCCCCCGTGTCCGAATGGGACTCTCCTTGGCGTGGAAGGCAAGCTTGGCGTGCGGATATGAAGATTCCTTTCTCTGTAAACCGACTCTGTACAACCCTAGCCCCCTCCAGTGTCTATATAAACTAGAGGGTTTAGTCTGTAGAGGTATTCATAATCATACATGCTAGACATCTAGGGTTAAGTCATTACGATCTCGAGGTAGATCAACTCTTGTAACCCCTATACCCATCAAAGTAAATCTAGTAGGAAGTAGGGTATTACCTCCATCAAGAGGGCCCGAACCTAGGTAAACAAAGTGTCCCCTGCCTCCTGTTACCTTCGATCCTTAGACGCACAGTTAGGGACCCCCTACCCGAGATCTGCCGGTTTTGACACCGATATTGGTGCTTTCAATGAGAGTTCCACCGTGCCGTGGTTGAAAGGCTCGATGGCTTCATTGACCATCTACAACAACGCCGCTAGGGAGGATCTTTTTCTCCCCAGATAGATCTTGGTGTTTGGCGGCTTCGCGCTGCGTGCCAACTCGCTTGGTCACCTGGAGTAGATCGATAGCTACGCCCCTGGTCACCAGATCAATTTCGGAAATCTGAACTATGTCGCTGACATCCGAGGAGACTTGATCTTCCAAGGGTTCGCGGCTCCAACCACCACTTCGGCCTTAGATTCGGAGCGCGTCACCCAGTCCGAAGATGGGAGTCTCGAGCCCGCCAGACTATGTGCGGCCATAAAGCTCAACACTAGAGAACCGGAGAAGATAGCGCCGTTGGAAGTTATCACAAAGCCGGACTCTTCTTGCGAGCTCGGTCAAGGAACTCTGGCCCCATCCAAACCTCGCACTTAAACGAGGTTCTGGATTTAAAGCGATCCCTCGCCATCACAGAGGAACCACTTCCGAATTACGCCCAGCCCGGACTAGGGGCTGAAAATAGGGAACTTAACTTCCCACCCACCACCCACTTTATATACACTGTCGAGGATCTAACCGACATGCTCGACTACGCGTCCGAAGACATCGACGGTATAGAGGATGATGCCGGAGAGGAGCAGGCCACAAACCCGCTGTTTACCGGGCACTGGACGGCCCCTTCATCATATGACGTATACATGGTGGACACACCTAAAGAAGGCGATAGCGATGATAAGAAGGACCCAGTCGAGGAACAACCTCCTGAGATAGCACTGAAGCGTCGACGTCGGCGGCTACACCCTAAATCGCGTCGTGGAAAAGACAGTGATACCGGCATGGGAGAAAATGATACTCCGGAATAAGTTGAAGAACAATAAGACCCCATCGAACCAACATCTGAACAGGATGATCAGGAGGAGGGGCAAGTCGACCCTGACGAGCAAGCAGGGAGCCAAGACTCGAAAGATAGTAACTATCTGCCACTCTCCGAGGATGACGTGAGCCTCGGCGACGAAGACTTTATGGTGCCAGAGGAACCTTGTGAACAAAAACGCTTTAAACGCCGACTAATAGCCATGGCAAGAAGCCTTAAAAAGAAGTAGCAGCAGCTGCAAGCTGACCAAGAACTGCTCAACAATAGGTGGACTGATGTCCTGGCAGCCGAGGAGTACAACCTTGAACGCCCAACAAAGAGTTACTCGAAGCGTATGCTGCTACCCCAATTCGATGATGAAGCGCCAAAGCCCATACCACCCGCGCGCAATGCGGCTAACGAACCTGACCCACCGCCACGCGGCCGGGACAGAACAGCAACTCAATCCGAATACCATCCTGCACCATCTCGCCGTAAAAGCAGAGAAACAACAGCTCTGGGATACACACATGACCTGCGGCAGGACGTGGAAAATAGAGTAGGTCAAACTAGATCAATCTATGGATCGTAGGGGCATGCCCCGGCATGATAGGACGGTTACCAAGCCTGGCGCGACAAGCACAACCATGCACGAGCCGAAAACCGCATATGTACTTCATCCGAACTACATCGTGACATAGCCCGATACAGAGGTGCCGCACACCCCCTATGCTTCACCGATGAGGTAATGGAGCACCAGTTCCCAGAAGGGTTTAAACCCGTGAACATCGAATCATATGACAGTACAACAGATCCGGTAGTATGGATTGAAGATTTTCTTCTCCACATTCACATGGCTCGCGGTGACGATCTACACTCCATCAAATACCTTCCCCTCAAACTCAAGGGACCAGCACGACACTAGTTGAATAGCCTACCAGAAAATTCAATTGGTAGCTGGGAAGACTTGGAGGACGGACTCAGAGACAACTTCCAGGGCACCTATGTATGGCCCCCAGACGCCGACGACCTTAGTCATATAATACACCAACCCGTGGAATCGGCCCGACAACTATGGACAAGGTTCTTAATTAAAAAGAACCAGATTGTGGATTGTTTGGATGCCAAAGCCCTTGCAGCTTTCAAGCACAGCGTCCGAGACGAGTCGCTCGCCCGACACCTCGGCCAAGAGAAGCCGAAGTCCATGGTAGCCCTCACCACACTTATGACCCGTTTTTGCGCGGGAGAGGATAGTTGGCTCGCTTGTAGAAGCAATAGCACCAGTGACCCTGGCACCTCCGAAACCAGGGACGGCAATGGAAAGACACGACGCGACAAGCACAAGCGTCAGAACAACAACGGTGAAACCCAAGACACGGTGGTCAACGCCGGATTCAGAGGCTCCAAACCCGGTCAATGGGAGAAGCCATTCAAGGCAAACAAGGACAGCCCGTCCAATCTAGATAGAATACTTGATCGGCCTTGCCAGATTCACGGCACCCCCGATAAGCCCGCAAATCATACCAACATAAATTGTTGGGTTTTTAAGTAGGCCGGCAAATTCAATGCCGAACAAAAGGGGAAAGGATCGCCCTGCGACGACGATGACCAAGAGCCTCGTCAACCGAACACACAGGGACAGAAGCAATTTCCCCCGAAGTAAAAACAGTGAATATGACATATGTCACACATATCCCTAAAATGGAATGCCAGCGCGTACTACGGTATGTCTACGCCATGGACAGCTTGTCCGATTACCTTCGATCAAAAGGAGCACCCAACCAGTATCCACCATGGAGGTTCGGCCACACTGGTCCTCGATCAAATCATTAACTGATTCCACCTCACGCGAGTCCTTATGGACGGCGGCTGCAGTCTCAATATACTTTATCAAGACACCGCCCGCAAAGTGGGCATCGATTCGTCAAGAGTCAAGCCCACTAAAACTACCTTCAAGGGAATAATACCTAGCATGGAGATCCGCTGCACGGGCTCAATCACACTGAAAGTTGTCTTCGGTTCGCCGAACAACTTCCGAAGCAAGGATTTGATTTTCAAGATCGTCCCTTTCCACAGCGGCTATCACACACTGCTTGGACGCGCTGCTTTCACCCGCTTCAACGTTGTTCCGCACTACGCCTACCTAAAGCTCAAGATGCCTCTCCACGTGGCATCATTACAATTAACGGAAGCGTAGAGCGCCCCCTCTGTACTGAGGAGAGTACCGCGGTCAGCACGGCCGACGTACAAAGTGGCCCTGTCAAGCCGCGCACCATATCGGTTACTAAACCGCCGGGCTTTAACGCGCAAGTCCAGACAGTTCCGCACACCAACAGCTCGGCAAACCCAGGGCTGGATTAGCAGTTTGGCCTCTAATCGCCATCTACAACAGTGAAATTCGCACCGCACATACACAACAATGCACTCAAAATACACTGGGCATCGGCGGAGGCAATACACAGGACAAGCCTATAGCACGGTTCGACCTTATATGGCCCTCCCCTTTATCTAATCATCTTTTTGCTTTATGTAGCAGTTACAATCAAAACCTACTCATCGTAGGGACTCGCAAAGGACTCTCTCCGAGCCTGGTTCCGTATAGATAGCCGAAGACCATTCCCCTCAAGGAATCTTTCTTACTGACGCAAAACCGGCGCAGACGTGCGTCAGGAAGGTGCAAGGGATTTCGTAGACCGCAAACCCCCCTCGAGGAACATGTATAGATCTTTTTTCCCTCAGCCCTAGACCCATGGCACGTAAAAGGACCTTGGTGATTGTGGTACCCTCTGTAAAACTACGCTTTGACATGTCAATCAGATTACAGTGAGGTAAATTTTTATTCGGCATCATCTTTATTTAAATGTCATCTCTTTAGTTGTCTCCCGAACACACCTTGGCATAAATTGCCACGGGCTCTATAAGGTAACATGTGTGTTGCCAAATAAAAAGTCTGAATAGCTTAACAACACAATTCGGCGTCCCAAGCTCGGCAGTATATGCATCAGCTCCGAATCATGTCTTTGGTCAATAGTTGGGTTGCCCGGCTCCTGTGTTTGCTACCTTACGTTCCAGCTGATCGGCTAGGGTAGTAAAGGGAGAACTACTACAATTGTGTTTCTGGTTCGCCCGGTCAAGCACCTCAGTAGAGAAAGCCGAAAACTGTCTATCATGATGAGGTGAGAGCTGGTCGGCCGCTTGATGACTTATTGCAATCTTTAGCGATTTCTTCCCGTGTTACACAAATAACTGTTTCCCGGTCACATATGTAACGCACCCACATTGGGAGACGCGTACATACCAGGGGCTACTTTGTAGAACCATTGTTAAAACTCCTATGGCTAAGTGAGAGCAATAAAACTGAATAGTCTGATTGCCTGGTTTGCCGCACTGAACCTCTTTCATGGACCAAGACGTTGGGTCATGTGTATTCACGTGCAACTCTAAACACCCCGGTAGTGTCTACATGGGGGTTGCATCCGAGGATTGGGAGTTCTCAGGTGTAAAAACGGCCGTACGGGAGGATAAAATCTTCATAAGTACAAGGCTATATTACAAAAGACTTAATTCATGATACACACTCCCGAAACAGTTTGGACTCGTTCATTCGAACACTACATCCTTGGAGCATTGGCCTTCTATAAGGTGGGCACCCGCTACTACATCCTCAAATAGCGCTCTGGTGTGCGGTAGTCCTTTCTTTCAGGCGGACCCTCAATTGCCACCTTTTCGGCCTTCAGCTTTGCCCAGTGCATCCTGACATGCGCAAAGGCCATTCGCGCCCCTTCTATGCAAGACCACCTCATGATATTGTTAATTCGGGGCAGTGCATCGACGAGACGTTGCACGAGGCAAAAGTAGCTGTCTGGAATATCTTCGGCCAGCCACAACTGGACTATAACGTCCTTAATGTCTGTGCTGGACATCTTATACAGCTCCGCCCATTGTGCCATCTGGTCATTTAGCAGTCTGGGACGCTTCGGCCCCGCAAACTACGACGAGAAGAGCTTCTCCGTCGCGTACCCCTCCTGGGCCTGGAAGAATTGAGCAGCGTCCGCAGCACTCTTCGGCAGATCCGCATACGCATCTGGAGAACACCACAGTCGATTAAGTAAGGCATACTTCGGGTGCCAAATTTAGCCTGTAAAAGAAAGGGCTTACCAGCTACTATCTGTCCGGCTTGACGATTTCTTCGTGCGCTGCGCGGGATTCGACCGCGCCTCCGAAGTGTCTTGAAGGGCCTTGGCGAGTTCGGTCCCCTTTTCCTTATTTTGTTTTTCTAAGGACTCTCACTTGGCGGTGATGTCCTTGAGTTGTTGCTCCACCTCGGTCAGCCGTTCCTCAAAACAGTGCCGAGGGGCCTGTTCGGCCGTCTAATCCGTAGCCGCTTTATCAGCAGCCACCTGGCTTACCCTTGCCTACTCCTTGGCTCGGGCAAGCTCACACCTGAGGGTCTCCACCGCGGCGGCACCATCTGTACATACACGCACATTGCAGCTCTTGAAACTCCACAAGGCACGTACATAAAATAGGCACACAGCAAGATGTATCTTATACCCTGCGCCTGGTCGAGCCACGTGTTAACAAGGACCAGGTCCTCATCGGCTCGCTCCAGTTTCCGTTTGAGTTCGGAAACTTCCGCTGATTGAGCAGTCACCACTAACAGCGAAGCCTGTTTTAATGCAAACAGAAAGTATGTTACCACCTGACAACTTATTATCGATCCTCTGCTCGCTTTTCTTTCAAAAACCAAATAGAGTCTCGGGGGCTACTATCTATAAATAGGCATGTTTCTCATAAAAATGACCAAAAACATTACATTGCGTACCTCGAAGCCCGCCAGCCAGCTGGAGAAGGCTTCGTTCAGCCCGGTCTAGGCGGATTGGATCTTCTCAGACACCGTACCCATCAGGATGCGGCGCTCGTCTAGGACGGAGGCACTTTGGAGTGCGTCCACCATGGTATGTCTCGCCTCCGGATGGGCAGAGGTCGACGCTCCCTCTTCTCCTGCACGGGGTCACTTATTAGACTCCGTAGCTTTATGAACCTCCGGAGTGGTATGTGGCTGGGGGCGGATTGACCGGTGCTCCTGTCATCGGTCTCCATGTGGGCTGCACCCCATAGTCCCCCGGTAGCCAAGGAATTACCCTCTGGCAATGTTAAAACGCCCCCCGCGCCTCTTTAAGGTTTGGGGAGGGCCTGTGAGATACTACCTCAGCATCATCCGCCCTAGGTGGCGGGGAAGCTAATGGAGGCGACTCACTCTCCATCATCTCCTGCGCCAGATCTCCTGAGGATGAGGATAGCTCGGGAAGATCGTGGGCCGGACTAAAAGACATAACTTAGAGTTATCATCACGGGTCATAGAGATAGGATAAAAGTGAAGGATCCTGGGCTACTTATGAGTAGGCTTAGGGCTTGGTCCGTCGACGATGCTTCGGGATGGCCTCGGCATCTGACTCTGAGTCATTAGGGATGATGATTTTGTCCCTCTTGGAGGCCTCGGCTTCCAGGTCTTCGGAGGCCGCCCTCTTCTTACCTTTTCGGGGAGGATCTTCTTCTTCCTCCTTCTCCTCCTCGTCATCGTCGCCCTCGTGGGAAGACGGGGCATCAGCCTCCGGACATTGCGTACAAAGTACCCTCATCTTTCTTTTTCTACTTGTCCTTCTTAACCGGCACCTGGTATGGCGCCGGGACCAGCATCCTCATTAATTGAGGATTGGTTGGGTCTTCGGGGAGCGGAGCCGGACACCGCATCTGCTCCGCCTTCTTGATCCAAAGCTGTTTTGGGGATGGACTACTCAATATTTCTCCTTCGTCGCGATGAACCTATTGATGTTCGGAGTTTTAAGAATTTACCTTGGTGGCTGGATGGTTGCAATCGAGGCCAGTGTCGTCTGATGACTTCGGCCACTTTTTCTGCTTCTTGAAAAGTAGCTTCCAAATCCCCTTATGCGTCGTGCCATTGAACCCCTGTAGGGTCTGCAGTCCTTCCGGATTGAACTCCCACATCTTGAGGGGCCACCATTGGCAGGGAAGTGTGCGGCGGATCAGCATCACTTGGATTACATCAGTAAGGGTAATGCCCTTCGCTATCATACTCCTGATGCGTTTTTTGCAACAACAACACCTCAGGGACCGACCCCCAGTCCGGCCCCTTGTCTGTCCAGGATGAGAGCCTCAGCGGGGGTCCGGATCTAAAGGCTGGAGCGGCTGCCCATTTGGAGCCGCAGGGTTCTGTGATACAGAACCATTCCTATTGCCATACCATGATGGTATCCACCAAAAACCCCTTTGACCAATTAACTTTGGGGAGCTTTCTCACCATGGCACCACCACAGTCTGCGTGTTTCTTTTCAACCACCTTCGGCTTCACATTGAAGATCTTGAGCCATAAGCCGAAGTGTGGAGGGACGCGGAGAAAGGCCTCACACACGACGATGAACGCCGAGGTGTGAAGGAATGAATTTGGGGCCAGATCGTGAAAATCCATCCCATAGTAGAACATGAGACCCCTTACAAAGGGGTGAAGAGTGAATCCAGGTTTGCGGAGGAAGTGGAGGATGAACACCACCCTCTCGCCAGGCTCCGAGCTAGGGATGACCTGCCCCGGATTGGGAAGCATGTGTTTGATCTCCGCGGTTAGATACCGCGCTTACCGCAGCTCCTTGATGTTCTCCTCCATAACGGAGGAGGCCATCCATTTGCCTTTAGAGCCGGACATGGTCGGGGGAGTTGCAAAGGGAGGAAGAGCTTGGAACTTGGGCACTGGAGCTCAAGGATGGAGAGGTAGAGGGAGAATGAGGCGTGGGGCGGAGGAGTTACATTCCACCCACTTATATGGACTGCGAATATCAAGCGTCCCCCTCCCTCAAGCCTTAAAACTCGCCTATTCCCAAGGGGTCGTGCGGGCGGTACGGTTAATTTACCAAAGCTCGTATTGATGAGAATCCCGCAATAAGGGGACACGTTCTCTGCTTCGACGAGACTTGTCAATGGGAGTTGCGTACTAAAAACGCAAGGCGGGAGGCCCAAAAAACGGTTTGAAATGATGACGGAGCCAAAACATGACGTTTCGCCGAATAAAGTTGTCGCTGGATATATTTTTTGTGCTTTTGTGGTTAGGAGGTTAAGCTATTATATATAGAGCCGGATATAGATCTCTTGTCCGGAGGACTACTTTGGAGAATCTGTAGGAGGAACCCGTCTTGCAATGCCGAAGACAATCTGCGCGCCGGACACATCGTCATAGAAGCCTGGTTCAGGGGCTACTGATGGAGTCCTGGACTATGGGGTCCTCGGGCGTCCGGCTTACATAACATGGGCCGGACTAATGGGCTGTGAAGATATAAGATGGAAGACTTTCCCTCGTGTTCGAATGGGGATCTACTTTCCATGGAAGGCAAGCTTGGCGTGCGGATATGGAGATTCCTTTCTCTGTAAACCGGCTCTATACAACCCTAGCCCCCTCTGGTGTCTATATAAATCGGTGGGTTTAGTTTGCAGAGTTATTCATAACCATATAGGCTAGACATCTAGGGTTTTGTCATTACGATCTCGAGGTAGATCAACTCTTGAAACCCATATACTCATCAAAGTCAATCTAGCAGGAAGTAGGGTATTACCTCCATCAAGAGGGTCCGAACCTAGGTAAACAAAGTGTCCCCTGCCTCCAGTTACCTTTGATCCTTAGACGCACAATTCGGGACCCCCTACCCGAGATCTGCCGGTTTTGACACCGACAGTCGTCTGTGACGAGAAGGATGTGGTGTGCTCCCTTGAGCGCGCCTACCAAGCCGCGACGATCGAGAACTCAGGTGGTGAGGGTGCCATCAACCCCACTGAGGTCATCCCCAAGAAGAAGAAGAAGCATCTACTCCACCAAGGATCTCAGGAGAGCGGGGCGTCTAGCAATCGTGCCTCGGGGCACCTCCCTCCTGCGCATAGGAAGGCGCGCCCGACGCCCCTCTCAGGTTGGCTCAGGGGCTATCATCTGGAGGGCCTCTGACTTGGCCAGCATCATGAGGGAGGTGTTTGGGCACCACATGGAGGCGTGCTTCAACACATGCTTCCGAAAGCAGGGCGCAAGGCGCGAGGCGCTCAGGCGTTCATCAACCAGGCGATCGAGGAACTTTAGGAGGCGTGGGCCATGCGTGGCTAGCGTCGCACCGTGCAACCCAGTGCAGCTACCGCCCCGGACATGGGTGGCGAGCTGCGCGTCTGCGTTAACATCCCAGGTCTCAACAGAGCTACTTCTCAGGAGCTCTTCTGGCCGTCCCGCGTCGGCCGGTGCAGAGGCCCCCCTCACAGCTACATTCGCATGCCCTGCAATCTACCAAACGCAACTGCCGCACACCAGTACCGCATGCGGGCAATCCTAGAGGCTCACGATGCCAGGCGCCAAGTAGTCCAGACGGAGGAGGCGCTGAACCCTCGCGAGCCTCTTGGACCTCGGGAGCCTCACAAGACCTAGGAGCGAGACGACTCGTGAGGGGCGACATCTATGGCGCACATCTTCATCTGCCCCAACTATTCTTCAATGACAGTGCCAGGTGACCTTTTCGTTTGTTTAGTTGAGGGCGCCCCTCGGGCTGCATTGTCCTCAAGCTGTACGGGTCCGTCCCTATAGCATGTACCGTTTTGCGCATATATCAGAACTGGTCCTACCATTTCATGAATCACTTCATCAAATGAATCTTCGGTGCCTCGCCACCATGAATGTCGTGCACCCTTACAAACCCTCCCACGACCACCTCATGATTAAGGACCGGCACGGCGTCTGTGCTCGGGTCCGTCCCTGCAGCGTTGTTAAACCCAAGTGGCTGAGCTCTGTCTTGCGAGCCTGCCTTGTGTACGTCACCTCCCATGGCCATTGGTGCCTCGTACTCGCATGAGCTAATCATGGTTGGATGAGTCGGGGCATGCAACCCGGGGCCTCACCGCCACGGGAGCCACGCGCCGGTTGTCTTTCCTTGGATCATCGCATGAGAAGTCTGAGCACGGCGTTGTACTCCGGTCCATCCCTGCAGCATGAACAAACCCAATGGCTGAGCTCAGTCTGGCGGGTCGGCCCGTTCACGTCATCTCCTGGGGTCGTTGGTGTTTGGCCTTCTCATGCGGTATCCTCCGGAGATTCACTCGGCGCATGCTACCTAACCATATCGCAGGACTCCTGCAAATGTTCTGAACTTAAAATCCAGGCGCAGCCCCTCTTGAGGTAGGGTCCCGTGAGTACCGTGCTGGCTCACGGGTGCCCATATACACCTCCTCCAGTCCTGTCGTGCAAGCCACGTGTTAAGACAAGGCTATACACGCCCTAGAGTATCCGCTCAGAGGGAGCTCCCACCCACGAACCAGTGGAAGCCCCATGCTCCGCGCTGGCGGCTCACACGGTCGAGGAGCGGCTATGCCCACGCAAGAGTGGAAGCACCATGCTCCGCGCTGGTGAATAAACAACTGAGGGCACCTTAACGGATGCAATAACCTCAGGAGGGCTCTCGAGCCCGCCGCCTAGCCTCAACACACTGCTTTCCCCACAAGAGAGTAGCGCGAGGGGGATGGGCACGGGGGTTGCACCTTGGCCACGCCTGGCACAGCCCACCTCACCAGGTCTCTCGCACCTGGTCTTCGCGCGACCCTCCCAGGTAAAAGCTGGCGAGGAAAGGTATGACAGCTCCAGACTAACCTAGCTGATGTTCACATTTCCTTCATGAGGGTTGTTCGTATGTCAAGGGGGGCCCCTGCGCATCGCGAGTCAGGGGCCTAACTGGTCACGTTGACCCTCACCCCTTGGTCGTCCTGGTGATCCGGACGCCCGAACGGTGGTTGAGGTATGCGCGGGGCCGGGCCCTGACGATGCAGAACACTAAAGCACGCAGGAAGGAAATCGAGCGCAGAAACAAAATCGCGGAATCCTAAGAAAATTATTACAAAGCACAATTTCTTATAAATTCGAAGCACAAGTTCTTACACCTCCACGAGGCACGGTAAATGTTGCAGGACCAAACTAGTAAGAAGTGTTGCCGTCGCCTCAATGGCTAACTTAGCCCGCCCCGGGAAGCTCGTCATCAATAACGCCACTGACTCCCTCGCCATCGGCTCCAGCCTCAGCCTTCGCAGGGTCGACGAGGAGAAATGTCTCCAGCATAGCTTTCACCTGCTCCCCCATGACCTTAACAGAAGAGTCGTAGGACTCGAGAGGCACCGGCTCGCTCAGAGCGCCAAGGTCAAGGTTGAGATCTCGGAGATGGAGGTGGCTGAAGATGCGCGTCGCAGCAGAGGTGAAGAGTGCGCGACACTCCCCCTCTACCATGGTGTCCACTCTGGCAGCGACACCCTCAAGCGACCCGACGAGCTTGGAGAGCAGCTAAGAATCCACCGTGCTGCAGTGCTCCTTGGCAGACGCTGCCTTAGCCAGCGACGCGTCACGGGCAGCCGCGACCTCGTCGGCCCCCTTCTTGCCCTCCGCGACGGCAGCCTCGGCCTGGACAAGGCCGTCATGATGGACGCACTGGCCTGGAGCCATCCCGAGATCAACCCCAGGCGCCCCGTCACTGCACGCCTGTCGGCACCCTGAAAATCGGCCCGGAGTTGGTCCAGCACGGCGTACGCTTCCTCCAGTGCGCTGGGTCTAGCAGAGGAGTCAGGGTTCGCCAACGCAAGGGCCTGGGGAGGAGGTGGCACTGGCACTTGGACTGGCACGGCCGCACCAGCAAGGACAACAGGGGGCTCGGGGGCTCCCGAACCTCCCGTGGGTACAATGACGATGGATGGCCTCGGGAGCTGCTGGGCTTGGAGGACGACCTCCCCACGAGCCTCCGACACAGAGCTCCCGGAGGCTTGCTCCGTCACCACGGGGCCGAGCCAGCCTGCTCTGCCCGCGTCAAGGTAAGCACATGCGCGGCAGGCAACATGACCTCGGGGGCCTCGCCCTCCTTCCTCATCTTCACCGCGGGCTTGAGCCTGGTCGCCAGGAGAAGACTATCTCGGGCACGGCGTCAAGGACGGAAATGAAAGAAAGGTACGATACTTACGCATCAGCGGCGATATAAACCCTATTTCTGGGCAGGACTGCGGTGCTTCCGACCTTCTTGGGCGCGGGCTTCGTCGCGCCTTGGATATCGACCGAGCACACGCCGGCCGGCCCTGAGGAAACGGCAATGGGAGACAAGGCGGAGGAGTCTCCCTGTTGAAGCGGTGCCACCTCGCCCTTCTTCGGGGTCGCCCGGTTGAGCCTCTGCAGAGGTTGCCCCCGGACCTCATGACAACACCAGTGGAGCGCGGTGACCCCTTGACCAAGCACTCGGCGGCGTCGTCATCGTTAGAGAGATTGCGGAGGAGCTCACACTGCGATGGAGGAGGAGTCCCCTCCACATCATCCAATGTCGCCTCCGAGTCTCCTCCCCCCTCGCCTCAGAGCCCTCGCCAAAGGACACCTCCACCAGAGAGTGTAGAGCCTTGGCGTTACGAGCGCCAGCTCGTTGAAGGTGGGCTTGGCAGTGGCCAACACCGCGCCATCGCCGTGGCGATAGAGCGGGTGATAAGCCTTCGGGAGGCCAGCGGGGTCTTTCTCGAGGAAGGTGCAAACGGCCTTGCTCAGCTCCTCGTCCGTGAAGCTCTCGAGGTGCAGCCAGAGGTCGTCCTCCGCGCCCCTAAGATTCCACATGGAGCGCGAGTGCGCCTGGAGTGGAGCCAGGCACTGTATCAGGAACTCCTTAACGAGCATGGCCCCCGTCAGTTTCTCGGCCTCTACATCCGCCATCATTTTCTTCAGGACTGGCGCTGCCCGGGGGTCGGTGAGCTTCTCGTGAGCCCACCGGTCCAGCTTCGCCAGCATCGCGGTCGGCAGCTCTAGCCGAGCATGGAGGCGCTTGGCGTCCATGAAGATGCACTTGCACCGGAAGTCCTCCACCATCTTCCCAGCCCTCGAGAGCGCATTGCTGCCGGGGGACGCAACGAGGCATATGCACTTGAAGCACTGGGTCGAGTTGCACATCTGGAGGTAGGAGAAGTGGCTGAGCAGTGCAACGGAGGGCACCACCCCCACGAATGCCTCGTAGTAAAAGGCGAAGATCGACAGAAGAAGGATGGAGTTACGCTGGAGATGCAGAGTGTGGATCTGGTAATGCTTGAGGACGGCGATGACGAAATTGGAGAAAGGCGGGATAAGCCCCGCGAAGACGTTGTGAAGGAAGAAGGGGTAGAAGGTCCCCGCCAAGGTTCCCCGTTCGATGGAGCCGACCCGAAGCATTGTCTCCCTCCCTTCATTGTTGCTACCCGCTGTCAGTGGGAGCATGGAGGCAAGATGCTTCGCCTCGATAATGGAGGACATATTGAGGGCCGACTCGGTCGAGGGGGCCGACTGTGCCGCCGGAGCGGCAGGCCTCGCCTTCTTGGTTGCCATCGGTAGAGCTCGGGGAAAAGCTTCGGTAGATCTGGAGGCGCCTTTAGCAGGAAGGAAAGGGGATTTTTAGAAAAATGAAGACAAGACAATGAAGGCTCGGCAGTGGGAGCAGGCCCTTTCGTCAGCCTGGAGCGGTTGCCGAGGCTACATGGGGAAGTGGAGACACCCACGTCCCATCAAGCACCACAGGTTGACTCGGTCCACAAGCGATTGGGGCCCGCGATGCTTCGCCCTTGCCTCTTGGCTTCGCCTCAAGCGAAGTCCAAGCGCGCCTTGGGCTCGGGGGCTATTGTCGGTGTTCTGGGAACCAGGGTACCCAGACTTGCCTGTCTGCGGCCCGCCGCATGGCTCCTTCAATGGCCTGGCACGGCCTATCTTCAGGGTCTACAAGACAAGACCCTCGCGAGGGGCCAAGCCTCGTGAGGCGGACGACATCAAGGCCTTCGACCTGAGCGGCCTCCCCAGGCAGCCTCTTAAGGAGCCAGTTTCCTATGCAAGCACCCACCTCCTGAAGAACAAGTGACGCAAGCCATGACAACCAAGGCCAAGTGGGCGCCAGCAGTCGCAGTGCCGCAGGTTTCCTCTTTGGTGCTAAGAAGGCAAGCACAGTCGTAGAGCTCCGAGGAATCAACCAAATATTTCCATTCCCGTGCAACGAGACCAAGACCGCCATGACGGCAGGAAGGATGTCTTCGTCGAGCCCACTACGGCGTCATGACCAGAAGCTTTGCAGGCAAAGACCACCTTTCGTCGGGATAAAATGTACTTCTTGTCCCCTTTCAAATTGGTCGTCGTGGAATCGCTTCCCGCCTTGGTTTTTCGGGGAAGAGGACCAAGGCCACTATAAATATAGGCAAGCCACCACCATAGGAGGGGATGGAAACCCAGAACCCCCACTAGCCAACACTCACCCAAGAACAGACCTCTTGAGGTTGTTCTTCCCCTTGTACTAGTTCATCATCGGCCCTCCGAGAGGCTAATCCACCCCAAAGCAGGAGTATGGTCTTACATCGCAAGGTGGCCCGAACCTGGGTAAACAGCTGCGTCCCATGTCTTTCTTGTTAATCAAACTAGGCCTTGAGATCGACGACTTAGTAGGCTGGAGAGGTAGAGTTCTTCGCACATGCCAGTTCGAACCTTCTCTTGGGTCTGCGGACCCCTAAATCCTACATCAATAAAAATAAAAATTGCATAAAGTAAATAGATAGGGCCTTCGCAGAGAAGCAGAGATTGTAGAGGTTCCAGAGCTCAAAGCTTAAATTGAGAGATAAAACTGTTTTGAGAGACATGCTTTTCCTGTCAACAAAAACGATAGAGAATTCCCAATACTTTCCATGCTAGATATATCATAGGCGGTTCCCAAACATAAAATAAAGTTTATTACTTTTTCCATCATTCTTTCACAATCAATGAATTGCCGTATCCATGGGTGCCTTCCATACCAACACTTTTCAAAGAATTTATTATTTGCCAACATAAAGTAAACTTATTTTTTATTTCGGGACTGGGCATCCCTATTACCGTCAAACTCTCGTGCAATGACAATTGAATAAACACTCTTCTTGAGAATAACTCATATAGCATGAGAAACTATTTGCCATCCCGTGCCGCTTCATGAGCGGTGCGGACACACAAAAAAGAAATCTATCTATTATATACTTATTAAGACAAGAGACAAACGAGCCATCACATTTGTCCACATATATTAATACTAGTAAACATGCCCGTGCGTTGCAATGGGAGAGAAAAAACATCACGTGTACACACCAAGCCGAAGCATCTTGGCTTTCGGTCTGACAATCAACCATCCTCAGCGCCAGTGCATTGGACCCCACAACAATTCTTGCACAGCTGTGGCACCACCGGCGATGTTGGCAGCGATTCGAGGGAGTGCACGAGTAGGCATGACACGGCTGCCACGAGCTCCTTGTCACCTTCCCTAAAAAGTTCAACACAATAATAGAGAGAATTTGGCTAGAAATAAAATAAATTGCCACTACAAGAAATATGTCAACTTGTGACCACCACTATTGGTCACTGAATGGTCACAAATTTCCATTTGTGACCTTTTTGTGACCAAAAACATAAGGTCAAAAGCTGGCCGTCATAAACTGACTATAGCGACCTTCTCTGTGAGAAGGTCGTAGACGTTTTTGACCAAAACAAAAGGTCGTTGAACCAATGACCTTTTGTTTTGGTCATTGGATGTCTGCCCAGGCCACGTCGGATTCGACGTGGCAATCTGACGTGGCAAAATTGCGACCAATTGAAAAGGTCACTGATAAGATTCAGCCCGGTCCGATTAGGTGTCTATATGGGCCGAGCCCGTTAATTCAGCCCATTTATGTTTTTTTTCCTGCCAATTTTGGTCAACTGCTTTGGGCATTTTTCGGTCCATTTTAAATTTGGGCCTCACGATTTTTATTTGGGCCTTGGCCTCTTTGCGATCCATTCTTTTTGGGCTGTAGCCATTTCCACTAGTTTTTCATTTGGTCCAATAGACATTTCGGCCAGTTTTTAATTTAGGCCACGCCTCTTTGTTTCAAATACAATTTACAGCACAGACATAGATTCAACCCAAATTCAATACCAATATATTCTCTTTTTGACCACTTTCAATCCAAGAATACATTTCAAATAAACATAGAATAATATTCCAAGGATTTGTACATATATCCTAGCATTTGAATAATAAGTTCAGGAAGCAAATATACACTAAATTCTCAGCAAGATCAACAATACATCCAAATTCCCAGAAAATACGGCATTACAACAAACATATAAAGCAAGTCGTTGACTTGGACTTCCAGCTTCTTCAAAAAAATTAGCACATAACTCTCCTGTAGATGAGAAGAAAAGCCACATGTTCAGTCTCGATATGGGTAATATATGCTAAAAATAAATCCAAGAACCGTGCAAGGGCCTAGGTTTTAATATCATTTGGACACCCAGATTGGCGATCCTTCCTTACCTAATGTGTGCAAGTCCAAATAAATTAATAAACAATCCATTTTATAGAGCAAATGATATGCCCCCCTTTTATCTAAAACTGTAGTGTATGCTAGTGACAGAACTAGGGGTAAGACTGTTATGATATGCCAGATTGCCAGAAATAGTGATAGAGCATCTTCATATTTCGAAATGTAACATGCATCACATCAAAAAATTGTAAGCATTGAACCTACATCATATCTACATTAACATCACCAATCAGGTTGCATGTGTATGCTAGAAATCAAGAATCAAAAGGACTTCAGCTACTTTAGGCTCCTCATCCGTCTAACAAGTGCAAGCAATTTCTTTTTTCGCAGACAATGGCATCCCTCAATGTATATAACTACATAATTAACAAAAACTACGGAGTTGGTTCATTGCATCAACCAGCGATTTGATCTCACAAGCCCCACCCAGGTGGTCAACTGGTGGTAGTACAGCAGCTAGAAGGCACATCACTCACCGGTTGGAAAGCTCAATCCGGTAATCCATCTCCTTCTTCGCCATCTCGAACATCTGAATCGCGCAACCACCACCATCAATTAACCTCAATCACAAGCTCGAAATCGAAGAGGAAGGCAAATACACACACAAAAGGAACATGAAAATTCCAGAAAAAGGCGACTTGTAGCTGCCAGGCAGCAACTTGAGAATGAATCATTGATATCCAGGAAGTTGTAAACTGGAAGCCAGGGAAGCTACCAGTCAGGTTAGTTTCAACAGGTTAGTTTCAAGTTCTGAAACTGAATGCATGGGGTCGAGTTTCACTGTTCTATGTAAATTAGTCACACGATGTACCTATAGTTACGCAATGATTTTGCTCACGTTAGAATGCATGTACTTCTATACGAGAGAAAGAAGGATTGCTATCAAATCTGCTACATTATATTGTGCAATGTCAGTCAGTTTGTGTAGCTAAACTGCTAACAATGAACCGACCAAGTGCATATATATTGCTCGTGAGCATGACCAATTTTTTAATCAGACTAAATTAAGACTGCAAGATAATTTTCTCGCACTGGAGGGTTACCCTGTGTACTTCTTCAGAATAATCCAACCATTTTATGACAAAACCAAATATGTTGCAGAATAAAAAATCTACAAGGTGAATAGTAGAAGCTGAGTTTTCAAAGAATGTATCACTTTCAGCTATACAAGATTGCCCATCCTCAAGAAAACAATTATAATTTGGAGTCACGGCCTGATCAGCCCCAGTAACTCATCCTCAAGAAAACAATTATAAAAGACTAATCTTAACCCACTGGTAGCAGTCGAACACTAGCAACTAGTGAGCACTGAAGAAACAGCACAATGAAATAGCTCACCCTGATGGTGTCGGCGTAGTTCCATCCGACCTCCTTGGAGAGCTGGCTGAGGAGGCAGTACTTGTGCCCAGGCTGCAGCCTTAGAACCCTGCAAAACCACAAGCGACGTCAACATCAAACACACATACAAGACGCGCGCCGAGATCTAGAAGGTAGTCCAACACCGACGTACTTGAGCGCGTCAGGGACGACCATGCGCTTGGTCCTGTTGTATGGTGGCGACACGCCCTCATATGCTTTGAGCCTGGGTGTCATCCTCGGGGCCACCAGTGGCCACGGGCACGGCATCCAGCGCAGACGACTAGCAGGCGAAGCTGAAGCTGCTGCATTGGGACAGTACGAACAGTGAGCCATATGCCTGGACCCCTAAACCTTGAAGAAAGCAGTACAAAATTGCACTTCGTATAGGACTATCATGCAGACCAAAGTAAGCATGAACGAGTAGATCCCACTAGCATTATGCTTTCTAAAAGATTGCTCGACTAGCATTTTATAGTGTTGTAGAAACTGAATTGAGCGTAGTGAAAAGGTCCGGAATGTGCAAAGAAGCAGTGAAAAGGCCCGTTTCACTGGCAAGGACAGCCATGATCATCAGCCCATTTGAAAACAACAACAGCAGCAGTCGCAACTTGCAAGTTGCGACTGCTAAAGCTAATTAACATGCCAACTATAGCTCTTGTATGAATGACATTTGGGATTGCATTCCCAACATGAGGCAATAAGCATCTGGACAGTATCTTGCTGGCTAGCAATAATAATCTGCTACTGCAATATTAATTAATGACTGGTAGCATCAAAGTTTAACAGCAGCAATCTTATACTGAAGTCAGAAAGACTGTAAGAATATATATATATATATAATATCTGCAAGTCGTGGAGAAAATGAGAAGACCTCATGAATGAATTGTTTAAGTTGAGAATACTACAATTGAGCTTCCTTGATGCCTAGTTTGCGGAACAACTCGCTCAAGGAAATAACTAACCAAGAACAAAATGGCTTCATCCAGTTTGAACAATTGCTGGCATCTCAATCTCTAACTGGAGGATGACGCAGCACGTATATATCAACTGCCAGTATAGTGCTTCTAGTTAAACTGATTCTGACAGTGAAACCTTTGTACAAATTCTCTGTTTTCTCCTTAAAAATGGGGAAGAATTCTATGGATCAATAACGGCTGAAGACCTACTGAAGATGGACACGCACTTGACAGCACAATCCAAAACAAGGGAGATGTTGTGTCCAAAAGAGAAAGAAATGCATATATGTATCTAAAAATTGTTGAAAGTCGAGTCTACCGGGTTAGCAGAGGATCTTGGCCGGTGCACGGAAGTGGATGGGGCTGTGGGACGGCTTGGTCCTCTTGTGGAGGAAGCGCATGGTCTGATGGTCATCCTCGAGGATCTCCTCGTAGCGGGCCACCACCACCACGCGCGCGCCGCCTTGTTGACCTTGGAGGCGGCGAGGAGGGCGGCGAGCGGGGAGGAGGCCACGGCGCCCTGAGCGCGGCCGCGGCGGCGGACATGGTGGCGGCGAGCTGCTTGAGCAGCCATGGATTCAGAGCAGCCATGGATTCATTCAGTGAGAAGGGGATCAAATCCAACCCTAGCTACCACAGAATTGAATCGAAGATAGGATGCGTGCGTACCCGGTCGGTGGCGTCCTGGATGGACGGCGGCGGGTCCTGGCTCTTCTTGGTGCTGAAGATCTTCTTCATCGCTTCCTCCTCCTCCTCCGCGCGCGAAATGAAATCCAGAGGGAGGAAGGAGTGCACCATGGATCCAGATCGGGGTGGGCAAGGCTGCGGCCGCCTCGCACTGCCTGACTTGGGGCCAGGGTGAGGGGAGGGCGCGGTGGTGTGCGCCGGCGGAATGGGTCGTCGACAGTGAGGGTGGAGCGGCGGCTGCGGGAGTGGATCCCATCTCACTGAACCGAGAGAGAGCAACGACTAGGATGGAGGGGTGGTTGAAGTGGGGATGGCCGGGGATGGGGCCGAAGAAGGGATTAGGGAGTGGTGCAGGGGATGGGGAGGAGGTGGCGGCGGCGAGGTTGGCGACGAGGAGTGGTGCAGGAGATGGCGGCGGAGGCGAGGAGATGGGGACAAGGGAGGAGGGGTGCGATGGGGGATCTGAGCTAGGGTTTGGGCTGTGGGTGGGGTTCTTTTTCTTTTATTTTTTTGTAGATAGATGGATGGATGGATGTGGGGTGGAGAGATGGATGGATGGATGGATGGGCGCCATGTCATCGATCCGTGAGAAGAGTTCTCATTGGTTCGAAAAATCAATTATATAAAATAGAGGGATTTTGTGAAGCGGCTATCAAAATATTTTGCAAAAGGGCACCACACAAATTTTCACTAGACTTAGACCACATTTTATGGATAAGGACCAATTTGTATGCATTTCAGATCTTTCTAGCTATTTTAAATCATTTTCCGAGTGCCCAAAAGGAGGTTTTTTTGTGAAGGACCTCCCAAATATTTCTTGCAAAATTTGACCAAATCATTTTTCTAAAATACTAGGACATATTTAATGCATAATTGACCAAATGGTTGGGTGTAAAAAGTTTTGATCCACCTCTCGTGAAAAAGACAAATTTCAGCCGATTCAGCTGGAAGCGGGTCAAATTTGAACTGTAGCTGCCTCATAGTTTGCTCTTTATTTTTTCCAAAAATCATTTATAGGTACATAAGTATCTATTTAATCATAGAAACACCAAAAAAATACCAAGATTCAACCACTAGCTAGGAACGGTCATTCCTGCAGTTTTGACCGCATTTTGAAACGGGCATAAAAAATTCAAAAAAAATCAAAAAAATAGGAAAACCTTCGCATTGTGTCATTATATATGACCAAGTTACCAGAAAAAATATAAACTTGTAATACAGTCATTTTTATAAAAAAGTGTTCTCAGAAATGAGCTATCATGCGTGAAGATTCATGGCTTTCAAGCCAAATGATCAATCCTATGGCCACATTCATAGCATAGTTTGTTCAAATGATCTCATATTGTGAACAAGGGTGCATCTTGGAATGGCAAACAATGTTGCCTAAGGGAGTTTTCACTTTCTTTGGACGAAAAATTCATTTTCCATTTTTCGAGTGCCCAAAAGGAGGTTTTTTTTTGTGAAGGACCTCCCAAATAATTGTTGCAAAATTTGACGAAATCATTTTTATAAAATACTAGGCCATATTTAATGCACAATTGACCAAATGGTTGGGTGTAAAAAGTTTTGATCCACCTCTCGTGAAAAAGACAAATTTCGGCCGATTCAGCTGGAAGCGGGTCAAATTTGAACTGTAGCTACCTCGTAGTTTGCTTTTTATTTTTTCCAAAAATCATTTGTAGGTACATAAGTATCTTTTTAATTAGAGAAACACCAAAAAAAATTCAAGATTCAACCACTAGCTAGGAACGGTCATTCCCGCCGTTTTGACCGCATTTTGAAACGGCATAAAAAAATCAAATAAAATCAAGAAATTGGAACACCTTCGCATGGTGTCATTATATATGACCAAGTTACCAGGAAAAATAATAAACTTGTAATACGGCAATTCTATTTAAAAAGTGTTCTCAGAAATGAGCTATCATGCGTGAAGATTCATGGCTTTCGAGCCAAATGATCAATCCTATGGCCACATTCATGGCATAGTTTGTTCAAATGATCTCATATTGTGCACAAGGGTGCATCTTGGAATGGCAAACAATGTTGCCTAACGAAGTTTTCATTTTCTTTGGACGAAAAATTCATTTTCCATTTTTCGAGTGCCCAAAAGGAGGTTTTTTTGTGAAGGACCACCCAAATAATTGTTGCAAAATTTGACGAAATCAATTTTCTAAAATACTAGGACATATTTAATGCACAATTGACAAAATGGTTGGGTGTAAAAAGTTTTGATCCACCTCTCGTGAAAAAGACAAATTTCCGCCGATTCAGTTGGAAGCGGGTCAAATTTGAACTGCGGCTGCCTCATAGTTTGCTATTTATTTTTTCCAAAAATCATTTCTAGGTACATAAGTACCTATTTAATCATAAATACATGGTTTGGTGGCGATACGTCGAGGTTTGGGCGGTGGTCGAGGGCCCCAACTCTAGAGCGCGTAAACTCGCATGCCCGCTGCATGGTCACCGCGTGACTGTGGCGTTGCCATGTGTTCTGGGCGGCCTAGGCATGTCTAGTGGGTTGGCCACTCCCCAGGTAGGTGCTAGGAAGAAAATTACAACATAAGATTCTCACGAGGAGACCGATCGATGCTCAAACATGAATTAGCAGCCAAGTGTTTGATTAGCGGTACAGAGAATGCACATGGCTAATGGGCGTGAGTTTTGGTTGAGGATGATCAGTTACTAAGAAGACCGTCTTCACAAATTTTCAGCTCAAGAGGAGGAGTCTAGGTGGTACTTGCTTTGCAAAGTACCACATTGGACATAAATATGAATGTTGAAGATGGGCTCAAAATAATGAATGGATTGAGCTGGCATTTGGTGGAGGATAGTTATTTGGGCATAGGAAAGCACTGTAGAAAATGGATACCATTTGGACATGCCAAAGTGGTACTTCCTTCACAAAGTGTTTTTTTGAACAGAATAGGAAAATGAATATTTTTGGATTATTTTTGAACTAGGCAAGGAAGGTTTTTTACATATTTGACGAAGATATGACCCAAAGAATTTATGAGATTTTTTGGGGAATTTTGGGAATGACAGAAATATAGGTTGCTTCACAACCTAGGGCAAAAACTGCCACATGGACATGACACATAGGCAAAACTGATGAGGTGGCGCCTAGTCGTAGCAACCCACCACAATTTTCAAGGTTATGACCATCTATATTGGTCATGAACAGCTAGAAATAAGGTAGCGAACCAGTGCTATCTGCTTTGTGACCATTTCGTGTAAGGAAATTATGACCTTTCTGACCAAAATGGTCGTTATAGTTTAGGGTTTGGAGCCCCCCGAACAGCTTTTGACCAATTGGTCTGAAATGGTCATAGATCTATGACCAATTCTTCCAGGGTCACTAACAAAAGGTCATAAGTTGACATATTTCTTGTAGTGTGCACTTGAACACTCGGGTGCAGGAGAGAGATGATTTAAACTTTCAAGAATTATAACCACTCGACTCTGTTGTTGTTCAAACTATTAGGACATTACATTTGCGCTACATGTAGAATGGTAACACATACAAGCATGACCCGTATTTTGTTTGTACTATTCAAATCACTAACAATTATTCATAATCACTGGTTTTTCTCCTCATTCACATAAAGTAAGGACACATGTACACTTATGGCCTATGTCTTGTTGCTTCTATTAAAAATCATCGGCGACTATCCATAAACACCATTTTCTCTCCTCTTTCTACATATAAAGTACTCCTAACTAAACAATAAAATATTTTATTTCAAATATACGAAATGCATTATAAAATCAGGAGCAAATCCATGAGGCGGGAAGAGTATGATAATTCTGACACCAATCCAAACAAAATAAGGTTAGGGCAATAACTTCAATATGATTAGATAGACTTGCAAAAGAAGCAGACTTGCCTGTTTTAAGCAATACTCCTGGTGTTTAAGCTCATATTTATCTGGTGAATAACAAATTAACAATGGAACTCTGATGCACAATAATACCAATATACTACTCTTCACTCACCTGACTTGAGATTCTTAGCCTGGTCTAGACATGCTTCACAACAAACAGCGGGAGATTCTTGCGTTAAGCACAATTCGGCAGCAGTGCCACAATACTTAGCATGCATGTAGCTCAGTATTGCATTGTGGATGCAAAGGTGGAGCAGCTTTATCTCTTATTCTTAGCCTGATCTCTTTGAGCAATTCAAAAGATATTCTGTAATTATAAACGTAACACGGAGTTGACACACAGAGGTGTTGAGATTCGTAAAACATAATTAACGAAGAGAATGGTAGACAAACAACCTTCTGGTTCATTCTCAGTTTTATCATCATGCTCAGTGTGTGATAATTCTAGTGGTATCCAAAGATCAAAATCCTCTAGTAGCTCATGCCAGTAGGACTCTATGGTTGGCTTTAACTATTCTATATAGAAGGTTAAAACCCAAGTTTTATAGTTGAGAATTTAGGAATAAAAGAAAAGGAAAATCTTTAGGAGCACACAATAGGTACCAAGTTATTAGACAAGAATTTGAACACCTAGAAGTGAGTATAATGTTTAACGGCAAAGCTCACACGTGTGCTTCCTCACTGGAGAATCCCAAATTTGATGATGCATGTCTCAACAATACTTCTAACAACATTAAAAAAACAGATCTTGTGTGTGTGTGTGTGTGTGTGTGTGTGTGTGTGTGTATGTG
>LR738715.1:400222271-400242190 GCA_902687465.1 Secale cereale | reverse complement strand
ATATATATATATATATATATAAGAAAACTAAGTAACGTATAGCACAAACTTGGATTCACTTGTGGTAGTTGGACGTGATAGTGCCAGTTAGGGTGGACGTGCCGAGCTGGCTTTTCGGCCCGCTTGTGGCCCGCTAAGGACCAGACCAAACGGTCCCAGCCAGATGGCATATTTGGCCAGACCGGTCTGTATAATTCGGCCTGGAATCACCAGCGGTCCGGTCTGGATTTCGCTAGGTCCGACCAAGCAGACCGAGAACTGCCACCCGGGCTGTCGCCCGTTTCCTCCCCCTCCGTCCATGGAGAGGCGGCCCCTGGCATGAGCTCGGGATGCTGCTCTTTGTTGAGGTAGAGACACACTATGACGCACGGGAAGCATGATACCTTCAGGTCGCCATCCATGTCCACAATGTTGTACTTGGACAACCCCAGCCTTGACCATCACCTTTGTATGAACTGGAATAAGTTGGTCACGTACCCACCAATCGAGAACATGACAACCGTGAAGGGCGTGCCCCGCGATGCGGGCGCTGCCATCAAGGTGAGCCTTGAGTGGTGTTCTAGTTCCTTGAGTATGGCGTTGCACGTCCATGGCGGCGACGTGCTCGGGTGGAGCCAACGCGTGCAGGTCGCGCTGGACGTGGAAGGCGGGCTTCACTACCTGCACAACTACACTGACCCTTCCTATGTGCAAAAGAATCTCAAGAGCAGCAACGTCTTCAATGCATGCTTTCGCTCCAAGCTCTCAAACTTCGTCCCGCGCTCGCGATCACCCTTGACACCAAGGACGACGCCCTATGGATGGCCCGGCAATGTAAGTTAACAGCTCCTGTCAAACTTTCTTAAAAATTCAGTTTCGTGAGACGAGCTGTTAAAGTTCAGTTTCGTCATTCAGGCGTGGATGTCCAAATGCACTGTTCATCAATTAAGGTGTGTGCTTGCCTGCTTAAGGCTAGCTTTGCACGTCCGTGTTGCAGCTTCTGGGGGATCTGATCTAACGATTCAAACGAATATATTTCTACCTCGCTTGAGTTTGAGTTGGGGCTAACAGACCTCGAGTGAGTTTGAGTTGGGGCTAACAGGATTTAGTGTGGCACGCAGGACAGCAACGGCCAGCGGTGGCGCACACGCACTCACACATGTGAAATATGTTGGAAGCGTTGAACCCTTTGTCTCGGGCCGCGATGTTATATATCAAGGAAGCCTTGGCGTACAAGTTTGGAGAGAATCGATCTAGAAGATCGTTACAGGAGATAAGGAGACCGGGAGAGATAAGAGAGGATAGAGAAGATTTAAACAAACAAGATCTATCTCTATACAACTATTCTAACACTCCCCCTCAATCTAAACCTAGGGAGCTTTGCCAAGGTTGAGATTGTATGTGAATTTTTCCAGTCCTCGCATGGTGAGTGGTTTTGTAAACCCGTCTGCAAGCTGATCTCCTGTAGGGATGAACTTGATCTCAAGCAGCTTCCGCGCCACTCTTTCTCTGACAAAGTGGAAATCAACCTCGATGTGTTTTGTTCGTGCATGAAACACAGGGTTGGCTGAGAGATAGGTTGCTCCAATATTATCACACCACAGTCTCGCAGCCTGAGGAGTGTTAATACCAAGCTCATAAAGAAGTGTCTGAATCCACATTATCTCTGCTGTAGCATTAGCCAAGGCTTTATATTCAGCCTCTGTACTTGACCTTGAAACAGTGGCTTGTTTTCTTGCACTCCAAGACACAAGGTTTGTTCCCAGGAATATAGTAAAACCACCTGTAGATCTTCTATCATCAGCACATCCTGCCTAGTCTGCATCTGAGTAGGCAGTTACAAGAAGAGAAGGAGACTTGGTTATTTGAAGTCCAAGACCTCTTGAGTGCTTAAGGTACCTTAGAATCCGTTTAACTGCAGTCCAATGAGCAGTTCTAGGTGCATGCAAATATTGACATACCTTGTTTACTGAGTAGGAAATGTCAGGACGAGTAAGAGTTAAATACTGTAAGGCACCTACAACACTCCTATAGTTTGTTGCATCCTCTGGTGCAAGAGCTTCTCCACTTTCTATTGTGAGCGCTTCTGAGGTGGAAATTGGTGTATTGACTGGCTTGCAATTTTCTAAACCCACTCTTCTGAGAATGTCAGTAGTGTACTTTTCCTGTGAAAGAAGTATGCCATCTTTGATTTTCTTTACCTCTATCCCAAGGAAGTAGTGGAGTTCACCCAAGTCCTTGAGAGCAAATTCCAGCTTTAAATCCTTAAGCAAACAAGTAGTAGCTTCTGCACTGGAACTAGCAACAATCATATCATCAACATAGACAAGCACAAAAATAGTTACATTGCCCTTCCTGAAGAAAAATAGTGAGGTATCTGCCTTGGATGGTTTAAAACCAAGGTGTTGTAACTGCATGCTCAACCTGTGGTACCAAGCTCTTGGTGCTTGTTTCAAGCCATATAATGCCTTATCCAACTTACAGACATATTGTGGTGTGCTGTGATCGTCATAACCTGGTGGTTGCCTCATGAACACTTCTTCCTCAAGAACACCATGAAGAAACGCGTTCTGAACATCTAGCTGTCTTAAGCTCCAACCTCTGGAAATAGCAATAGACAGAACAAGTCGAATAGTGGCAGACTTAACAACAGGGCTAAAGGTATCTTCATAATCAATTCCAAACCTCTGTTTAAAACCTTTTGCAACTAATCTAGCTTTATATCTGTCTATGCTCCCATCAGACTTTCTTTTTATCTTGTACACCCATTTGCAATCAATAACATTGTCTCCATGTTTTGGTGGTACTAAGTGCCAAGTTTTGTTTTTCATAAGTGCATCATATTCATTATCCATAGCCTTTTTCCAGTCCTTATTAGCAAGAGCATCATATAAATGAATTGGTTCACCAGTGGTAGTAAGGAAAGCACGTTTGATTTTGTCATACCTAACTGTACCATCTGTGAACTTTCTTTCCTTCACAATACCTGACCGAGACCTTGTTTGATGACGAAAAGATGTTTCAGACACAGGAGCAACCGTTGTGGACGATGGTACAGAAGATCCGGTCGAAACCTCGTGTGCTGCAGAAAATCCTGCCAGCTCCTGATCCGATGCAGAAAATTCGGGCGTCTCCCGATCCGAGGCGGATCTCGGCGGCTGATCCGAGGCTGCAGATGCAGGCGCACGTCCACGCCCGACCGCTGTGGGGTCAGGCACGCGCTCCTGGTCGGCCGCTGACGAGTCCCGCGGCGACGTGGCGAGAGGAGAGCCACTCCCTCCTGGGCCCACGCTGGTGGACGAGCCGGAAGCCGACGAAGTGGTGCACGGTGATTGGCTCGGGCTGGTGGGCTCCACGCGAGCGGCGCTGTCGGCCACGGCTCCGGACGATGCCTGGCCCACGGAAGGATCCGCCTGGGATCTCGTGCTGACAGGCTGCGCGGGCGAATCTGCCTGGGATCGCGCGCTGTCAGCAGAATCAGCAGCGTGTTCTGTGCCTGTTTTGTCTGTTTCTTCACACATAAAATCACAATTTTCATTAGCACAAATATTAGCAGAAGTAGAATTTCCATGGGATTTTTGCACATGATCAAGTTTAGTTAATTCGCCCCCGTGATCGCAAGGTGCAATAGGATCTGGTAGAAGTGCTATTTCAGCATGAAGTAGAGCTCCAGCATTGGGATGAAGTTTGGCAAAAGGGAAAAGTGTTTCATCAAAAACAACGTCGCGGGAAATATAGATGCGCCCAGTGGATATTTCAAGGCATTTATATCCTTTGTGAAGATTGCTATAACCAAGGAAGACACACTGTGTGGAACGAAATTCAAGTTTGTGGCGATTGTATGGGCGCAAGTTAGGGTAGCAGGCACACCCGAAGGTTTTGAGGTAGTTGTAGTCAGGTTTTTGATGGTAGAGGCGTTCTAACGGAGTAGTGTTGCCAATGACTTTGCTGGGAAGTCTATTGATGAGATAAGTGGCAGTAATAAAAGCTTCATCCCAATATTTGAGAGGCATAGAAGCATGAGCTAAAAGAGAGAGTCCAACTTCAACAATATGACGATGTTTGCGTTCTGCAGAGCCATTCTGCTGATGAGCATGGGGGCATGACACATGATGCTCAATCCCAATACTACGGAAGAAAGAGTTGAGTTTCTCATACTCCCCTCCCCAGTCACTTTGGACTGACAGAATTTTCCGATCAAATTGTCTTTCAACAAGTGTTTGGAATTCTTGAAAGATAGCAAAAACTTCAGATTTATACTTAAGCAAATAAATCCAAGTAAACTTGCTGTAATCATCAATGAAACTGACATAATATTTTTTCCTTCCAAAAGAATCACGGGCATGGCCCCAAACATCACTAAAAATAAGCTCTAAAGGAGCATGAGAAACACTATGGGATTTAGGATAAGGAAGCTGATGGCTCTTAGCACATTGGCAAGCTTCACACACAGAATCACTAATGGAACTATTTGACAAAGGAAGTTTGTCTTTATTGACTACTTGTTTCACGATGATTGGAGATGGATGACCTAATCGTTGATGCCATCTCTCCATGGAGGGTTTGACGGCAGAGTGAACTTGGCGATGCTGGCGACTAAGTGCTCCGGTTGTGATTGGGTAGAGACCCCCAACACATCTACCGTGATGGAGAAGTTCCCTCGTCGCCCGGTCCTTAATGAAAAAATAACGAGGGTGAGTCTCAAAGAAGACGTTATTATCAGAGGCTAATCGAGACATGGATGCAAGATTTTTATCAGCTTGTGGAACATGAAGGACATCCTTAAGAACTAGATCACGTTTAAGGTTAGGGGAATTAATTGAGGCTTGACCAATGTGGCAAATATCCATACCTCCTCCACTTGCGGTGTGAATCTGGTCGGCACCATGATACCTCTCGCGAAGAGCAAGTTGCTCTAGGTCATTTGTAACGTGGTCGGTGGTGCCAGAGTCCACATACCAGACGCCGTCACCTCCTCCTTGTTCACGCATAGCAGCAGCAACATGACGAGCGTCGGGGACGTAGTTCTCATCGAAGCGATGCCAGCAGTCCATGACCTCATGTCCAGACTTTTTGCAGAGCTGGCAGCATGGACGAGGACGAGAAGCAGAGGGACCAGCAGAGGGGCGGCGGCCATTGTTGGAGTAGAAGCCACCGCCACCATTGTTGTTGGCGTTATAGCCGCCTGTGTTGTAGGCGCGAGCGCCGTCGCCTTGAGGATTTCCACGGCCACGGCCACCACCACGGCTCTGCCCCTGGTGACCGCGCCCACGGCCACGGCCCCGAGAAGCGGAGTTTACAGAGGATTGCCGAAGATCGCCGCCATGAAGAAGAGTAAGACGGGCGTCGAAACTCAGAAGTTGATTATATAGCTCCTGAACAGTGATGGGTTCCACACGAGCGGCGAGTGCAGAGACGACCGGATTGTACTCCATGTCCAAGCCAGCAAGGATTTTGGAGACGATTTCCGGATCAGATAACGCCGCGGCAGTGCTCGCGACTTCATCAGTAAGGCTCTTGATCTTGCCAAGATAGTCAGCCATAGACATGTTACCTTTTTTGAGATTGGTAAGGTCGATACGGGTGTTGATGGCTTGGGCTTGACTTTGGGCGGCGAACATGGCATGGATGGTGCTCCATACTTCAGCCGGCGTCTGCAGCGTTGCGACCTGAGCGAGGATATCGCGGGAGAGAGACCCCATCAAATACCCTTGGAGCTCTTGCTGTTGTGCGTACCAGAGGGATCGTGCGTAGTTGAAGACTTGTTCTTCCTTGCCGTCCTTGGTGACAGTGAGGGTGGCCGGCGGTGGCGGGCTCGTCCCGTCGAGGTGATGTTCCATCTGAGCGCCTTTGATCTGAGGCAGCACGATGGCCTTCCATAGAAGGAAATTTCCCCTCGTAAGCTTCTCCTGTGGTGGCGATCCGAGAGACCCCGCGGTGGTGGAGGACGATGACGATGCGAAGGCGGAGGTCGACGAGGTGGTGAGTGCGCCGGTGGTGCTGGACAATGATGCGGAAGCGGTGGTCGCCATGTTCTCGGTCGAAGGAGGGAGATTGATATTGTTTTGGGAGGTAGCTAGATGCGATCTATGATCTTTGAGGAAGATGCTCTGACTACCATGTGAAATATGTTGGAAGCGTTGAACCCTTTGTCTCGGGCCGCGATGTTATATATCAAGGAAGCCTTGGCGTACAAGTTTGGAGAGAATCGATCTAGAAGATCGTTACAGGAGATAAGGAGACCGGGAGAGATAAGAGAGGATAGAGAAGATTTAAACAAACAAGATCTATCTCTATACAACTATTCTAACAACACACACTGCACAAGGCGACCACGACCACTCTGTGTAGGGTACACGCACGCATGCTGCAGACGGCAACCATGGCGTCGAGCCCAACCTCCCCGTGCATGTCGATCCGGACGAGATTTTGCCTCGCCGGTCCGGTGCGGGAAAAGGGATCGTCTGGGACTCGGTGAGGGACACCCCGGACCAGACTGTGTCCACCTGCCAGCCATCGTGTTGGCCGCGCTCAGGGAGGAACCCTGCCGTGGTTGTCGGAGTGCATGCTCATTGTCAGCCACTCCACCACGACGGGAACGCTTCTGGCGCAAACCTCACCCGACTGTGGCTACCTCGACGGCGCCAGGGATGACCTCGGCCATGTCCAGTAGAACCCGAGCTATGGCACGAGCAGAAGGGGAGGAGGCTCTGACCGCGATGACGACCTTGTGGTAGTGGACCGGAGAGGAAGAGGAGGAAAACGATGATGACATGATGTCTGGCAGGATCCCACCCAGCCGTGTCCAAGGAAGGAAAGGGAGGAGGAATCCAGCTTTCAGCCCCGACTTCCTCGAAGCTCATGGCATGGAGAAGGGCCGCAGCGCTAGTGCCCGCACGCAGTTGTTGCAGGAAGGGCAGATGGGATGATGGCTGCAAGGGGAAGAGGTTGTGATTTTTTTCATCTCGTGTGGCAACAGGAGTCAAGGTGGATTTCCTTTTAATCAATAACGAAAGGAGTCAAGGTGCAATGTAAGTTTTTATTTATACAAATCATAAAAGCGTATTATGACATGAGAAGAAAGCATATTGTCACGGTGAATCCGACAAACTCGTTCCGTACTTTATTATTAGGTAAAGAATATTAGCACCGTTCAATCAGAATAATAAAGGTTGAGATTTAAAGTTTTTACGTAACATGTTAAAATGAAATATGTACCTAGGTAGTGGACATGTCACGTGTATACATATCACGTGTATGCATATATAAGGCAACTGGAACTTGAATCAGATACAAAAGCACGTAGTTGTTCAAGAAATAAACTAGGAAACTATGTGCATAACCAACATATCCTCCCAAAAGAAAAGAAAATATATATGTCTATTTTGGGTTTATCATCAAACATGTAGTATATATTAAATCATGTGTGTTGAAAGGAAATAAAGTACCCTATAAAAAATTAATAGGAAATAAAGAGTCGTAACCCATCACGCTGTCTACATCCAACGAACGTATATACTAGATGGGTCCTAAAAAAATACGAATAGAGATTCATATATCTATATCAACGAAAAAAATAGCGCGCTATCTAAAATAGCGTGGCCCTTCTCCAAATGCTATACAAGTTATTGCGTGCTATTTGCGTGTTATATTCAAAATAGCGTTTTGAAAAAAATGCCAAATATATCATAGAAATTAAGTTCAACGTCTAAAATTTTGTCTAGGAGCTATACATGAATACCGCTGGTGTACACATTATGACATTAGATGCACTTAAGAGAATTCTTCTTGTTTTCGTCCAGAAAGATGCAATATTTCCATCCTGTATGGGCCTATTGTTGCGTTGCATTGGGCCGATGCCCGATGGGCTGCTATGGGCTGAGTGTCGTCCATGTTTCTATCGCTCCACGCTAAAAACGCTAAAACGTTTTTGTGTTTAGCGCCATTATAACACGCTATAACGTGAATAGCGGCATAGCGTGTAAAATGATAAAATATAACGTGACACCCTCAAATATGCTATAGCGAAGTTTAAACGCCGAAATAGTGCGCTATTTGTTTCGTTGATCTATATACCAATATAAAAAGAATCAAAGAGACAGATCCAATTAATCTCGGCCATCAAATCATGTCAATCCAACGATCTGCACTACTTCAATGTCGAGCGTTCATCACGCTTAGCGTGCAGTTAATTTCATGCCAAATATAGTGTTAATCATATAATAACAAAAAATAATATCCTAATTAATATCCGTATGCACAACTTAACGTGCATTTCACGTACACATTGACTAGTATTAGAAAAAGCTTAATAACTGAGATCCACGTATATAAAATAAATAAGAAAATTCATGTGATCCATAAGTACCCTCGGCTCATCTCCAACTCAGCCACGCACGCCTGAAATCCAACCGAAGTCCATCGCGCTGTCTATGTCGGCGCCATTGGTGGCAGCAAGGAAAGGATGCGGCGCCACCCCTCGAACAATAGTCGCTTCCAAAAACATAGCACCGGATACCACACGCCGACATGCACCTTTGAGGCCAGAGGAGCATCATAGCGGCGGGAGGATGAGCAATCGCTTTTGTAGGACGCCGTCGATGAGCAAGGAGGTGCAATCCGCCGTGCAGCTGCTACAGAACGAGCTGGTGGCGGACGGTGTGGCAGTGGATGTGTTGGTGCATAAGTTCTGGAGCTATAGGAGCAGCACGTCTGAGTACAAGTCGGAGCGGTTCCGCACTAACAGTAAACGCTCGCGAGGAGATGAAGGTGGAAAGCATCCACCGTGATACTGGCTCCCATAGAGCCACCGGCTTTGCTGGAACATCGGGTGAGCTTACTGGTACTGTAGCTGAGAAGAGACATCACGATGAGCAAAGTGATTGCGTAATATTGATGCATGCACAACATGCGGCACATCGGACGTGATTAATATTTCTTGGTAGTATTGATAGTGAGAAAATGTCAATAAGTGGACGAGCCATCTGGTATAAATAATATATTATAAAATATATTTTTATGTTTTTTTTTTCATGTACATTAGTCTTTCATGAAAATTCAATGAGATTTGTACGACATTTTTTTCAATGTTTGCAAGATCGTTTCCTCTAGAGCTTTCGTTTTCTGGGCATACAAATAGGTTCCTCTTGAGTTATATGAGGAAAGTAATTGCATAATATAGATGCATGCACAACGTACGGCGCAACGGACGTGATTAACCTTTCTTATTAGTAGTATTAATGGTGAGAAATATCAGAAAAGTGGATTAGCCATTATTAGGTATAAATAATATATTATCAAATATTTTTTTTATGATTCTTTTTGTCATGTACATTTGTCTTTGTGTGCGTCTAAAAATTTCCATGAAAAATCAATGAGATATGCACGACATATTTTCAATGTCTGCAAGATTTTTTTTCTCTAGATCATTCATCTTTCCTCTCAAGTTTTATGTAAATAAATACTAGCTTGAAGCACGAATGTTTACACTTGAAAAAAAAATACCATTTGGTACAATAACATTGTTTGTAAATTTCTACAAGAACATTTTTCTTCCCTTAATGTCTTCTACAAGAAGACTGTTCATGGGGTAAAGCTATAGAACCAGGCGGGAAAAACATATAAAGGTGGAGTTTGATCTAGCGATTAAGGATAGAAGAAAAACGAAGAAATGAAAAACAAAACAAACAGCCGTCGGCTACTTTGTTAGGAAATCTCTCAGGCGAATCCCAGAAAGAGTGCTCTAGGTGTGTTGCTCCTGCTTGGCGCCATAGCTCGATGGTTCTTGTGATGTTCAAGCATGCTTTTTTAAATGGTACACTTCCGTGTGATCATAATAATTATAGGTGGCTTCCACATAATGGAATAATAACATTGTGAAAGAATTTATGTGTTATAAAACTAATGCATAGTATGATATCCCAACCATAATTCTAATAGGGAAACACTTTTAATCAGTAGTGTGGTAGGATGATTTCGTCAGACCGGTCGCTCGACGTCGATGCGTTTTTCATCCCAAATCAGCCATCTAACCCACCAAAAAAGCCTATTTTCTCACCCCCATAACTCCTTGTCAGTTTCTCTTCCCCAAATTAATCTCACCTTCCCGAACTAGCCGAATCTTGTTCCCATCTACCACATGCCCCTGACGCAGATGAACGCGAAGCTCGCGATGCCCTTGCCGCCCCGGCTCCCATCGCCAGGAGCAAGGCCTCTTCCGACGTGGCCATGAGATCTACCGTCTCATGTTCTGGTATGGTGGATGCGCCCACCATTATCCATGATAGCGCATGAGCAAGCTCGCACCCCCCTCGACGTCCCGGTCCTCCAACCATGTTCCGATCTCGCGCCGTGTTGAAGCGTCTTCTCAGTTGGAATGAGGGGAATGGACCATTCATGCATGCACCGTTGCAGGATCTCTCCCCCTCTCTCTAAAGGCACCATCTCATCTACATAGGTATTGACTCATCTGGATATAGTGCTAGTTGATTCCTAATTTTTATATTGCAAGTTTTGTTTTTATATTTACTGTGTGCATACCCTTTTCTTGGGTCGATTTCGTTATGTATCGTGTGTAGTTTATCACCAAATTAAGTCAGAGACGAATGCCTCTAAATTTTGTATCAACGTGACAAAAATATGACGCTTCCAAATATCCATGCTTCTTACGCCTCATTTGCGTGCTTCTTCACTGCATAGAGTTTGCGCCATTCTAGCCATGCTTCTATTTTTCTATATTGTTTGTGTTATCTTGATATAGCATGAAACTGACGCTTCTTCCAAATACCACCAGTGCATGTTACGCCGCCAATAGAGGTTGAAGAAGCTACTGACATAGCGAGTCGACGATAGAATGGTGGCTGGTGTGAGTGGCAGCGGTGATGGCTGCACGGACATAGAATGCAATAGGTAGGTGGCACAATAATCTTGCCGCCGTGTTGGGCCTCCTCTTCGGCATCGTTGCATCTATGGTGCTCTTAATCGATGGGTGTCTTTGTTTGGGTCGGCATCTTTCTCTCAGGCTTCCTGCCCGACGTCGCTGGCTCTACATAGTGTGAATGACATGCTTCATTATCACAGACGCACTGCTTCAGATTCTTTGTATTAAGTTTCATACTACCTATGTATATGCTTCCTTCGATTTAGTATCAGACATGTGCTACGGTATCATATGTGGCATGTTTTCGAAGTATCTACATGTTTGCTTTGTTGTTTACACTGCCATGGTAAATTGGTAATGCTTCAGAACTATTTTGTTCATGCTTCAGCAATTGTCAAACTATGTTTTTGATGGCTCACTATGACATAAAATGCATCCATATACATTTGATATGATACACTTCCTGAAAAATACTGTGTGCTTTGTTTCTTACGGTAGTATGTGGAACTTGGTACTACATTTCCCATGCTTCAACCTAATAAAATTTTGCTTCGAAACACAACCTAATAAAATTGGACAAAAATGTGACCATGAAGTATGAAGCATGGGTTGTACCGTTTGAAGCATATATTTAGCGTATGTTGGAAAGAAGTATGGAATACAAGGAAGCATCATGCTTATATGGAAATACCTAGGATTATATGGACATGAAGCGAATATCGAAAGCATATATGGAAGCAGCGTATTATAGTAAGTATACGAATATTGTGGAAGCATATATAGAAGCAGCGTATTATAGTAAGTATACGAATATTGTGGAAGCATATATGGAAGCAGCGTATTATAGTATGTTTACGAATATTATGGAAGCATATATGGAAGAAGCGTATTGTAGTAAGTTTACGAATATTATGGAAGCAGCGTATTATAGTAAGTTTACGAATATTATGGAAGCATATTTGCTATTATGGAAACAAAATTTCTCGTCAATTTGGTATTATTATCCGTCATCCAGTGTTATTCGACGTCCTTTGCTTGATTTTTGGGTGTGATTAACTTGATAAACAAAATTACATGGAAAGAAAGTGGACCCACGCTCAAATTCTGACCAACCGTGATTATTGGGAGCAATTAATTCTATGAAGCAGATTACAAGTACCAAGAAACAGACTCACGCTCCTATACTAATCTAACAGCTGAAGCAATATCATCCTACGGCATTGGGCTGGTCTGATGCGAGGCTAGGGATTAGTAGTGTGATCCCTAGCAGTGCCCATTCAAATTAGACTTGGGTACTAGAGAGCTCCACCTCGCTATCAGTGCTCCTAAACGATATTCACTTCACACATAAATTAAATCTCTACTCCTAATGGACGACTTGGTGAATAGTCTTCGCGGTTTATTTTCGCTGGTTTTTTTTCGTCATCCTCCCACCTCCCAATTTCGTCAGTTTTATTCGCCCCCCTCCCACTGGCCGGACAAACCCAACGTTTATTTGGTAACATAATGAATCTACATATGGTGATTGATTTCTTTTTTGGTAACCCAACTAACGGATAGTAATCAATCTTCAAATACCAAAACCAAACGTACAAGGCAACAATCAATTAATTTTTTCTGACCGGTTATTTTTCGTCTCCTCTCCCACCTGCCTTTTCGCTTCACCGCCCACATAAACCCATCGGATTAGTTACCATATAAAAAAATTAATCACAATCAATCAAGCAATTATGGGATATTTCATTACATTGATGTGATTTTCATTTCTTATCATGAATCATACACATCAAAAAAAGGTAGGGCGTGCGAGGATCGTGGGCACATGCCCTACAAATCCGAAAATGCCTATAAAAAATAAATCAGAAGCAATCAAGCATTGCTGGTATATTTTACTTGCTTTGATGGGATTTTTGTACACGGTACCATTAACGCGATCCTCCCATCACTGACCTCCTCACGAGCATGGACGGCCGATTCTCTCGACTCCTGCCCTCATGTGTCCTCGCGACGGCGCGCCGCCATCCTCTTCTTCTCTCCGATTTCCTTGACCAGGAGGACTCCTCTGTGCCCCAGGCCCTGGCCGACCTCGGCGACTCCTTGGTACTCCGCCCGCGTCGTCACATCCGACGCAGGCAAAACTCCAGTTCACCGTACTACCACGCCGCCGCCGCCACCAACGCGGAACCCTAGGGCAGGGCACTAGGATCCCCAGAGCAGGGTGGGCAGCGAGGAGCGGCGCAAGGAGGTTGTGTCGGTCGTTCCCGCCACCAGCGCAAAACCCCGGGTATTTACGTTCCATGTCCTTCCCGCACTCTTTGCTGATACATCAGCGAGGAGCTGACGGTGGAAATGCTATTCCTCCCCGAACTCTATGATGCTTGATTCGATCTCGTGGACTGGAGCCATGAAGGTGGGCAAGGCTATTGAGTTTGCTTCTAACGCCGGCTTGGGCGATGGGTGGGACGAATGCGAGCAGCGGCCAACGACGGACATGGACTCAAGCCAGCACATGTCCACGGTGGAGCAACGCCCTGCTGGTCTTCACTTGGTAGGCGGCAGCAGTTTCCGCATCAAGGTATGTGCTCTTTTTTACATTCTTGTCATTTCTGATTGAGAATCGTTTTATTAGCTCATGGGCGCCCGTACCAGCAGTCCAGATTTGATTCCCGGTCAGCTCGGGTGGTGTGGAGCACAGGGAAGGAGGAGAAGGAGGGCAGGTGTTTACAATTCGGTGCCAAGGAAGGTAATCGAGATGGTGGCGCAGAATTAGAGGATGCCAGGAGGAGAGACACCACCCAACGCCCATCGATGCAGTGAGGAGTGTGGTGTTCTAGAGTATGGTAATTGGTAAAAGTTTTTGGTCCTATAATATCAGAGTGTGTGTGTGTCAGTGTGTGTGAGAGAGAGAGCGTGTGTGTGGTCTTCACTTGGTAGGCGGCAGCAGTTTCCGCATCAAGGTATGTGCTCTTTTTTACATTCTTGTCATTTCTGATTGAGAATCGTTTTATTAGCTCATGGGCGCCCGTACCAGCAGTCCAGATTTGATTCCCGGTCAGCTCGGGTGGTGTGGAGCACAGGGAAGGAGGAGAAGGAGGGCAGGTGTTTACAATTCGGTGCCAAGGAAGGTAATCGAGATGGTGGCGCAGAATTAAAGGATGCCAGGAGGAGAGACACCACCCAACGCCCATCGATGCAGTGAGGAGTGTGGTGTTCTAGAGTATGGTAATTGGTAAAAGTTTTTGGTCCTATAATATCAGAGTGTGTGTGTGTCAGTGTGTGTGAGAGAGAGAGCGTGTGTGTGTCTGAGAGAGAGAGAGAGAGAGAGAGAGAGAGAGAGAGAGAGAGGGAGGGAGACAGAGAATTTAGATAAAGATAATGCATATTACATAAAAATAACGCTGAGAATTTAGATGTATTGTTTGTCATGGAGCTGTGGCTGACTGATTTACATGAAATTAATTCACTCAGTTGTGGTGGCAAATATAATAGACATAATCCATATTGTTATGCACTAGCGTGTGTGTGAAATAGATGGATTATGGTCCCGTACCCAATAAGATGGATATGTGTGTGTGTGTGTGTTAGAGAGAGAGGGGGGGAGAGAGAGTGAGGAAGAGGGAGGGAGAGTGTGTGTGTGAGGATTTGATGGTAAAAAAGGCCGTCAATGTCACTTGATATGTATGAGAATATTAAATGTAATATTAATATGATTAATATTGAACTTTTAAAATTAATGTTGCCCTGTTGCAACGCACAGGCGTTCTTCTAGTATGAGTAGGGGTTTGCAGAAGCAAACAAAATACGATCGTAAAATCAGGTTTGATATATTGAATGACTGGAAAAATTGACAACCAGAATAAAAGCAAATGAGATGATACTACAACTACAGTTGTGTGAAAGTGACGATCACCGATAAAACATGTGACACGGGAAAAAATAGAATATCTTCATGGATAAAGAGGCTTGGAAAAAGAGAGCAAGGAGGCAAAAAGAATATGTACATATATTTAACTAAAGTAACCACATCATGAATCGTGGCAAAACCATTCGCTATAAATGTGGTTTTTAAACATCTTACACAAATTTATCATATAATTATCTAAGACCCATTAGTGTCAAACCAATTTTTAGTGACATTTAACAACTAAACATTTAATGGTATACTATGTTGATTTCAGAACATAGAAAACATATATAAAAAATAATAACAAATGGTTTTTAAAAATACATAAATCATAAATTATAAAGATCTATCCACGCAAATGCGCGGGTTCACCTGCTAGTTCATTTTGAAAATTAGAGTTGGCACATACAAATTTACTGGGAACGACATGGAAATTCCGCATATAGTTAGGTATGGTGGACTCATTTGGCACAACTTTGAGATTTAGGGAGTTGGACACACAAATAGTATTTCCACTTAGTACAAATGGGGGCTAGCAAATAAATTGATAAGCGACCAACGAAAGAAGGAGAACCATCATAAACGAACATTAAACAGTACTAATACTGAATAGTGCAACACAAGTAGGATATAAGTTCATTGCATAACTATTGACTTAATGTGCATGCATAGGAAATCACAAACCTTAGCACCAATATTTTTACTAAACCACAATTACTCACTAACATGACACACATATTATCATCTCCATATCGCAAAACTATTACAAGGAATCAAACTTATCATATCCAATGATCTACATGAAAGTTTTTTATTATATCCTTCTTAGATATTCATCATATTAGGACCAATTACATAGCTTGTGCAAACTGTCATCACTGTTATCATCTCTCAAAATAATATAAGTGAAGGATGAGAGTGTTCGACAAACTACTCCAAAAAGATATATGTGAGGACTCTCTCATTTAAAAACTTTAAAATACAAGTATTTTATTCAAACATCAAGGAAAACAAAATAAAATGACATTCCAAGGATGTCACACATCATGTGAAGAAGCAAAAACTTAGGCTCAACCGATACTAACCGATAGTTGATGATGAAGAAAGGTGGGATGCCTACCGGGGCATCCCCAAGCTTAGATGCTTGAGACTTCTTGGGATATTATATTGGGGTGCCTTGGGCATCTCCAAGCTTGAGATTTTGTGTCTACTTAATTCCTTTTTATATCATGATTTCCCTAAATCTTAAAAACTTTGTCCACACAAAACTCATCAAAAACTCGTGAGATAAGTTAGTATAAATCAATGCAAACACCTTATCATTCTCTACTATAGCAAATCACTAAAAAGTATTATTTAACAATGCATACGAAATCCATCTGCATATTTAATACTCCGAACCTCAAATAGGATCACTAAACAAACAAACATATAAATGCAAACAATGCAAACATAACAGCAATCAATCAAAATAGAACAATCCATAAAGAATGCAAGAAATTCACACTTCTCTAACTCAAAAATATTTAAAAATTTACCACACTGTAGAAAATTTATCATAGCTTATTGTGCAAAACATTTCAAAATTTCATCACATCCTGACTTCTCTGGGAATTTTTGCAACAGTGATAAACTTTCTGATTTCAAACAGCAACATATTGACTTGGAAAACAAAAGATTGTAAAGGCTATCCTTGACACTTTTATTGAAATAAAAGATACAAAACATTACTCTAAATATCATAAAAAAATATCAACAAAATAAAATGATGCTCCAAGGAAAACTAATATCATGTGACAACTAAAAATATAGCTCCAAGTGAGGTTACTGATAATGTTGAAGACGAAAGAGGGGATGCCTTCTGGGGATACCCAAGCTTAGTTGATTGGGTACTCCTTGAATATTACCTTGGGTTGCCTTGGCCATCCCCAAGTTTAGGGTCTTACCACTCCTTATTCTCCTCATATCGGTATCTCACACAAAACTTGAAAACTTTAAGCACACAAAACTAAGATTCGTTTGTATGATAAAGCAAATCACCACTTTAAGTACTATTGAAGACAATATTCGTAATTGTTTCCACACAATGCCTACTGTAGCATATCATTTCTACAATTTATATTGATCAATATAAGCCATAGAAACTAGAAAACAAGCAAACTATGCATTGAAATCAGAATCTTTCAAAAACATAACAGTCTTTATTGATCTGGACATTGACCATATTTATGCAACTTTAAACATTATAAAAATTAGGACAGCGTATAAAATTTGTATATAAATCATGTGTAAAAGTTTCAGAAAATTAGCACGTTCTAGTAATTTATAGAATTTTCTACACTGGACGCAAAACTTTCTGTTTTACATAGAATCAAGTCAATTATCATCGACACTATACCAAAGGCTTTACTTGGCACTTTATTGAAACCAAAGCTATAAAACATGATTACTATAGTAGCTTAGTCATGTGAACACATAAAAATATTAGGGGTAAATGTTGGGTTATCTCCTAACAAGCACTTTTCTTTAATGCCTTTTTAGCTTGGCATGATGATTTCAATGATGCTCAAATAGAAGTAAAGAATTAAAACATAATGGAGCATCATCAAGCATATTACTAGCACATTTAAGTCTAACCTTATTCCTATGCACAAGGATTTTGTGAGCAAACAATTTTTGGGAACAAGAATCAATAAGCATAGGAAGGAAAAACAAACATGACTTCAAAACTTTTAACACATCAGGGTTTTCCCTATTTATAGGAATTTTTGGCGTCAGGGACAAGACAGGGGGACCCACGAGGCGCCGACAAGGATGGGGGGCGCGCCCTAGGGGGGCGCACCCTCCACCCTTGTGGTGGCCTCGGGACTCCTCTGGTGCATCTCTCGTACTCCGTGGGCTTCTTTTGGTCCATAAAAAATTGTCGCAAAGTTTCAGCTCGATTGGACTCCGTTTGATATTCCTTTTCTGCGAAACTCAAAAACAAGGAAAAAACAAAAACTGGCACTGAGCTCTGGATTTATAAGTTAGTCCCAAAAATCATATACAATAGCATATAAATGCATATAAAACATCCAAGATGGATAATATAATAGCATGAATACTTCATAAATTATAGATACGTTGGAGACGTATCAGCATCCCCAAGCTTAATTCCTGCTCGTCCTTGAGTAGGTAAATAATAAAAGAATTAATTTATGAAGGGTGAATGCTAGCAAGTGCATAAGTTTGATCAATGACAATTTCAATTACTTTTTTCTAGCATCATTGTATATCATAACAGTAGTTCATCTCGTAAAACTTCTCGTGATTAAATAGCAAACTATTCACATGTTAAAGCATAGATCATAAACTTTCTTGAAAACTAACAAACTAGGTTCTTAGTCATCAAACAATTGCAATTCATCTTATTTTCAGGAAGGGTCTATGTAAGAGCTTTGATTTAGAAAACTTCACATACTCAACTATCATATAGTCTACCATGATTGCAACCACTCAAAGCCTATTTTTAGAACAAATAGCATCCATTGAACACAGAGAAAGATAGGAGCTTAATGTTTCGCCTCCCAACTTATTTATCATATAGATAATTGTCAATAATAATAATTCATGATCAAATATATTTGAACGGCCATATATGCTTAGATCTTTCCCCACCACATGATGCTTGACAACTAAAGAGTAGGATTGAATGAGAAGGAATAATACTAACTCTTGCATAAAAGTACAAGATAGGCCCTTCGTAGAGGGAAGCAGGGATTTGCAGAGGTGCCAGAGCTTGAAGCTTTTAGAACAGAGATGAAAATAATTTTGAGAGGCATGCTTTCATTATCAACACAACAACCAAGAGTTCTCACCATCTTCCATGTTAGACACATTATAGGCCATTCCCAAACGGAATGGTAAAGTTTTTACTCCCCCTCCACCAACAATCACAGTCCACGGCTGGTCCGAAACAACGGGTACCGTCCGTACCAACAACAGTCATGTGGGAGTTTTGTTTAACTATTTGAATTTTTTTTGATCTTTTGATCATAGGACTGGGCATCCCAATTACCATCTACTCTCTCATGAATGGTAAGTGAATAAACACACATTGTGAGAATAACCCACCTAGCATGGAAGATACTAATAGCCCCTAGTCGCTACATGAGAGATTCGGGCATACAAAAGAGATTATTATTTCAAGGTTTAGAGTTTGGCACATGCAAATTTACTTGGAATAACAGGTAAATACCGCATATAGGTAGATATGGTGGACACTCATGGAAGAAACTTGGTTCAAGGATGTTGGAGCACAAGCAGTATATTCCCGCTTAGTACAGAAATTTTGGCTAGCAAATATTCTAAATAGCAAGCACGACATGCTGGAGGATCCATAACAATATAACTTCTATACAAATATAGCCAAACATAACTCATTACGTTGTCTTCCTTGTCCAACTTCAACTAATTTGCTCAAGTTTGAAAATAATTAATGGGGCTCACAATCATAGAAGATGTCCAAGATAGTATATTTATATGTGAAATCTCTCTTCCTTCAATATTCTTTCATGAATTGTACAAGTGACCAATATTATGTTTGCTAACTTCCAATAAATGTTACCACCTATCCTTCTTATATGTGAAGTCATTACTCCCCATGGGATAATCATATGGAACATATATTATTTCAGATTTATGATATGCAATTCAATCAACCATTTACTCATAGGATATGAATGAAGCATGAGAGTAAATGACAAACTACTCCAAATTGACATAAGTGAAGATCAATGAGTAGTAAAACAATTATGTAGCCATGTGATGACTCTCTCTCATTAAAATAAAATTAAGATCTTAATATTCTATTCAAAAAACTAGTAAAACAAAATAAAATGGCATGCTAAGGATAGCACATATCATGTGAAGAAGCAAAAAACTTAGGCTTAACCGATACTAACCGATAGTTGTTGATGAAGAAAGTTGGGATGCCTACTGGGGCATCCCCAAGCTTAGATGCTTGAGACTTCTTGAAATGTTATCTTGGGATGCCTTGGGCATCCTCAAGCTTGATCTCTCGTGTCTCCTTAATTCTTCTTATGTCACGGTTTCCCTAAATCTCAAAAACTTCATCAAAAAAAAACTCAACATGAACTCGTAAGATAAGTTAGTATT
>LR738715.1:400165489-400222261 GCA_902687465.1 Secale cereale | reverse complement strand
AATGAGTAGTAAAACAATTATGTAGCCATGTGATGACTCTCTCTCATTAAAATAAAATTAAGATCTTAATATTCTATTCAAAAAACTAGTAAAACAAAATAAAATGGCATGCTAAGGATAGCACATATCATGTGAAGAAGCAAAAAACTTAGGCTTAACCGATACTAACCGATAGTTGTTGATGAAGAAAGGTGGGATGCCTACTGGGGCATCCCCAAGCTTAGATGCTTGAGACTTCTTGAAATGTTATCTTGGGATGCCTTGGGCATCCTCAAGCTTGATCTCTCGTGTCTCCTTAATTCTTCTTATGTCACGGTTTCCCTAAATCTCAAAAACTTCATCAAAAAAAAACTCAACATGAACTCGTAAGATAAGTTAGTATTAATCAACTCAAAACCTTAACATTCTCTACTATAGTAAATTAATAAAATTATAATTTGACATTGCATACTAAATACCTCTGGATATTAATACTCATATCCTCAAATAAAATCATTAAACAAGCGAACATATTCAAACAATGCAAACATAACAGCAATTTGCCTAAACTAGATAGTCTGTAAAGAGTTGAATTGTTCTCATATTTTCCTAAGACTAAAAATTCTTAAAAATTACCATGTTACATAGAACTTATTCATGCTAAATTTGTAAAACATTCAATATTTTATCGCATTCTGAATGTCCATCAGAATTCAGACAATGATAGAAAACTTTCTGTTTTCAAACAACAACATATATACTTGCAAAATAAGCATGGTAAAGGCTAGAATTGTATTTTCTATTGAAATAACAAATAATAAAACTTATTCTAAATATCAGCAAGCAAATCTAAACAAAAGATAATGACGCTCCAAGCAAACCACATATCATGTGACGAATAAAAATATAGCTCCATGTGAGGTTACCGATAATGTCGAAGACGAAAGAGGGGCTACCTTCCGGGGAATCCACAATCTTAGTTGCCTGGATATTCCTTGAATAGTTGTCCCATCCCTAGTTCTGGTATGCACTAGGCTAGCCCTTCATGTGCGCATCATGTTTAATTTCTTGCATGAAACTTTAAATGGGGATTGCATAAACCCCTAGCACTACTTTCATCAACTAGCGTTTACCAAAAAAAAATTCAATGGACCTGAAACGCCCTTAAAAATGTTCATGATTTAGGGAAAAAGGTGAAAACCCTAACCATAAATAGTGCACTTTTTGCAGGACCAAAATGGGCATTGAATTAAATCAGGCCATATTTGAATTGGGGCTATTTAAATAATATATATATATATATATATATATATATATATATATATATATATATATTAAAAGCTCCAAATATTTTGAAACTTGCAGAGGGTCCCTGGAATATTTTAGAGTGAGCCCACAAAAAGTTTCAAAGTTATCAAAAATGTTTTAGTGCCTAAACTAAAACAAAACAGAAACAAATATACAGAAAAGAGAAAAGAAATAGAGAGAGAGAGAAACCTACCAGCGGCCCAGGACTTTGCGGCCCAGCTGGGCCGGCCCAACTGCCAGTCGTTGTCCTCCTGGCGACGACAGAACGCAAGGGGCACGCGCCTGCCGCCCGCGCGCATGAGCGCCACCTCCTCCCTGCCTGGCTGCCCCCTTCTCCCTCTGGACGGCCTAGACGACGCCACGCACCCGCCCCCGGCCCCTCTCACTCTGTCCCGTCCTCATCCCCTCCTCTGCCCCCTCTCTCACGCGATGGCCGAGCGCTGCCGTCGCCGCCGATCGCCGTAGCCGTGACCACAGTCACCGGCTTGCCTCTCCGAGCTGTCCCCGAAGTCCGCCGCGACGCCCTCTTCCTCAACGCCAAGTCAGACGTCGCCAGAACCCCCGTGGAGCCGCCTCCGCAGTCATCTTCAATCCCAGCCGCCGTGGATCTCCACAGCCCGCCCGGCGCCTGCAGAGCCTTCCTCGAGCCGCCGTTGCCTCTGCTGGACTCGACGTGAGCTCCCACATCGAATCCCCCTCTCCCCCGTATCTTTTGCATGATGTAGCCGTGATTCCGCTCGAGGCCGAAGCTCGCCGCCGCCGTGCCATGTCGCCATCGTGGCCACAATCGTTGCAGCTCGCAGACGAGCACACCAGCGTGTTCAGCGCTTCTCCACAAGCCCGTAGCACACCTCCGCTTGCTCTCCCGTGCATCGTAGCGCCAAACCCGACCTCGCCGAACTCCGGCCACCGCATTTGAGGACGCCGCCACCGTTTTAGGCCACCTACGGCGACGCCACCTGCACCAAACGACGCGGACGGGTTCCAGCTTTGCGCAGCACCTCTCCGCGCATCAAACCGTGGCCGGAGCAGCGTTTCCGAGCCCTCCACCGTGCCTGTTGCCGCCGGCGAGTTGAGTTCGTCTGACCAGGGGTTTGACCTCTCGTGGGTCAATGACAGGTGGGGCCATCCCCTGTTAAATTAGTTTAATTTAGTGCTAATTAACCCTCTTAACTAGAGTAGTCACAGACATGTGGGCCCAGGCCCTAATTAACTTAGGTTAGTATTTAACTGAGTGCTAATTAACTCTGTTAATTAGTGGTGACACTGACGTGTGGACCCCACACATCAGGTTTGACTCCAGTCAGCGATGTTGACTTGCTGACGCAGGCATGATGCAGTGCTGCCGCAATAAATGATTTTCTGGATTTTAATTAACTCAGGAAATTCCACAAAATTGTTTAAACTTCAAAAAATCACAGAAATTCAACCGTAGCTCAGATTGAAATAATTTATATATGAAAAATTATTAGATAAATTCAATCTATCCATCTGTACCATTTTCATGCATGACAAATGAAGTTATACCTACTGAATTTATGAAAACACATAAAGGGCATTTAAAATGGATACGTTTGGAGTTGCATTTTAATCCTTGATTCAAATAAGCTCCATTGAACTTGTTGCTAGTTGTTTTAGCTCAAACAACATCACATATTCATGCCATGTTCATGCATCATATTGTTGCATATGCTTGTGTTTTGATTGTCGGCACCGTCCTTCTCGATAGGTCCAGCTCCGGAGGCCGTTCTAGAGTACCTATCAGAGCAGCAGTGCTCTACTATTGATCTGCCAGGCAAGCAAACCCCCTTGTTCATTCCGATACAATCCCACTCTCTCGCTCCTGCTCTCTGTTATTGCATTAGGAAAACTACGATTCAACTGCTACTTTATGCTGTGGTAGTTGAACCCATTCCTCTGCATGACCTGTCATTGCCACAGTAAATAGTTGAAACCCGCTAGCATGTGTAGGAGTTGATTGAAGCCATGTTGTGTTCCTACCATGCCATGCCTGCTATTGCTTAGAGTGTGTCAGGTCTGATTCATTGGGAATGAATTGGAGTGTTATGCTATGTTCTGATGCTGAGAGTTAAGTGTGTGAATACGATTTGGTAAAGGTAGCGGTGAGAGGCCATGTAGGAGTACATGGTGAGTTGTCTCACTGGAACCGTCCTTAAGCACTGAGTTCTGTGTATGTTGTCCAATGACTAGCTACTACACCACATTGGGATCCTTAATTGACTCTCTCGACTTATTAACCAACTTGATCTCTGTCCAGGAGTCGCAACTAGTTTCTGGTGTTTGTAGGTAGTGTTATTTTTCTACCAAGTGGCACCCGACAGGGTGGGCTTGGGACAGACTAGGCACACGTGGCCCGGTGTACCGAGTAGCACCCGGATGGTGGGCTTGGGAACCCTGTACACATCGTTTGGGGCCGTGATGGAAACCTCGGCCGGACTCCCTTTCCGATGGAACCCGAATAGGCGATATACCTGGAATAGGGTCTTGTGTGGTTAGTCAGGTCGTGGCCGATACCCCCGCCAGGCTCCCGCTTGAAGGTTGCCGAGATACACGACGTGTACATGGCGGTAAGTGGCGAGAGCGTGTGTGAAGAAGTACACCCCTGTAGGGTTAACAAGATCTATTCGAATAGTCGGGTCCGCGGTTATGGACTTCTTGGATGCTTACGTGGTACATAGACAACTTTAAGTGGATACTCTAAAATTCTCAAGACAAGTGTGAGTGCTATTGATGGCCTTCTCGTAGGGAGACGGGAATGAATCCATAGTAGTGTATTGTGTGGTGATTAGTGGACTCGTGTGCGCTTTTTCACCTCAAAGAATTTACTCATAGACGTAGAACAACATAGCCACTGAGTCAAAGCTGGCTTGCTGCAACTAAACCCCACATTGCCTCTTGATACTAATGCATGTATGATAGGATCTGATGTAAGTTTTGCTGAGTACCTTTGTAATCACGTTTGCTTAAATTATGTTTTGCAGATGTGATATATGTCTCACTAGTACTTCCGCTTGGACTTCAACAAGTAGCTTGTTACCTCAGCTACGATCTTGTATGGGTGTTGGTAGATAGTCAGGCTCCTTAGCCTTTTTCATTTGTAGTTGTCTGTACTCAGACATGTTATGCTTCCGCGTGTTGCTTGTATGCTCTTAATGTTGGGTCATGAGACCCATGTTTGTAATATCTGGCTCCTTGGAGCCTAATGAATAAATACTTTGTTCCATAGAGTTTTGTTGTGATGCCAAGTTGTATTTGCACATATTGAGCATATTGCGTGTATGTTATTGAAATGCTTGGTATGTGTGGGATCCGACAACGTAGTTGTTTATTCTTGGTAACCTCTCTTATGGGAAATGTCTCCTAGTGCTTCCACTAAGCCATGGTAGCTTGCTACTGCTCCGGAACACTTAGGCTGGCTGGCATGTGTCCTTCTTCGTTCCAATGTCTGTCCCTTCGGGGACATGTCACGCGTTGTTCCTTTAAGTCCTTGTTGCTTGCTACGACTTGGGTTCACACGTTGATGACCGACACGTTCGTTGCTGGGTCATGTATGGTTGTCCCTGTAAGTTAATGCCACCTTGGGCTTACAACTAGTCATGTAGGCCCGGGTTCTCTGTCATATGGGTGCTAGAGACACTATCATATACGTGAGCCAAAATGCGCAAACGGTCCGGGGCCAGGTAAGGTGGCAACCGTGGGGATACCGTGTGTGAGGCCGCAAAGCGATATGATGTGTTACATGCTAGACCAGTGTGACTTAGGTCAGGGTCCCGACAGCTTTGGTATCAGAGCCTGATTGCCTGTAGGATTACCAAGCCAAACTGGTCGAAGTTGAGTCTAGAAATTCTTTAGTTATATAAGGGAATTGATTGTGGAAGGGAACGTAAGGCTCTTTTTACTCATTATACCTTATTCCTTCTTATCTGAGTCATCCTATCTTTCCTACGGGGTTAAGGAACTAGGCTTTCTCTTCCGTCTATCAGGATCACGAGTTATATTTCGTAGTCCCATAGGATTGGTTTATCAGAGTCATATTCCAGTTTTCGAGTACTTCCAGTGTAGTCTGTTTAGTACTATCACAAAACCTTGCGTGATGATGTTGAATATGGTACTACCCCATCACTGCAGAATGTCTCATTTTGAGCATTTTACTGCCGTTATGCTGCCGGAATTGTCCAAGGAGTTCGAGAGATAGTAATCTCCTTGTGCTACTTTCTACATCCTATAGTTGATGCTGATTTCGTCCCTGGTTTCGTTTCTCAGGATGTCATCAGTTGCCCGAGGTTCAGTTTCTCGTAGAAAGAACCACGGAGGTGGTATGGTTTCGTTTCTCAGGATGTCATCAGTTGCCCGAGGTTCAGTTTCTCGTAGAAAGAACCACGGAGTTCATGTTAGAGATGGAGAGAAACAAGCGAGAATCTAACCGCTTGTTAGCACGTTTGAGGAGAACACCACACATCCGTGCAAAGAGTCAGCAACCATCCATGACTTCATTGGTCTGAAACCACCCACCTTCCATCATTCCATTGAGCCACTCGATGCAGATGACTGGCTCCGTAGTATCACTCACAAGTTGCATTCCGCAAACGTAGCTAAAGGTGACAAGGTCACCTATGCCACATATCACCTGGAAGGTCCTACTAGTCTTTGGTGGCAGAACTATGAGGCCATGATTCCAGCTGGACAGATTCCTACCTGGAGAGATTTCACTAAGGCTTTTCATGAGCATCACATTCCTCAAGCCATCATCGATCGCAAGAGACAGAGTTCTGTAGTCTTACCTAGGCTAAGATGGCTGTTGATGCCTACAGTAGAGAGTTTAAGAACCTCACCCGCTATGCTACAGGGGAGGTGTCCACGGACGCCAAGAAGCTGGCTAGGTTCCGGAAGGGTCTCAATCCCAACATGCGTCGTGATCTTCACCTGCACCATTGCAATACATTCCAGGCTCTTGTGAACAAGGCCATTAATGCAGAGACAGCTCAGCTCACTTACGAGGAGTCTCGTAAGCACACCCGTGATTTGGGATCTTCCTCCGGCTCTAGTTCTCAGAAGCGTTGGATTTGGGTTTCGAACTCCGCTCTTCCACCCAGATATTCACCGAGGCCATCTTATGTGGTGCCTCACCCAGGTCAGTCATATGCTCCACCCAGGCCTATTGGTAGACCGCTTGTCAATGTGGGTCCATGTCTTACTTCAGGGACTTGCTTCACATGCGGAAAGCCAGGACATTATGCATGTGAATGCTCTCAGGCTAGTTTTGCTCCACCCCAGCCCGAGAAGTCTGTTCTTCGTGGTAAGCCATCAAGCAAGAAGATTAGTGTCAAGTCAGCTCCCACTGAACATGGACGTGTGCATCACGTCTCAGCTAAAGACGCTCATGATGATCCGGATCTCGTTCTTGGTACACTCCTTGTTAATTGTCATCCAACTTCGGTTCTATTCGATACCGGAGCATCTCAGTCCTTCATCTCTGAAGGCTATGCTCGTTTGCACGACATGTCATTTTTTGATATGCCAACTCCGCTTGAAATCCAAACTCCAGGGTCTAGATGGCAAACGACCCGAATAAGCCATGGTAATGGAATCCTTGTTGACAGACTTGTATTCCTTGCATCACTTGTAACCCTCAAGTCCTTAGATATTAACATCATCTTGGGTATGGACTGGATGACAGCTCATCATGCCAAGATTGATTGTTACACTAGGTCTGTTTAGCTTACACACCCATCTGGCAAGATAGTCACTGTCTCCACTAGAGTTGCAAAGCGTCAACTTTATTCTCTTCATGCCAGCCCTCTCCCAGACCATGAAGATATCCGGGTAGTCCGAGACTTTCCGGATGTTTTTCCAGAGGAACCGCCAGGCATTCCACCTGACAGGGATGTAGAGTTTGTCATAGATCTTATCCCAGGAACCGCTCCAATCTCTAGGAGACCTTACAAGATGGCACCCTTAGAACTATCTGAGCTTAAGAAACAACTTGATGAGTCCTTGCAAAAGGGTTTCATCCGTCCTAGTTCTTCTCCTTGGGTTTGTCCCATTCTCTTCGTCAAGAAGAAGGATGGTACGGATCGGATGGTTGTATATTATCGTTCGTTAATTTGGTCATGGTAAAGAACAAGAATACACTTCCCAGGATCAATGACCTGTATGATCAGCTCGCTGGATCCTCAATCTTCTCCAAGATGGATTTGAGGTTAGGCTACCATCAAATCAACATCACAAATGGAGACATTCCTAAGACGGCTTTTGTCACTCGTTATGGCTAGTACGAGTACACCGTCATGTCCTTCGGTCTAACTAATGCTCCAGTCACATTCTCCCGCTTGATGAACTCGATCTTCATGGAGTACTTAGATAAGTTCGTCGTGGTTTACCTCGATGATATTCTTATTTACTCGAAGAACGAGGAAGAGCATGCCGAACATCTTAGACTTGTGCTAGAAAAACTCAGAGAGCACCGCATTTACGCCAAGTTATCCAAGTGCAAATTTTCGTTGCCATAAGTGACCTATATAGGCCACGTGGTATCTAGTAAGGGCATTGCTGTCAATCCCGAGAGAGTTCAAGCCGTTCTTGATTCGACTCCACCTGAAACGGTTAAGCAAGTTAGGAGTTTCTTTGGTGTAGCTAGTTATTGTCGCCCCTTCATTGGGAACTTCTCCAAAGTGGCCAAACCTCTCACGGAACTTCTCAAGAAATATAAAAAGTTTGAGTGGTCCCCACAGTGTGAGTATAGTTTTCAGGAACTGAAAAGACGCCTGACTTCTGCTCCCATACTTGTGCCACCGGATTTCACTAAGGACTTTGTTATCTATTGTGATGCCTCATGACAGGGACTAGGTTGCATTCTTATGCAGGATCATCATGTCAGGAAAATTATCCTACACATGATCTAGAGCTTGTAGTCGTAGTCTATGCACTTAATACATGGCGACATTACCTTCTTGGTAAACGTTGCGAGATCTACACCGATCACCAGAGTCTTAAGTATATCTTCACCTAAACAGATTTGAACCTTAGGCAAAGACGTTGGTTGGAGTTGATCTGAGATTACGACTTAGGGATTACTTATACCCCAGGCAAGGCCAATGTCATGGCTGATGCACTAAGTCATAAGTCCTATTGCAACAATCTCATGTTGCAGTAGGATCAACCACTTCTCCATGAGGAATTCTGTAAGCTTAACCTTCACGTTGATCCTCACTGATTCCTTTCTACCTTGGTGGCGAAACCTACTCTTGAGGATCAGATCATAACTAGCCAGCAGTATTATGCGGGTATTACCTGAATCAAGGATAACGTTAAGAAGGGATCTGTTCTCTGTTGATGATCGAGGTGTTGTTTTCTTTGAGAACCGTCTAGTGGTTCCCAAGAAGCAACATCTGCGATAGTTGATCATTAAGGAGGCTCATGAATCTCCTCTCACGATTCATCCCGCTAGTACTAAGATGTATCAGGACCTACGCCAGAGGTTCTGGTGGACTAGGATGAAGAGAGAAATCGCTCAGTTCATTACTATCTGTGATGTTTGTCGTTGCATTAAGGCAGAGCATCAAAGACCTGCTGGCACACTTCAGCCTCTAGCTATTCCTGAGTGGAAATGGGATAAAGTTGGTATGTACTTCATCACCGGCTTTCCCAGGACCAAGAGAGGGAATAATGCTATCGTCGAAGTCATTGATCGTCTCTCCAAAGTGGCTCACTTCCTACCTGTTCGAGAGAGTATCACCGCTAGTCAGCTCGCTGACTTATATATTTCTCGAATAATGTCACTTCATGGCGTCCCACTAAAGATCAATTTAGACCGTCGTAGTCTTTTCACTTCTCATTTCTGGGAGAGTTTCCAGACTGCCATGGGCACCCATCTTTCCTTCAGTACCACTTTCCACCCTCAGTCAAGTGGTCAGGTGGAACGAGTCAACCAAATTCTCAAAGACATGCTTAGAGCTTGCGTTATCTCATTCGGTATGGATTGGGAGAAATGTCTTCCTTTCTCCGAGTTTGGTTATAATAATAGCTATCAATCCAGTCTCAAGAAAGCTCCTTTTGAGATTCTCCATGGACGAAGATGTGAAACACCTTTGAACTGGTTAGAAACTGGTGAAAGACAATTCTTTGGACCAGATATGATCTAGGAAGCAGAGGAGCAAGTTCGCATTGTTCGTGAGAATTTGAAAATAGCCCAGTCTCGTCAAAAGAGCCAGTATGACCTTCATCATAAGGAAGTGGCTTATGAAGTTGATGACAAGGCTTACCTTTGGGTTGCTCCTTTGAATGGTACCCATCGTTTCGGTATCAAGGGCAAGTTGGCTCCTCGTTACATTGGTCCTTTTCGCATTCTCGCTAAACGAGGAGAGGTTGCCTACCAATTGGAACTACCCCCACATCTTTCTCGAGTACAAGATGTCTTCCACATCTCTCAACTCAGGCGTTGCTTCTCGGATCCCATCCGCGGAGTGGACCACGAAATGCTTGATCTCCAAGATAACCTCACATATCGGGAGTACCCCGTTTGCATTCTCGATCAAGCATATCATGTCACTCGACGTCATAACATCAAATTTCACAAGGTTCAATGGTCTCCTCATTCCGAGAGAGAAGCAACCTGGGAGCGAGAAGATCGTCTCCGACTAGAGTACCCCACTTCTTTTCGCCGAATCCTGAATCTCGGGACGAGATTCTTTAGAGTGGGGGCGAGTTGTCACATCCCTAGTTCTGGTATGCACTAGGCTAGCCCTTCATGTGTGCATCATGTTTAATTTCCAGCATGAAACTTGAAATGGGGATTTCATAAACCCCTAGCACCACTTTAATCAACTAGGGTTTACCAAAAAAAATCAATGGACCTGAAATGCCCTTAAAAATATTCATGATTTAGGGAAAAAGGTGAAAACCCTAATAAATGGTGAACTTTTTTGGAGGACCAAAATGGGCATTGAATTAAATCAAACCATATTTGAATTGGGGCTATTTAAATTATATATATATATATATATATATATATATATATATATATATATATATATATACCCAATATTTTGAAACTTGCAGAGGGCCCCTGGAATATTTTAGAGTGAGCCCACAAAAAGTTTCAAAGTTATCAAAAATGTTTTAGTGCCTAAACTAAAACAAAACAGAAAGAAATAAACAGAAAAGAAAAAAGAAATAGAGAGGGAGAAGCCTACCAGCGGCCCAGGACTGTGCGGCCCAGCTGGGCCGGCCCAACTGCCAGTCGTCGTCCTCCTGGCGACGATAGAAGGCGAGGGGCACGCGCCCGCCGCCTGCGCGCATGAGCGCCACCTCCTACCTGCCTAGCTGCCCCCCTTCTCCCTCTGGACGGCCTAGACGACGCCATGCACCCGCCCCAGGCCCCTCTCACTCTGTCCCGTCCTCATCCCCTCCTCTTTCCCCTCTCTCACGCGATGGCCGAGCGCTGCCGTCGCCGCCGGTCGCCGTAGCCGCGGCCACAGTCACTAGCTCGCCTCTCCGAGCTGTCCCCGAAGTCCGCCGCGACGCCCTCTTCCTCTATGCTAAATCACACGTCGCCAGAAGCCCTATGGAGCCACCTCCACTGTCATCTTCAACCCCGGCCACCATGGATCTCCACCTCCCGCCCGGCGCCTGCAGAGCCTTCCCCGAGCCGCCGTTGCCTCTGTTGGACTCGACGTGAGCTCCCACCTCGAATCTCCCCCGTATCTTTTGCATGCTGCAGCCATGATTCCGCTCGAGGCCGAAGCTCACCACCGCCGTGCCATGTCGCCATCGTGGCCACATCAGTTGCAGTTTGCAGACGATCACAACAATGTGCTCATCGCTTCTCTACGAGCCCGTAGCACACCTCCGCTCGCTCTCCCGTGCACCGTAGTACCAAACACGACCTTGCCGAACTCCGGCCACCGCATTTGAGGATGACACCGCTGTTTTAGGCCACCTACGGCGAGGCCACCTCCACCAAACAAGACGGACGGGTTCCAGCTTAGCGCAGCACCTCTTTGCGCATCAGGCTGGAGCAGCGTTTCCGAGCCCTCTGCCATGCCTGTTGCCACCGGCGACGAGCCGCCGACGAGTTGAGTTCGTTTGACCAGGGGTTTGACCTGACGTGGGTCAATGACAGGTGGGGCCAACCCCTGTTAAATTAGTTTAGTTTAGTGCCAATTAACCCTCTTAACTGGAGTAGTCACGGACATGTGGGCCCATGCCCTAATTAACTTAGGTTAGTATCTAACTGAGCACTAATTAACTTTGTTAATTAGTGGTGACACTGATGTGTGGACCCCACATGTCAGGTTTGACTCCAGTCAGCGATGTTGACTTGCTGACGCGGGCATGACGCAGTGCTGACGCAATAAATGATTTTTTGGATTTTAATTAACTCAGGAAATTCCAGAAAATTGTTTAAACTTCAAAAAATCACAGAAATTCAACCGTAGCTCAGATTGAAATAATTTATATATGAAACATTATCAGAAAAAGTCAATCTATCCATTTGTAACAGTTTCATGCATGAAAAGTCAAGTTATACCTATTGAATATATGAAAACACATAAAGGGCATTTAAAATGCTTAAGTTTGGAGTTGCATTTGAACCCTTGATTCAAATAAGCTCCATTGAACTTGTAGCTAGTTGTTTTAGCTCAAACAACATAACATCTTCATGCCATGTTCATGCATCATATTTTTGCATATGCTTGTGTTTTGATTGTCGGCACCGTCCTTCTCGATAGGTCCAGCTCCGGAGACCGTTCCAGAGTACCTGTCAGAGGACCAGTGCTCTACTGTTGATCTACCAGGCAAGCAAACCCCCTTGTTCATTCCGATACAATCCCACTCTCTCGCTCCTGCTCTTTGTTATTGCATTAGGACAACAACGATTCAACTGCTACTTTATGATGCGGTAGTTGCACCCATTCCTCTGCATGACCTATCATTGCCATAGTAAATAGTTGAAACCCACTAGCATGTGTAGGAGTTGATTGAAGCCATGTTGTGTTCCTACCATGCCATGCCTGCTATTTCTTAGAGTGTGTCAGGTCTGATTCATTGGGAATGAATTGGAGTGTTATGCTATGTTCTGATGCTAAGAGTTAAGTGTGTGAACACGATTTGGTAAAGGTAGCGGTGAGAGGCCATGTAGGAATACATGGTGGGTTGTCTCACTGGAACCGTCCTTAAGCATTGAGTTCTGTGTATGTTGTCCAATGAATAGCTACTACCACACATTGGGATCCTTAATTGACTCTCTCGACTTATTAACCAACTTGATCTCTGTCCAGGAGTCGCAACTAGTTTCTGGTGTTTGTAGGTAGTGTTATTTTTCTACCAAGTGGCACCCGGTAGGGTGGGCTTGGGACAGACTAGGCACACGTGGCTCGGGGTACCGAGTGGCACCCGGATGGTGGGCTCGGGAACCCTATACACATCATTTGGGGCTGTGATGGAAAAATCGGCCGGACTCCCTTGCAGATGGAACTTGAATAGGCGATAAACCTGGACTAGGGTCTTCTGTGGTTAGTTAGGTCATGGCCGACACCCTCACCAGGCTTCCGCTTGAAGGTTGCCGAGATACACGACGTGTACGTGGCGGTAAGTGGCGAGAGCGTGTGTGAAGAAGTACACCCCTGCAGGGTTAACATAATCTATTCGAATAATCGGGTCCGCAGTTATAGACTTCTTGGATGCTAACGTGGTACATAGACAACTTGAAGTGGATACTCTAAAATGCTCAAGAAAATTGTGAGTGCTATGGATGGCCTTCTCGTAGGGAGCCGGGAATGAATCCATAGTAGTTTATTGTGTGGTTATTAGTGGATTCGTGTGCGCTTTCTCACCTCAAAGAAGTTACTCGTAGACGTAGACGAGGATAGCCACTGAGTCAAAGCTGGCTTGCTGTACCTAAACCCCACATTGCCTTCTTGATACTAATGCATATATGAGAGGATCTGATGTAAGTCTTGCTGAGTACCTTTGTACTAACTTTTGCTTAAATTAGGTTTTGCAGATGTGATATCTGTCTCACTAGTAGTTCCACTTGGACTTCGACAAGTAGCTTGTTACCTCAGCTACGATCTTGTACGGGTGTTGTAGATAGTCAAGCTCCTTAGCCTTTTTCATTTGTAGTTGTCTGTACTCAGACATGTTATGCTTCAGCGTGTTGCTTGTATGCTCTGTATGTTGGGTCATGAGACCCATGTTTGTAATATCTGGCTCCCCGGAGCCTAATGAATAAATACTATGATCCATAGAGTTTTGTTGTGATGCCATGTTGTATTTGCACATATCGAGCATATTGTGTTTATATTATTGAAATTCTTGGTATGTGTGGGATCCGACAAGCTAGTTGTTTATACTTGGTAGCCTCTCTTATGGGGAAATGTCGCCTAGTGCTTCCACTGAGCCATGGTAGCTTGCTACTGCTCCAGAACACTTAGGCTGGCCGGCATGTGTCCTTGTTCGTTCATGTGTCTATTCCTTCGGGGAAATGTCACGGGTTGTTCCTTTAAGTCCTTGTAGCTTTCTACGACTTGGGTTCATACATTGATGACTGACACGTTAGTTGCTGGATCATGTATGCATGTCCCTGTAAGTTAGTGCCACCCTGGGTTTACAACTAGTCATGTTGGCCCGTGTTCTCTGTCATATGCGTGCTAGCGACACTATCATATACGTGAGCCAAAATGTGCAAACGGTCCCGGGTCAGGTAAGGTGGCACCTGTGGGGATACCGTGCGTGAGGCCGCAAAGCGATATGATGTGTTACATGCTAGATCGGTGTGACTTAGGATCGGGGTCCCGACAATATTACCTTGGGGTGCCTTGGGAATCCTCAAGCTTAGTTTCTTGCCACTCCTTATTCTCCTCATATCGATATCTCACCCAAAACTTGAAAACTTCAATCACACAAAACTTAGCGGAACTTTGTCAGATGCATTAGTATAATAAGGCAAATCATTCATTTGGGTACAGTCAAAGACGAGATTCGGATTTTTTCTCACACAATGCCTATTGTACCTTGTCATTTCCACAATTTATATCACTTAAAATAAGCTATGGAAACACTAATACAAGCAAACTATGTATGGAAAACAGAATCTGTCAAAAATAGAACATCTTGTAATGATCTGGACAACCACCATACTTCTGGAACTCTAAAAATTCTGAACAATTAGGACAATGTAGGAAATTTGTATATCAAGAATGTTTAAAAATTTCAGATAATTATCATGTTTCAGTGATTTATTGAATTTTATGCATTGGATGCAAAACTTTCTGTTTTTGCACAAAATCAAATCAACTATCATCCACACTATCCCAAAGGCTTTACTTGGCACTTTATTGAATCAAAAGCTATAAAGCATGTTTACTACAGTAGCTTAATCATGTGAACACACAAAAATAGTAGGTAAAATTATTGGGTTGTCTCCCAACAAGCGCTTTTCTTTAATGCCTTTTAGCTAGGCATGATGAATTCAATGATGCTCACGTAAAGATAGGAATTGAAATATAAAAGGGAGCATCATGAATCACATTGAAAGCATATTCAAGTCTAACCCACTTCCTATGCATAGGGATTTTGTGAGGAAACAATTTAGGGGAGCAAGAATCAACTAGCATAGGAAGGCAAAACAAGAAATACTTCAAAACTTTCAACACATAGAGAGGAAAGTTGATATTATTGCAATAGGTAGAAGCATACGTTCCTCTCTCATAATAATTTTCAGGGGCATCATAAATGAATTCAACAAATATAGCTATCACATACAACATTCTTTTCATGATCCACAAGCATAGAAATTTTACTACTCCCAACATAAGCAAATTTATTCTCATGAATAATAGTGGGAGCATCATATGAAACTTGAATACTATAAATTGTTTCCACATTAAAATATTAATGTTCAGCAAAAGGATATTCAAAATAATGACAATAATTGTCACTACTTCTTATAAACATAAGTATCATCACAATAATCAGCATAAGTTGCAACTTTGTTCTCATCATAGTCAATTGAAGCCTCTTCCGAAATAGTGGAATCATTACTAAATAAAGTCATGACCTGTCCAAATCCACTTGTATCTTTATAATAAGATTCAAAACCCTCCAAAATAGTGTGATAATTATCATCTAAAGTTGACACTGTTCCAAACAAACTTTCATAAATATTGCAATCATCATAAATGGGAGGCATGCTATCCTCATAATAAATTTGCACATCTAAATTTGGTGGACTAAAAATATCATCTTCATTAAACATAGCATCCCCAAGATTTTGGCTTTGCATATCATAAGCATAATCACACTCATCATTAATAGAATGAATAACACCAATAGTATAGCAATTATTATCATCACAAATTTCTAAGTTGGTGCCAAAAAGATTCTCAAGATTATAAAAAGTATCATTACTTTCCCAATCATAATCATCACAATGAGTAATAGGCATAACAAAATCATCCTCAATAGTTTCTTCGGACATTGTACCATAAGACAAAGACTAACAAACATCATCAAGTATATCATCTTCCACATTTATTTTTGATTCACTCTCATGAGGCAAAACAATAATAGGAGCAACATCATTTGGGAGGGATACCTTTTTACCTTTGCTTCTCCATCCTTTGTTTTTCTTATTCACATCATCTGTAGGTTTAATCACCTTTTTGGAGCTCCTTCTTGACGAGATTGGTTGTCGGTGTACAAAAAGAGGGGTACACTTTTTATACCCCTATGACTGTGCACAGGCAGTCTGAGCGACGGGCACCACCACACCAAGCATAGCAGGGGAGGTGAGCCAAGGTAAGACCGAAGCTCGATGGAACTGGAGCAACGCCAAGAACAAGACCACAAAGAGCAAAGGGACGAAGCGGCTTCCCCCGGCAAGATCCTTGCCGGGAGCCAATTTCAGCAGCCCTGGCAAGATCTTTGCCGGCGCCGGCTCTGGCAGCCCCGGCAAGACCCTTGCCACGGCAGCTCGCCCCACGCCTACCGAGCGGATCACCCTTGAGTCCAGTGCCCCCATGGGGCAAGGATTCGGGAGATATCCCCGTGGTGGCATGCAGATCTTTGTGAAGACATTCAAGGACAGATACACACACTAAGAGGACAACAACCCTTGGCGAGATCCCAGCCAAGGAGGACCACAAGGCCTCCGCAAGCACCTTGCCGGGGATGACAGCAGGCGCCGCGGCAAGACCCTTGCCGGGGCCCCGGCAAGGCCCTTGCCGAGGACACCCGCAGGGCCACCGTCAGGCCCGAACCAACTGAGATTCCACCGCCCCATGCAGCTGCCGACCCAACCAGCTGGGCAGGCTCCTGCGTGGCAACATGCAGATCTTCGTGGAGACCCGCCGTTGCGCCACCTCAGCTGCCTGCCTGCCTACATGGCACCTCAGGCACCGCTGGCCAGGGCGCGTGTCAACACAAGGAGGAGCGGCGACGGACAAGACGGACGTCTCCCCTCATCCCCGATAAAGGGAGGACACCTAAGCTAAGCGCATTAAATGCGCCTTGTCCTGTAATGCGAGGGATAACCTCGCATCACTGTACCCTTTCCACCTCCCGTGTGCCACTTTGGCAACCCCTTTTCCTATAAAAGGAGGCCCGAGGCGACCAAGAGAAGGATTCGGCTCTTTAGAACTCCTCACGACCCGCCTCACTAGCTGAAGAACACAAACATATAATCCACCAAAGCAGGAGTAGGGTTTTACACATCTTTGCGGCCCGAACCTGGGTAAAGGAACCATGTGCTAATTGTTAGATCCGCTCTTCTCTCAACCCCGCGCCCCGCAACCATAGTAGGGATTCTTGTGATCCCATAGGTGTCGATCCAAATACACTGACATCTTTGGCGCGCCAGGTAGGGGGCGCAGTTGTGAAAATCGGCTTTAGCAGTCAGTTCGACGCTTCTTCATCATCATGGCGCCCAAGAAGAAGACGACGGTGGCGGTTGGCCAGTCGGAGGCCGGACAGCCCGCCCCGACACGGGCGAGCAGCGGACCGGTCGCGGAAAGGACCCGGGGCGCTGCTCGCGAACACCAACGCAATCCCAGCAGCCGGAGTTTGGGAGGTGGCGATGTTTGTGTGCCCGGTAACGGGCCACACACCGCCATGTCCAAGGACGGAGCCCCTGCCCTCCGCGAATGGCGCAGGGCCTTCCAAAGTTGATGCTGCATCACCTGAAGGCGACGCAAGGGCCTCCAGGACTCCCACGCCGGCGCCCACAGCATGCTCCTCCCAAGTAGCGCGCAACTAGCGGCGTCGTCGCGCCGAAGATCCCGGGCGTCGCCACGGGAAGAGCCCCGAGCTCCACTTTCGGGACGTAGAAGACCTGCCCGCCCGCCAAAGCGTTGGTGGAAACGTCATGCGACCGTGGGATCGTGACGGAGCTCCTCCTGACACGGTCAGGGGTCGAAGCGCGTCGCGGTCCGTGCAGGTTTCGCTACCATTGACCCCAGCCGAAGCCCTGGCGCGCGCGTAGTTGCTCCTCGACTTTCCTCCCGTTACGGGGAAACTTGACGAATGGAGAGCCACCATCCGAAGCCTTGTCGCAGTTGCCAACAAGGATGAACCAAATCCAGCGGAGCTCCCGGGTCGACGCTCCGATGGGGTCCCACGCACCGGCGGCGGGAGGGCCGGCAGCGCCGTGGCTACGGTGCATTCGCCTCCTCCTCGCCCGGTGTCGCGTGCGCCGACTCGTCGCGACATCGCAGGCGACGCCATCTCCATAGCGTTGTCCGACCCATGGACCCATGGTGACCAGCGTCAAGTTCTTCAGGAGCGAGCTCATGAAGACGCTCGAACCACCATCGAGCGCCGGTGCGGAGCGCGCCACCAGTCAGACAGGCGAGCGGGGCCTGCTGTGGACCGCCCAGCACCAGAGAGCCCTGGAGGTCTACCTTACGAGGTAGGCTGTCCGACTTTTACCCGTGAGCTGCGGCAGTTCCAGTGGCCCTCTCACCGCACCTTCAAGCCTGATGTTGGCGAGAAGTACAACCGCAAGACCCACCCGTCGGAGTTCCTTAGCATCTACACCATTGCGATGCAAGCTGCCGGGGCCCGCGACGATAAGGTGCTTGCGAATTACTTTCCGTTGGATCTTAAACCTAACGCCATGTCGTGGTTGATGCACTTGCCAGTAGACTCTATTTCCTCCTGGTCCGACTTGTGCCATGAGTTTGTTAGCACCTTTACCGGAGGTCACCAAGCCCATGGCCAAGCGAGTGACCTGCACGTCATACCCCAGAAGGAAGGCGAGAGTCTGCGCAAGTACATACAAAAGTTTAGCCAGGTGCAGTACAACATCCTGACGTCCGCCCTGCCGCCATCATTAGCGCGTTCCATCAGAACGTGCGTAATCGCAAGATGCGTGAAGAACTGGCGATGACCAAGCTGAAAGGACGTGGCAGAGGTCTATGTTCTCGCTGACAGATGTGCCCGGGCTGAAGAGGGAAGGAAGTACCCCGGCGAAGATGCCGGTGCGGTAACCGACTCTTCAGATGACGATACTACCGCCCCGGCGAAGAAAGGCCGGCACCGCAACAGGAAGCGCAAGGGTAAAGCCGTGCTTGCCGTCGAGGGATCTGATGACACCGGCTCCGCCAAGAAAACCAGGGCGGGTGACCCCGGCAAGGAAATAGCCGGGTGTGTCGCCTGATGGGCCTTGGTGGCTGCCGAGAAGCCAGGAAACTCCGGCAAGCGATATTGCAAGATCCATCGCACCAAGGGCCATGATCTCCAGGACTGCCGACAGGTTGAGCTCCTTGCTGAGAAGCAGAGGGCTGAATATGAGAGACGGGACAAGGAGGAAGGCCAGGATGGTGCCGAAGGGTCCGGCAAGAAGCGTGACGGCCAAGCAGGCCGTTGCGGTAAGGATAAGCAGCAGGAGAGGCCCGCCCGGGGCCATGACAGAAGGCCCGAAGACGACGATCACGAAGAGGACGACGAGTCCGGCGACGAAGAATTTCAGAAGGCTACGGAGGCCATGTGCGTCGATGGCGGCGCCTCGCTGCATACTTCTCACCGCCAACTTAAACAGTGAGCGCGCGAGATTACAGCGGCAGAGCTGTCGTCCGGTGCCCAAAAGCCGCTGAAATGGTCCAGCACACCTATCATTTTTGACACTGAGGATCACCCTAATTGCACTACTGCGGTCGGGTGCTTGCCGTTGTTGGTCTCACCGACAATACGCAACCTCAAGGTGAAAAAGGTGCTAGTCGATGGCGGGGCCGGTCTGAACCTACTCTCGCCCACCGTGATCGAGAAGCTGCAAATTCCTGAGGGAGACCTCGAAGAGACGGGCACGTTTCAGGGGGTAAACCCGGGGAGAAGTCAACCAAAGGGGAAGGTCATGCTGCCCATGACTTTTGGGAGTGATCTGAGTTACAGGACGGAAAGGATCGTGTTCGATGTTGCCAAGATCCCCTTGCCTTACAATGGGATCCTTGGCCGCCCAGCGTTGGCCAAGTTCATGGCAGCGTCACACTACGCCTACAACACCCTGAAGATGCCAGGGTCTGTGACGATCATCACCATCCCCTCCGATAAGAAAGATGCGCTGATTTGCGCTGACCAACTATACCAGCAAGAAGTTGCAGCAGCTGCCACTACGAGGGCACTTGCTCCTGCCACTGGAGCCCCGGGAGGGAAGAAGAAGAAGACCGACGAGACTTCAGACACCCACTCCGGCAAGCGCACCTCTTCGGAGTGCTGTGCTCCCATCGAGGACGTGCCAGAGAGCTCCACCGGCAGAAACAAGAGGTCCAGGGCCACGCCGCCGGGAACCAAGAGGGTTTCCGTCAAGGAGGACGGCACAGGAGGGGCTTTCACCATAAGCCCCTCCCTTGACGACAAATAGGAAGACACGCTCGTCACCTTCCTGCGGGCGAATGTCGACGTGTTTGCATGTCAAGCATCCGACATCCCCGGCGTTCCCAGGGAGGTGATTGAGCACTACCTTGCTGTCTGTCCTCATGCGCGGCCCGTCAAGCAGAAGGTTAGGAAGCAAGCTTTGGAACGGCAAGAGTTCATCACAGAGGGGATCCGGAAATTGGAAGCTGCGGGTTTGGTAAGAGGAGTGCTCCATCCAACGTGGTTGGCCAATCCAGTGGTAGTGCGCAAGGCAAATGGGAAGTGGAGGCTGTGTATTGATTACACAGATATCAATAAAGCTTGTCCCAAGTACCCCTTCCTGTTGCCGCGCATCGATCAGATTGTTGACTCCACGGCTGGGTGTGACCTGCTGCCATTCCTCGATGCCTACTCCGGCTACCACCAGATCTTCATGGTAAGAGAAGACGAAGAGAAGACAGCATTCATCACCCCATGTGGTACGTAATGTTTTGTACGAATGCCTTTCGGGTTGAAGAGTGCTGGCTCGACGTTTGCAAGGGCAGTCAAGATTGGTTTTGAACCCCAGCTCCATAGAAATATAGAGGCTTATATGGATGATATAGTGGTCAAAACCAAGAACAGGGCAACCCTTATACCGGATTTACAAGAAACATTTGTCAACCTACGCAAGATCAACCTCAAGCTGAACCCTGAGAAGTGCGTCTTCGGCGTCCCGTCCGGCAAGCTTCTCGGGTTCTTTGTGTCGCAGCGTGGGATAGAGGCCAATCCGGACAAGATCAAAGCTATAGAGCAGATTGAAGCACCCAAACGGGTCAAGGACGTGCGTCGGCTTGCTGGCTAAGTTGCCACCATGAGCAGATTCATTTCCAAGTTTGCCGAGCGCGCCCTCCCCTTCTTCAAGATTTTGGAAAAGGCAGGGCCGATGGAGTGGACGGCAGAAGCCAAAGCAGCGTTACAAGATTTGAAGAGGTATCTTTCCTCCACGCCAATACTAGTTGCGCCTAGGCCACAAGAACCGTTGCTCCTATACTTGGCGGCGACGAACCAGGTGGTTAGCGCCGCACTAGTGGCGCAGAGAGAAATTGATGACAGGGTCATAGCAGCGACAAAGCCTGGTGCCACTGGCGCAGAGACGACACGGCCGGTTGGAGTGCAGCCAAGGAAGATAATGATGCAGCACCCGGTCTACTTTGTTAGCTCCCTCTAGCAGGGGGCTAGATAAAGGTACTCCGGTGTGCAGAAATTGATCTTCGGCCTTCTCATGGCCTCGAGGAAGCTGCGTCACTACTTCCAGGCGCATCAGATCACTGTCGTCACTCGCCTCCCTCTACAATGGATATTGCACAATCCAGATGCAACGGGAAGGATTGTAGAGTGGGCACTGGAGCTGTCTAGCTTTGGCCTCAAGTTTGAAAGTACCTCGACGATTCAGAGCCGAGTCCTGGCAGAGTTCGTCGCAGAATGGACCGCAACGCCTGATGAAGAAGTCCAGGAAACTGCTCTCCCCGACAAAGAGGCGAGTTGCAACTGGGTCATGTACTTAGATGTAGCTTTCTCCTTGCAGGGCGACGGGGCTGGCGTACTGCTGGTCGCGCCCACTGGAGAGCACCTCAAGTACGTGGTCCAGATGCACTTCCCCAGGAAGGTATCAACAAACAACACTGCTGAGTACGAGGGGCTGCTTGCTGGTCTTAGGATCGCGGCAGACCTCAGAATCAAGAAGCTCATTATCAGGGGCGACTCGCAGCTTGTCGTCAAACAAGTCAACAAGGATTACCAGAGCCCGTTGATGAAGGCCTACGTCGATGAAGTGAGAAAGTTGGAAGAGCGCTTTGATGGTATACGGGCGGAGCACGTTCCCCGAGCGGAGAATGACATCGCCGATTACCTGTCAAAGCGCGCTGCCCTCAAGCTACCTGTGGAACCAGGTACCTTTGTGCTTCAGCTTTCTCAGCCATCCGTTAATCCATCAACAGAGCAGAACAAGAGGAGGAAATCAGTGCCTAGCAAGTACTTTCCCGCCGAGCTCCCCGGAGCCGCCGGCAAGGATGTTGCCGGAGACATTGAGCCCGCCACAAGACGGCTAGCTCCGGCGGATGGTCAAGCTCTTGCCGTCAAGGCAGCCGCTCCCTTGGCGGAGGAAATGCCTTTGGTCCTCGTCGTCGAGCCCCAGGCTCCAGCGTGGGCGCAACATACCGTCTGATTCCTCCAGACTGGGGAACTTCCTGAGGAGCAGGAAGAAGCGGAGAAAGTAGCCTGCCGGTCTGCTATGTACCAGTTCGTCGATGACGTCCTGTACAGAAAGAGGCCGAACGGCGTGAAATTGAAGCGCATCCCTCCAGAGGAAGGACTGGAGCTGTTGGCAGAGATACATGGAGGCATATGTGGATCCCACATAGGGTCAAGAGCCCTTGCCGGCAAGGCATTCCGGCAAGGCTTCTTCTGGCCCACTGCCCTCTAGGATGCGACGGCACTGGTCACCAGGTGTTAAGCGTGCCAGTTCCATTCAAAGAAACTTCATCAACCAGCTCAAGCCCTTCAAACCATTCCTCTCTCCTGGCCCTTCTCGGTCTGGGGGCTCGACATACTGGGCCCTTTCCCCGTGCTGTCGGGGGATTTGAGTACTTGTACGTTGCAATCGACAAGTTCACAAAGTGGCCAGAGGTGGAGGCAGTGAGGAAGGTCACAACTCAGTCAGCCGTCAAGTTCTTCAAGGACTAGTGTGCCGTTTTGGTGTACCCAACAGGATCATCACCGACAACGGCACGCAGTTCACAAGCCGCACCTTCATGCAATATACCCAAGACCTCGGCAGCAAAGTCTGTTTCGCTTTCGTTGCTCACCCCCGAAGCAATGGTCAAGCTGAGAGGGCAAACGCTGAAGTGCTGCGAGGGTTGAGGACAAAGACCTTTGACAGGCTGCACAAAAGCGGGAGGCGCTGGATTGATGAGTTGCCGGCGGTTCTTTGTTTGATCAGAACGACGCCAAATTGTGCCACCGGCCAGACACCCTTTGCCCTGATATACGGGGCGGAAGCAGTTCTCCCCATTGAACTCATATACGGGTCACCTCGAGTGCTCGCTTATGATGAGCTTGAGCAAGAGCAACTGCGGCAAGAGGACGCAACGCTCCTTGAGGAAAATCGTCTTCGGGCGGCTGTGAGAGTAGCACGCTACCAGCAAACCTTGCACCGCTACCATAGCCGCAAGGTCCGTGCCCGAAGCTTTGAGGAAGGCGACCTTGTTCTTCGGCGCGTTCAATCGACCAGGAATACGAACAAGTTGATGCCGAAGTGGGAAGGCCCTTATCGGGTAATACGAGTCACCAGGCCTAGTGCAGTCCGCGTGGAGACCGAAAATGCCATTCCGGTGAGCAATTCCTGGAACATTGAGCATCTTCACAAGTTTTACCCATAAGGCGCGGCTTGCCGGGCCCCCCGACAAGCCACCCTTTTGTACAAGCCTTGCCGGCAAGGCATGTAACCCTTTGTACAAAGCCAGGCGCAGACCCTGAGCATAAATAAATGAAGCGATGGCAACCTAAGTTATGGCATGCATGCTGAGTCAAGTCTCATCCTTAGTTAGGGTTGATAGTGCTTAGCGACAGCTAACCCCTAGCTTAGAGGTCGAGTTTGCGTCTCTTTGTCTTTCCTCTATCTCCTTTGGTTCACAGGACGCACAGACATCCTTGCCGAAGCCACTTGGGGAGAAGAAAGAGGAACATATCAACATCAAGGCCCCGGCAAGCCAGTGTTGCCGTGGGCTACAAGAGCAAAGATTCACCCACGGCAAACCAGGGTTGCCGGGGGCCGCAGCTCCAGATAAGTTCTTCATCCCTTATCATGCATTCCATTATGGACTGCGGTATGTGAAACCTCGTTCTTTTCCTTAAGCTACTGTGCTCCCATAACTCTAGGCCCTAGGGCTTGTTCCTGGGACTAAGTTTGGTCGTAGTCGCGGTGGCAAAAGGATGAAACAAGGAGCCTGAGCCCACTTCATCCCTGCCGCCGCCAGAGGCGTGAGAAAGGTCGAGCGGAGTGGGGAGACGGCAAGGCCTGTTGCCGGGCGAGAAAATGTTTATCTTAGAGATATCAGGGACTTGTTCCCTATTGTGGGTTCTGCCTGCGAACAAATGACCCGGCAAACATTCATTTTTCATTAAAAATTCCACTCAGGTACAGTCCATAGGGAATGAAATACATGAACAAGGAGATTACAAGTTTTAAACTTAACAGATGCCCGAAGGCTTACAAACTAAAAAGAGATAAGATGCCCGTAATGCCTTTCTTGTCCCTCTCCTCAGGAGGTAGGTCAAGGAGGCGAGAAGGGCAAAAGGGGCGCCTAGGTGAGCTACGGGTGGCAGAAGACACCAAGAGGACATCTCGGTGGCCGCCCAAGGGCTGGATGGTGATGACGGCGCCGGAGGCAGAGCTCGAAGACGAGGCGGCAGGACGTCAGTACGCGTCGAAGGCATCAGTGCCCGCGTACTCCGACATGACGACCTTGCCGCCCGCCTTCTTCCTCTTCCTCTTCCGCAGCCTCCCTATGCCAGCCGCCAAGGAGACGGCCCCGAGAAGTTCAATGAGCCGGCGACGCGAATGATGGGGTCGCCGGTGCCACCAGGAGCGGCGCCCGACACCTAGTCGGACCCGTCATCCTGCCGTCCACCACCCTCGTCGTCGCTGCCGCTGTCCTCCTCGTCGCCCTCGTTCGAGGAGGAGTCTTCGTCATCGGAGGAGCTCTCCACGCAGCACCTCGCACGAGTCCCGAAGTGCCCAAAGACCTTGACGGAGAGATGGCCATCCTCCATCAACTTGAAATGGAGGGTGAGCCCATCCGTCATGCTGTGGATGCGAGCGAACATCTTCCATCCTTGACGAAGATACATCACATGAGGGGTAGGGAAGTCGACGCGGACCCGCGTGCCATTGATCCCGCAGCCCCTCATGTGCGGCCGCAGCGACTCCGGCGGATCCACCTCCATCTCCCGCGCAAATGGGGTCGGGAGACGAAGGCGACGGCTCGGCGGCCGCCGCAACCTGACGAAGAACTCGCAAGGGTCATCCCCAATATGGCCTTCCATTGGAGGAGGGGCTGCTGGCGGAGGCGAGGCCGGCGGGCCTCCCGGTCCTCCTCTTCCCCGAGCGCCCCGGCCTCGCCCACGGCCTGGCCCCCTCCCTCTTCCCCTCGTGGCCGGTTCTGCCACCGCCAGGTGTAGGAGAAGGAGGGACGCGTTGTCGAGCAGCGACCCTCGCCGCCACCATTGAAGAGCCGGGATTTCCTCTCTCCATGGCGAACAGAAGAGAAGAGCAGAAGCTGAAGGAGAAAGAAGATGGAGGAGTGCGGGGCGCCGTCCCTTCCTCCCGCTCATAATAAAGGGGCGGGGCTGGGGCTCGACCGCCCCGCTCGGCCAATCAAGACGCAGAAGGAGAGGGAGCCGGGACCGACCCGCCGCCCCAACCAGCGACGGCTCGGTTTCCCACCTCCACCGTTTGCCACCCCAAGCGCATGGAGGGCACGTGGAGGACGTGCAAAACCGAGGAGACGGGTGGGGCGACCTCTCCCCACCCCTTGATCGTGGGGAGTGGATGCCTTGACGACCGCGCCTCGGCCCCATTCAGTAAATGGGCCGCGCCTCCACGCCTCGCCTCGTTTACGGGGAAGGCGCGTGTCAGGACCCCGATCCTAAGTCACACCGATCTAGCTGTAACACGTCATATCACTTTGCGGCCTCACGCACGGTAACCCCACGGGTGCCACCTTACCTGGCCCGGGACCGTTTGCGCATTTTGGCACACGTATATGACAGTGTCGCTAGCATCCATATGACAGAGAACCCGGGCCGACATGGCTAGTTATAAACCAAAAGTGGCACTAAATTACAGAGACAGGCATCCATGACCCAGCAACGAACGTGTCGGTCATCAACGTATGAACCCAAGTCGTAGCAAGCTACATGGACTTAAAGTAACAACGCGTGACATTTCCCCTAAGGGACAGACACAGGAACGAAGAAGGACACATGCCGGCCAACCTACGTGTTCCGAGCAGTAGCAAGCTACCAAGGCTCATTGGAATCACTAGGAGGCATTTCCCCGTAAGATAGGCTACCAAAGGAAAACAACTAGGTGTCGGATCCCACACATACCAAGCATTTCAATCATACACGCAATATGCTCAATATGTGCAAATACAACATTGCATCACAACAGAACTCTATGACTCAAAGTACTTTATTTAAAAGGCTCCAAGAGCCATACATAACATATCCATACAGGTAGGGGTCACATGACCCAACACTCAAGTCATACAGTCATACAAGCACAAGCGGAAGCTACATGTCTGAGTACAGACAACTTAGAAAATAAAACAGGCTTGGTGTAGCCTGACTATCTACAAGGCCCTTCACAAGCTCCAGATCTCCGTCTGGGTGGTAAGCTACTCGTCGACGTCAACGTCTATGTAGAACCCATCAGCAGGGGCAGGGTTCTCCTCTGCAACAGTTATTAAGCAAACATGAGTACAAAGGTACTCAGCAAGTCTTACCACAGAACCTATCATACATGCAACATTATCAAAGGGGGTAGTGGAATTTAAAGCAGAATGCCAGCTTTGACCTTGGCTAACCTATACTACAACTCTCAACAGATTGCAAGATGTTATTACGAACACGAGTCCTCTACTCACCACATCAATACACTATAGAGGATCCTCTTCCGTCATCCTACGGAAGGGCCATCCACGGCACTCACACTTATCTTGAGGCTTTTAGTAGTATCCATCAACTTGTCTATGAACTGTAAGAGCAACCAAGTAGTCCGTACCGCGAACAACGGCTATTCGAATAGTTTGATAACCCTGCAGGGGTGTACTTCTTCACACACGCTTTCACCACTTATCGCCGTTTACTCGGCATGTACTCGGCAACCTTCAAGCAGAAGCCCAGCGAGGGTGTCGGCCATGACCTGACTAACTACTCAAGTCTCTCGTCCAGGTTTATCGCCTATTTGGGTTCCATCCGTGGGGAGATCCGGCCGGGGTGTCGCTCACGGCCCCAAACGATGTGTACAGGGTTCCCGAGTTACCAAACGGGCAACCGGTACACCGTGCCACGTACCTGTCGCATCACAACCCACCCCGAGGGTCAGCGTTGTGCACGACCTCCAGTAAGCTATAAACACCAGAAACTAGTTGCAACTCCTGGACAGAGATCAAGGGTAATTAATAAGCCGAGAGGGTCAATTAAGGATCCCAATGTGTGGTAGTAGCTGTAACTTGAACCACACATACAGATCTCGGGTCCTATGGACGATCCAATGAAACAACCCACCATGTACTCCTACATGGCCTTTCATCGATACCTTTACCAAGCGTATTCCACACCTCCTTCTCTTTATCGGTAAGATTATTTCACTCTGATCCATCACCCAGATGAACCAGACCAGACACAACTCTAAGCATAGCAGGCAACATAAACAAATAGCATGGTGGATCACACATCACATGGCTCAATCAACTCCTACACATGCTAGTGGGTTTCAACTATTTACTGTGGCAATGACAGGTCATGCAAGGGAATAGGGTTCATCTACCGCAGCAAGTAGCAGTTCACACGCTGTTGCCTTAATGCAGTAAAAGAGAGCAGGAGCGAGAAGATTGGGTTTGTATCGGAATGATCAATGATTGCTTGCCGGACAAGGTAGTTGTCGGGTACTGCTCTTCAGCTGGATAAGCAGCAGTATCCTCGGGAGCAGGACCTAACACAGAGAATACCGGCGATACAATTATTAACAAACAAATTCAACAATATGATGCATGCTCATGACATGGCAAGATGCATGTGTGTTGGCTAATGCAACTAAAACCAGAAGGGTTTGAACCTATTTGAATCAAAGATTCAAATTGGAGTTCAAACTATTATTTAAATAAGTGCATTATCATGTTTTTGATGTATACAGAAAGTTAACTTGTTCAAACATGCATGAAACCAGTGCCATTGGAAAGATTGGATTTTTCTAATCAGTTTTCATATATAAATCTTTTCCATCTGAGCTATGGTTGATTTTATATGATTTTTAGAAGTTTTTGGGTATTTTCTGGAATTTCCTGAGTTATTTAAAATCTAAAAAATACCAGAAAAACCTTTACTGCGTCAGCATGACATCATGCTGACGTCTGCCAGTCAACAGGGCCAGTCCAGGTCAAACCTGACCAGTGGGACCCACTGGTCAGTGTCACAGTTAACTAATTAACTAATTAGAAATAATTAACACCTAAACTAGGTTTGACTTGCGGGTAGGGCCCACATGTCAGTGACCCAGGGGGTCAAACCCATGGTGAAAACAGGTCCAACTCGCCGGCGTTTAGCCGCCGGCGAGGCCAAACACGGCGGCGTGCTTCGGAAATCGCCTACGGTGCACGGCTCGAGCTGCGGTTAGGTGCGTTGGAAAGCCCTTGCTGTTGCGCGTCGGATGGTGGTGGTCGCCGGGCCTGGGGTGGCCGGAGACGACGGCAACGAGCTCGACGGCGGCGACCTGCGTCGGGCGTGTGTGGAGATGCGGCTGCAGGGGCCTAGGCGATGCGTGCGTAGCACCTTTCGCATCTACGTGCTGCGGTGAATGTGATGGACGGGTGCCAGTGACCAAATGGTCACCGGAGCATCACCGGCGGCGAGCACGGCGGCGGTGCGTGTGGGTGAGCTTTGTGCAGTGCGTTCCAAGGCAAAAGAGAGCCAACGGAGAGGGGGAGGATGAAGCTAGGCTCACAGGGGTTGCAGCAGGCGCCGGAGCGGGCTCGGGGGTGGTCGGAGCTGAGCGGAACGGCGAGGGGGATCTCCGCGGCCGGAGTTGGGGAAGAAGAGGTCGGGGGCGTCTCCAGGGCGGGCGAGCACTCGGGGCTCGGCCTGTTCAAAGCAGTCGAGGACGGCGGAGACGATGGACACCAAGGCGGGGCTCAGGGACGACGGTGGACGCGACTTCTACGACGGTGCGAACACGGCGGCGTCGGCCATGGCGCGGGGAGAGCGAGGGAGAGGAACTGGGAAGAGGTGGAGGTGTCTGCGAGGTCGGGGAGGACGTGGACGATCGAACCATCCCTCCAGAACGGCGAGAGGATGAAGCAGGGCGGCGGGCAGCTGCGTGGCGCGCGGCGCGGTCGCCGTCGAGCACCTGCCTGCCTGCCTGGCCGAGCCAAGCAGCTCGCTGGAGCGGCAGCTGGGCTGGGCTGGCAGGTGGGCCGGGTGGGGCGCCAGGTAAGCTTTTCTCTCTCCCTTTTTTTCTATTTTATTTTCTGTTTCATTTCTTTTGCAGCTTTGTTCATTTAAATAAAATACCAGAGCATTTTTGTAACTCATAACACTTGTCATACCTACTGTATATATTATGAACAGTAGGAAACATTATAGTTTATGATTATTTGAGCATTTAAAATATTTTATAGCATTTAAATGCCCAAATTCAAATACCATATGATTTAATCAAAAGCCCTAGATTGTCCTAGAAAATTGTGCACCATTTTTGGCAGAGGTTTAAGACCAAGATAGAAATGATGAACATTTTTGAAGGGCATTTTGGGTACATTGGAAAATATTTTAGCAAACCCTAGTTGTTAGGAGAGGGGTGCTAGGGTTTCTGTTAATCCCATTTCAAGTTTCTTTGAAAGTAGACATGATGCACACTCTAGTTAGGTCCTAATGCAAGTGCTAACTAGGGATGTGACAGCGCGAAGCCGCCTCCTTTCGCATTTACTGCGACGTGACGCATGCCTGTGGAAACCGCCCCACGCATGCCGCCCACGTCACGCACGCCCCTCCACCCCGCGCCATGCGCGCAGGTCGTGGGAGGCGCAGCGCGCGGAAAATCTTACCACGGTGAAAACCGCCCCGCCTGCCCGCGCACCGTTCTGGGCCTGGCCCAACAACGCGTCGCGCTTATGTGTGGCCCAGGCCCGGGGGCTCCTGTCGGTGTACAAAAAGAGGGGTACACTTTTTATACCCCTATGACTGTGCACGGGCAGTCTAAGCCACGGGCACCACCACAGCAAGCATAGCAGGGGAGGTGAGCCTAGGTAAGACCGAAGCTCGATGGAACTGGAGCAACGCCAAGAACAAGACCACAAAGAGCAAAGGGACGAAGCGGCTTCCCCCGGCAAGATCCTTGCAGAGAGCCAGTTTCAGCAGCCCTGGCAAGATCTTTGCCGGGGCCGGCTCTGGCAGCCCTAGCAAGATCCTTACTGCGACAGCTCGCCCCACGCCTACGTAGCGGATCACCCTTGAGTCCACTGCCCCCATGGGGAAAGGATTCGGGAGATATCCCCGTGGTGGCATGCAGATCTTTGTGAAGACATTCAAGGACAGATACACACACTAAGAGGACGACGACCCTTGGCGGGATCCCAGCCAAGGAGGACCACATGGCCTTCGGCAAGCACCTTGCCGGGGATGACAGCAGGCGCCGCGGCAAGACCCTTGCCGGGCCCCCGGCAAGGCCCTTGCCGAGGACACCCACAGGTCCACCGTCAGGCCTGCACCAACTGAGTTTCCACCGCCCCATGCAGCTGCCGACCCAACCAGCTGGGCAGGCTCCTACGTGGCAACATGTAGATCTTCGTGGAGACCCGCCGTTGCGCCACCTCACCTGCCTGCCTGCCTACATGGCACCTCAGGCACCACTGGCCAGGAAGCGTGTCAACACAAGGAGGAGCGGCGACGGACAAGACGGACGTCTCCCCTCGTCCCCGATAAAGCAAGGACACCTAAGCTAAGCGCATTAAATGCGCCTTGTCCTGTAATGCGAGGGATAACCTCGCATCACTGTACCCTTTCCATCTCCTGTGTGCCACTGTGGCAATCCCTTTTTCCTACAAAAGGAGGCCCGAGGCGACCAGGAGAAGGATTCGGCTCTTTAGAACTCCTCACGACCCGGCTTTTGGAGCTCCTCACTAGCTGAAAAACACAAACATATAATCCACCAAAGCAGGAGTAGGGTTTTACGCATCTTTGCGGCCCGAACCTGGGTAAAGGAACCATGTGCTAACTGTTAGATCCGCTCTTCTCTCAACCCCGCGCCCTGCAACCGTAGTAGGGATTCTTGTGATCCCATCGGTGTCGATCCAAATACACCGACATTGGTTGAATAAAAATCTCCTCCTCGTTGCGTGATTCATCATAAGAAAAAATAGGAGGATATTGGGAAACCTCTTCCCCTTCATTAGTATTCTCTTCATCTTCTATTTGTATTCTTCTCTTTAAGTAATTAGCAATATAAGGATTCTCAATGCAATTTACCGCACAATACATATAAATTTCCTCTAGATCAAAATCAAGAAATCTCTCAAGGTTATATGCCGGAATATCCTTAGTTATACGTTTCATTTCTTCATATCCCACAAGCAAACTAAGTTCACTATGGTGCACTACTGCAGGATGCTGCTAACGCGACACTACGATCAGAGACCCTTCGAGGAACTGTGTGCGATGCAATCATCGCAAACGGTGGTGTATGAAAACCGTCAAAATGTGTAAAAAAAAATGTGAAGACGGATGCATCAAACATGGTTCAAATTTTAGTAACGTGTGCCATGAAGGGCATACAGTTCATTTCAATTAACTTTTTGCGATGAGGAGGAACAAAAGAAACAGGCAGCCAGATGAAGGCGTGTGTGATACACAACATACGCTTCACTCGGATGAACTATTTTTGATTAGGCAACACAAAAGAAACGGACAGCCAGATGAAGGTGCGTGCGATATACAGCATACGGTTCACTCGGATGAACTGTTTGTGATTAGGTAACACAAAACAAACAGTCAGCCAGATCAAGGTGTGTGTGATATACAACATGCGGTACACTCCGCCTTGTCGCCAGTGTGTGACCACTGTGGCAACCGTTCGCTCCCCACTAGCCTCTTCTTGTACCATGACAACCGTCCACCGCCTCTTCACCTTTCCCTCTTGATTTGGAACTGCTCTCGCACACTCTTCCTCCCTCCTCCATTTGCCTTCACCCTTCCTTCTTCCAATGTTCGATCAACTTCTCCATGGAGGGAACTGGCCGGAAACGACCCCGTTATTCTTGCCCCAATCTGAATGATGACGTCGCGGAGGAATGATACGTCCATTTTGCATCATGCTTTTATATTGATATTTATTGCACTATGGGATGTTATTAAACATTATGTCACAATACTTATGCCTTTTCTCTCTTATTTTACAAGGCTTACATGAAGAGGGAGAATGCCGGCAACTGGAATTCTAGCCTGGAAAAGGAGCAAACATTGGAGACCTATTCTGCACAACTCAAAAATCCTTGAAACTCCACGAAACTCCGTTTCAGAAAATATAAACAATATCTGGCGAAATAAGTACAGGAGGGGGCCCACCCACCATCCACGAGGGTGGGGGCGCCCCCTGGCCGCGCCCCCTGCCTTGTGGGCCACCTGGCAGCTCCCCGATGCCCATCTTCTGCTATATGAGGTGTTTTGACCTAGAAAAAAAATCATAAGGAGGCTTTCGGGACGAAGCGCCGCCGTCTCGAGGTGGAACCAATCTAGGGCTCCGACGAAGCTGTTCTGCTGGGGATACTTCCCTCCAAGAGGGGGAAATCATCGCCACCGTCATCACCAACAACTCTCCCATCTTGGAGAGGCTTATCTTCACGAACATCCTCACCAGCACCATCTCCTCTCAAACCCTAGTTTATCTCTTGTATCCAATCTTTGTAACAAAACCTCAGATTGGTACCTGTAGGTTGCTAGTAGTGTTGATTACTCCTTGTAGTTGATGCTAGTTGGTTTACTTGGTGGAAGATCATATGTTCAGATACATTATGAATATTAATACCCCTCTGATTATGAACATGAATATGCTTTGTGACTAGTTACGTTTGTTCCTAAGGACATGGGAGAAGTCTTGCTATAAGTAGTCATGTGAATTTGGTATTCGTTCGATATTTTGATAAGATGTATGTTGTCTTTCCTCTAGTGGTGTCATGTGAACATCAACTACATGGAACTTAACCATTGTTTGGGCCTAGAGGAAGGCATTGGGAAGTAATAAGTAGATGATGGGTTGCTAGTGGCAGATGCTTAAACCCTAGTTTATGCGTTGCTTCGTAAGGGGCTGATTTGGATCCATATGTTTCATGCTATGGTTAGGTTTATCTTAATATTTCTTTTGTAGTTGCAGATGCTTGCAATAGAGGTTAATCATATGTGGGATGCTTGTCCAAGTAAGGGCAGCACCCAAGCACCGGTCCACCCACATACCAAATTATCAAAGTGACGAACGTGAATCATATGAGCGTGATGAAAACTAGCTTGACGATAATTCCCATGTGTCCTCGGGAGCGCTTTCCTTCATATAAGAGTTTGTCTAGGCTTGTCCTTTGCTACAAAAAGGATTGGGCCATCTTGCTGCACCTTATTTACTTTTACTATTTGTCACTTGATACCAATTACCTTATCACAAAAAACTATCTGTTACCGATAATTTTAGTGCTTGCAGGAAATACCTTACTGAAAACTACATATCATTTCCTTCTGCTCCTCGTTGGGTTCGACACTCTTACTTATCAAAAGGACTACGATAGATCCCATACACTTGTGGGTCATCAAGACTCTTTTCTGGTGCCGTTGCCGGGGAGTGATGTGCCTTTGGTAAGTGGAATTTGGTAAGGAAAAATTTATATAGTGTGCTCAAATTTACTATCACTTGTTACTATGGAACTTAATCATTTGAGGGGCTTGTTTGGGGTATCTTCACCCCGACTAGTAGAGCAAAGAGTTGCTCCTCAACCTACTGGACCTACTGAAAATGTTTGCTTTGAAATTCCTTCGGGTATGATAGAGAAACTGCTAGCTAATCCCTTTACAGGAGACCGAACCTTGCATCCTGATTTGCACCAAATCTATGTGGATGAAGTTTGTGGATTATTTAAACTTGCAGGTGTACCCGAGGATGTGATCAAGAAGAAGGTCTTCCCTTTATCTTTGAAGGGAGAGGCATTGACATGGCTTAGGCTATGCGATGATATTGGATCATGGAACTACAACCGACTGAAGTTGGAATTTCATCAGAAGTTCTATCCTATGCATCAGGTTCATCGTGATCGTAATTATTTATATTGTTTTTGGCCTCGCGAAGGAGAAACTATCGATCAAGCTTGGGGGAGGCTTAAGTCAATGTTATATTCATGCCCCAATCATGATCTCTCAAGAGAAATGATTATTCAAAAAAATTATGATCGGCTTTGTCTCAATAATCACTCCATGCTCGACTTCTTGTACCGGTTCTTTCATGATGAAGACTATTGAATTCAAATGGGATTTATTGGAAAGAATTAAATGCAACTCTGAAGATTGGGATCTCGACAAAGGTAAGGAGTCAGGTATAATACCTAAGTTTGATTGTGTTAAATCTTTTATGGATACCGATGTTTTCTGTGAATTTAGCACTAAATATGAACTTGACTCAGAGATAGTAGCTTCTTTATGTGAATCATTTGCTACTCATGTTGATCACCCTAAGGAAAAGTGCTTTAAATTTCATCCTCCAATTGAAGTAAAAGTAGTTGAACTTGTTATAGTTGAAGAAAATACTATCACTTGTAATGTTGATCCTGTTGTTCCTACCGCCTATATTGAGAAACCACCTTTCCCTGTAGAATAAAGGATCATGCTAAAGCTTCAACTGTGGTTCGTAAGAGTAATACTAGAACACCCACACCCTCTGAGAAAATTAAAGTTGAACCTAGTGTTGCTAGGGTTAAGGATCTCTTGGTCGATAATATAGATGGGCATGTTATTTACCTCCATGAGGAAGCTGCTAGAATCACCAAACTCGATAAGAGGAATAAACATAGTCCTATTGTAGGCATGCCTGTTATTTCCGTTAAAATTGGAGATGATTGCTATCATGGTTTATGTGATGTAGGTGCTAGTGTGAGTGTTATACCCATTTCCTTATATGAAGAAATTATGCACGATATTGCACCTGCTGAGCTAGAAGGTATTGATGTTACTATTAAGTTTGCCAATAGAGACACTATTGCACCAGTTGGGATTGTTAGAGATGTTGAAGTCTTCTGTGGGAAAGTTAAATACCTTGCTGATTTTCTTGTTCTTGGTTCTCCACAAGATGATTTTTGCCCCATTATATTTGGTAGACCCTTCTTGAATACTGTTAATGCTAAGATAGACTGCGAAAAAGATATTGTTACTGTTGGATTAGGTGATATGTCTCATGATTTTATCATTGCTAAATTTCGTAGACAACCCCATGATAAAGAATTGCCTAGTAAGTATGAAATTATTGGTCTTGCTTCTATTGCTGTACCTCCTAATGATCCCTTAGAACAATATCTACTTGACCATGAAAATGATATGTATATGAATGAGAGAAGGGAAATAGATGAAATATTCTTTAAAGAGGGACCCTTATTCAAACACAACTTGCCTATTGAAATTCTAGGGGATCCTCCTCCACCCAAGGGTGATCCCGTGTTTGAACTCAAACCATTACCTGATACTATTAAGTTTGTTTATCTTGATGAAAAGAAGATATATCATGTTATTATTAGTGCTAACCTCTCAGAGCAAGAAGAAGGGAAATTATTGAAAACTCTGAAGAAGCACCGTGCTGCTATTGGATATACTCTTGATGATCTTAAGGGTATTAGTCCCACTCTATGCCAACACAAGATAAAGTTGGAAAAGGACGCTAAACCAGTTATTGATCTTCAGCGATAGTTAAATCCTAGGATGAAAGAAGTGGTAAGGAAGGAAATACCAAAGCTTGTACAGGAATTTATAATTTATCCAGTTGCTGATAGTCAGTGGGTAAGTCCTGTCCATTGTGTCCCTAAGAAGGGAGGTATTACTATTGTTCCTAATGATAAAGATGAATTGATCCCACAAAGAGTTGTTACAGGTTATAGGATGGTAATTGATTTCCACAAATTAAATAAAACTACTAAGAAAGATCATTACCCTTTACCTTTTATTGATCAAATGCTAGAAAGGTTATCCAAACACACTCAATTTTGCTTTCTAGATGGCTATTCTGGTTTCCCTCAAATACCTATGTCAAAAGAGGATCAAGAAAATACAACTTTTACTTGTCCCTTCGGTACCTTTGCTTATAGACATATGCCTTTTGGTTTATGTAATGCACCTTCTACCTTTCAAAGATGCATGATGGCTATATTCTCTGATTTTTGTGAAAAGATTGTTGAGGTTTTCATGGATGATTTTTCCGTTTATGGAACTTCTTTTGATGATTGCTTAAGCAACCTTGATCGAGTTTTGTAGAGATGTGAACAAACTGATCTTTTCTTGAATTGGGAAAAGTGCCACTTTATGGTTAATGAAGGCATTGTCTTGGGGCATAAAATTTCTGAAAGAGATATTGAAGTTGATAAAGCTAAAGTTGATGCTATTGAAAAGATGCCGTGTCCCAAGGACATTAAAGGTATAAGAAGTTTCCTTGGTCATGCCGGGTTTTATAGGAGGTTCATTAAGGAATTCTCCAAAATCTCTAGGCCTCTGACTAATCTCTTACAAAAAGATGTTCCTTTTGCCTTTGATGATGATTGTGTAGAAGCATTTGAAATACTTAAGAAAGCATTGATCTCTGCACCTGTTGTCCAGCCTCTTGACTGGAATTTACCCTTTGAAATTATGTGCGATGCTAGTGATTATGTTGTAGGTGTTGTTCTAGGACAAAGAGTTGATAAGAAACTGAATGTTATCCAATATGCTAGTAAAACTCTAGATAGTGCCCAGTGAAATTATGCTACTACTGAGAAACAATTTTTAGCAGTTGTATTTGCTTGTGATAAGTTTAGACCTTATATTGTTGATTCCAAAGTAACTATTCACGCTGATCATGCTGCTATTAAATATCTTATGGAAAAGAAAGATGCTAAACCTAGACTTATTAGATGGATTCTCCTGCTACAAGAATTTGATTTGTATATTACTGATAGAAAGGGAGTTGAGAACCCCGTTGCAGACAACTTGTCTAGGTTAGAGAATATTCTTGATGACCCACTACCTATTGATGATCGGTTTCTTGATGAACAACTAGCTGTCATAAGTGCTTCTCGTACTGCTCCATTCTATGCTGATTATGCTAATTACATTGTTGCTAAGTTTATACCACCTAGTTTCACATACCAGCAAAAAAAGTTCTTTTATGATTTAAGACAACACTTCTGGGATGACCCACACCTTCATAAAGAAGGAGTAGATGGTATTATTAGACATTGTGTACCTGAGCATGAACAGGAACAGATCCTACGCAAGTGTCACTCTGAAGCTTATGGAGGACACCATGCTAGAGATAGAACTGCACATAAGGTACTGCAATCTGTTTTTTATTGGCCCACTCTCTTCAAGGATACCCGTAAGTTTGTCTTGTCTTGTGATGAATGTCGAAGAATTGGTAATATCAGTAGACATCAAGAAATGCCTATGAATTATTCACTTGTTATTGAACCATTTTATGTTTGGGGCTTTGATTATATGGGACAATTTCCTTCCTCTAATGGGTATACCCATATTTTGGTTGCTGTTGATTACGTTACTAAGTGGGTAGAAGCTATTCCAACTAGTAGTGCTGATCATAACACCTCTATGAAGATGCTTAAAGAAGTTATTTTCCCGAGGTTTGGAGTCCCTAGATACTTAATGACCGATGGTGGTTCTCACTTTATTCATGGAGCTTTCCGCAAAATGCTTGCTAAGTATGATGTTAATCATAGAATTGCATCCCCATACCACCCACAGTCTAGTGGTCAAGTAGAACTAAGTAACAGAGAGCTGAAATTAATTTTGCAAAAGACTGTTAATAGATCTAGAAAGAATTGGTCCAAGAAACTTGATGATGCATTATCGGCCTATAGAACCGCATACAAAAATCCTTTGGGTATGTCTCCATATAAAATGGTTTATGGAAAAGCATGTCACTTACCTCTTGACTAGAACATAAGGCATATTGGGCTATTAAAGAGCTCAATTATGATTTCAAACTTGCCGGTGAGAAGAGGCTTTTTGACATTAGCTCGCTTGATGAATGGAGAACCCAGGCCTATGAAAATACTAAACTGTTTAAAAAAAGTTAAAAGATGGCATGACAAAAGGATACAAAAGCGGGAGTTTAACGTAGGTGATTATGTCTTGCTATACAACTCTCGTTTAAGATTTTTTGAAGGAAGACTTCTCTCTAAATGGGAAGGTCCATACGTTATCGAGGAGGTCTATCGTTCCGGTGCCATAAAAATTAACAACTTCGAAGGCACAAATCCGAAGGAGGTGAACGGTCGAAGAATCAAACTTTATATGTCAGGTAATCCTATAAATGTTGAAACCAATGTTATTGAAACAGTAACCTTGGAGGAGTACATAAGGGACACTTTCCAGAATGATTCAAACTTCAAAAAGGAAGAGGTATGTGGTACGGTAAGTAAACCGACAACATAACAGTTATAATGGCAATTTTTCTCTGTTTTGGAATATTTAGAAAAATAGAAAAATAAGAACAATCCGGGAAGGACACAAGGCGTCCACGAGGGTGGAGGGCGTGCCCTACCACCCTGGGCGCGCCCCTACCTCGTGGGCACCTCGTGTGCCTCTCGGACTCCGTTTTCTTGCTAGTTACTCCTTTTGGTCGGTAAAATTCATTATATATTCTCCCGAAGTTTTTGACCACCGTATCACGCCAAAATCCTCTTTTTTTGTTTCGAGTTGTTTCTGTCGCAGACAAGAGCAAGATGTCTTCTCAGGAGTAAGTTGGAGAGAGTCGGGTGTCCCATGCAACACTTGGCTCAGGAGCAAACAGCGATGTTGACCACTTTGGGCCATCAACGGAGGAAGAGATGGAGGCTGACTTGAAAAGGATACATGCCATGGAGGAAGATCAAGAAGTTACTTCTCGGTTTCGAGCTGGATTCACGATGGGGGAACTACAGAACTCAGCTATTCCAAACTCAGTCATCCCTACCAATGTCAGGTTTCTTTCTTATGATAATACGAAAAAGAGTGTTACTTGTTCTCCCGCAGCTATGCAACATCCTTGGGTGAAAGGAGCTTTAGGCATCACGGGCAAGCTCCGCGAGGAAATAATGGACCTCAAGTAGCAATTTAACAAGCTCGAAGAGGAGAATCATATCCTGAGGGGTATCATCGCCAAGAATATCACATCACCACCTCCGAAGAAACAAACATGATCACATGAGTATGGGCACTCCCCTTGGCAACTGCCAAGCTTGGGGGAGGTGCCCCAGTATCGTATCACCATCACACTCCTATCTTTACCATTTTTCTTAGTTCGATCCTTTTTGGTAATATCTTGATCTAGTAGAATAAAGTTTAGTATGATCTAGTCGTGAGCTTTGCTTTATGATCCTCATCTTTGTAATCGAGTTTGTGAGCTATATAATAAAGATTAGTTTTTAGTCAAGGGCTTGACTTTTGCACTAAGATCATGAGAGGATAAAAGAAAATATAAAAAGTATCAAAGAGATCATATTGATCTTATGGATAGTAATGACTTCACATATAAAGAGTATGATGAATAAAAGTTGTTGAGAGTTGACAAACATAGTTTTGGTCATCGTTGCAATTAATAGGAAGTAATAAGGAAAGAGAGGTTTTCACATAAAAATATACCATCTTGGACATCTTTTATGATTGTGAGCACTCATTAAAATATGACATGCCAAAGAGTTGATGTTGGACAAGGAAGACAACGTAATGGGTTATGTCTTCTTATATCCGAAATAAAGTATATTGTCATGGATCATCCAACATACTGAGCTTGCCTTTCACCCTCATGCTAGCCAAAACTTCTTGCACCAAGTAGAGATACTACTTGTGCTTCCATACATCCTTAAACCCCGTCTTGCCATGAGAGTCCACCATAGCTACCTATGGATTGAGTAAGGTCCTTCAAGTAAGTTGTCATGGTTGCTACTCTCTAAAACATGTATGATATAGTAGTGTGTAGAAAATAAGCTTTATACGATCTTGTGATATGGAAGCAATAAAAGCGACGGACTGCATAATAAAGGTCCATATCACAGGTGGCAATATAAAGTGACGTTCTTTTGCGCCAAGATTTTGTACATCCAACCATAAAAGCACATGAGAACCTCTAATTCCCTTTGTGAAGGGCCTATCTATTGTTCTTACCTTATAAGAGTCATGGTGATCTTCACCTTTCCTTTTTACATTTTATCCTTTGGCAAGCACCTTGTGTTGGAAAGATCCTGACATATATACCCAACTAGATGAAAGTTATCATGCTCTATTATTGTTGACATTACCCTTGAGGTAAAAGCTTGGGAGGAAATACTATAAGCCCCTATCTTTCTCTGTGTCCGATTAAAACTCCATACCCATAAGTATTGCATCAGTGTTAGCAATTGTGAAAGACTAAATGATAGTTGAGTATGTGGGCTTGCTGAAAGGCTCTTATATTGACTCTTTCTGATGTTACGATAAATTGCAATTGCTTCAATGACCGAGATCATAGTTTGTTAGTTTTCAATGAAGTTTCTGATTCATTCTTTATATTGTGAATGGATTGTTAGTCTATCATAAGAAATCACATGAAAATTTATATATGTTACTGTTATAAGAATGATCATGATGCCCTCATGTCCGTATTTTATTTTATCGACACCTCTATCTCTAAACATGTGGACATATTTTTCGATATTGGCTTTCGCTTTAGGACAAGCAAGGTCTAAGCTTGGGGGAGTTGATACGTCCATTTTGCATCACGCTCTTATATTTGATATTTATTGCACTATGGGATGTTATTACACATGATGTCACAATACTTATGCCTTTTCTCTGTTATTTTACAAGGTTTACATGAAGAGGGAGAATGCCGGCAGCTGGAATTCAAGGCTGGAAAAGGAGAAAACATTGGAGACCTATTCTGCACAACTCAAAAAGTCCTGAAACTCCACGAAACTCCGTTTCAGAAAATATAAAAAATATCTGGCGAAAGAAGTACAGAAGGGGGCCACCCACCGTCCACAAGGGTGGGGGGCGCGCCCCTGCCTTGTGGGCCACCTGGCAGCCTCTCGATGCCCATCTTCTGCTATATTAGGTGTTTTGACCTGGAAAAAAACGTAAGGAGGCTTTCGGGACGAAGCGCCGCCATCTCGAGGCGCAACCTTGGCGTAACCAATCCAGGGCTTCGGCGGAGCTGTTCTGCTGGGGGTACTCCCCTCCGGGAGGAGGAAATCATCACCATCGTCATCACCAACAACTCTCCCATCTTGGGGAGGGTTATGTTCATCAACATCTTCACCAGCACCATCTCCTCTCAAACCCTAGTTCATCTCTTGTATCCAATCTTTGTATCAAACCTCAGATTGGTACCTCTAGGTTGCTAGTAGTGTTGATTACTCCTTGTAGTTGATGCTTGTTGGTTTACTTGGTGGAAGATCATATGTTCAGATCCTATGCATATTAATACCCCTCTGATTATGAACATGAATATGCTTTGTGAGTAGTTACGTTTGTTCCGGGAGAAGTCTTGCTAGAAGTAGTCATGTGAATTTGGTATTCGTTCGATATTTTGATAAGATGTATGTTCTCTTTCCTCTAGTGGTGTCATGTGAACATTGACTACATGACACTTCACCATTGTTTGGTCCCAGAGGAAGGCATTGGGAAGTAATAAGTAGAAGATGGGTTTCTAGAGTGACAGAAGCTTAAACCCTAGTTTATGAGTTGCTTCGTAAGGGGCTGATTTGGATCCATATGTTTCATGCTATGGTTAGGTTTACCTTAATACTTCGTTTGTAGTTGCGTATGCTTGCAATAGAGGTTAATCATAAGTGGGATGCTTGTGCAAGTAAGGGTAGCACCCAAGCACCGGTCCACCCACATACCTAATTATCAAAGTAACGAACGCAAATCATATCAACGTGATGAAAACTAGCTTGACGATAATTCCCATGTGTCCTCGGGATTGATTTCCTTCATATAAGATTATGTCCAGGCTTGTCCTTTTCTACAAAAAGAATTGGGCCATCTTGCTGCACGTTATTTACTTTTACTATTTGTCACTTGTTACCAATTACCTTATCATAAAACTATCTGTAACCGATAATTTCAGTGCTTGCAGGAAATACCTTACTGAAAACTGCCTATCATTTCCTTCTGCTCCTCGTTGGGTTTGACACTCTTACTTATCGAAAGGACTATAATAGATCCCCTACACTTGTGGGTCATCAAGGAACTCATTGATCGGTGCGACGTCATCACCTCGGCTAGCATGCCAGGTTTGTTCAAGAACATTCTCGACTCAACTAATAACATCATTAGAAGGAACCCAAGGGTCCAGCAGTGGTTCGATCTCCCCTATCTTCTTTGCCATGACCCTGCTAACTGGCGCGGGGACGAGGGAAGCCTCGCCTTGTGCAAGTTGATGCCTCTTGATAATGATACATATCATGTTAAGATGCCATCGCTTGAGGGCAAGGCTTGGGCAGGCGCAAATGAAGATTGGGTTGTTTATATTTGGTACAACTGCTAGTGGGAACTTGTAAATGTGTACACTCGTCACTGGGTTCCACTTCCAAAAATCTCAGACGACTGCCTAGAGGTTGAGTACATCGGTATTCTACATGAGTTCAAATACGATCATGGTGACTGTCGTCTACGGAAGATAGCAATTTGTCGAGTTCCCAACCGCTCTTGGAATTACACGAACTATGAAGTTGTTGCTATCTTCGACAAGCTTGTTGCCGTCCTTACTTGCACGCCCCGATGGATATTGCTCAAAAATCAATTTCTGTACACAGATGAGTACTATGATGCAATTCAATACGAGGGTCTTGTGTTTACTGCCACCACTCGTGGCACTGTTTTTGCATGGAATCCTCATGCTTTCGCTACGTTTTTCTTCCACTGTAATTATAATTGTTTCTTCCACATGCATGCAGGTTAGCTAGTTTCCCTTTACTAATTAACCTTCTTGTGTTTCCAAGGTCTTGTGAACATTCCACCACCTATACTTGAAAAATTATATAACCAAGGGGGAGATAATGATGCTGAGGATCACGAGCATGAGGACGAGCAGGACCCATATACTCAATGGAACCTGGCAACTTATTCCGATGGATCACCTTTTCTTGTCTGTATACATGGCACTTCTGATGTTACTAAGAGAGAAGGTGTTGTCTCGCATGGCCGCACTCTTCGAACCTATTCCAACATCCGTTGCAGGGTATTCGGGATGGATACTAGTGTACGAGTGCCAACACCTTCTCCCTGGTTCGGTATTGAAAGTCTTGGAGGAAACTCGCTCTTCCTTGGACAAAACTATCCAATGATGGTGGAAGGCGATCCAGCTGCTGTTGACACAATGTTACTACCATTTATGAGAAGCAACTGCATTTGTACCTCGAACATTGCTATGCTTCCCTACCGTCCCAATATTGGTCCTCACACATGCCACTTCATCCTGGATGATCAGTCCTCCGTTGGTCTCGAGATTGACAGTAGCTGGCCCTTCCCAGAGAATCACTTCTGCTTCAAAGCAAGCGTTTCCAACGCCGATGAGTGGTTGAGCTGAAGTTCATTTCATCGCTTTGTTATTTGTTGCGTGAGCAAAACTTTAATAGGCTATTTTGTTGGAAATGATCTATAATCCAACGTGTATCCTCGTTGTCGTTGTGGGCTGATGACTTGTTGTATGTAATGAATGCTACATTTGCATATGCGTCCATCAACTCACGCCTGCTAGTGGTGTCCATATGAACAGTGCTAGTGATTTTAGTTGCAAAAATTTGATAGTGCTAGTGATTTTTAGTTGCACATTTTGACAAATCGTAGTGTTACAAGGTTGACAAATGACATTGTTACTAGATAAATAAAAGTCAATCTTTCTAGTTTGACAAATGGCAACATACCCAAAATGAAAGATATGCAAATCTTACCAAATTTTTTGTACGTTGTTGCACACAGGTCATGCAAAACAGCCGTTTGCGTTGAAGGGGTGCAGAAATCCTGCTCGGCACATTTCCCCTTGGCTTCCTGGGGAAGCTGTCGGTTTGCATCCGGGTGTTATAACTAAAATGTTTGCGATGAGTGTTTTATATTTAAAAACCATTGACGTTTTTTCAAAAGAAAATCGTTTGATAAGTCTGTACATTAAGAGATAAAAATGCAAGTTCGTTCAAACCATATCTTTCAATATGTCACACTGTGAATTTATATTCATATGATCGAGAATTGGAGATATAGTATTAAACCCCAAAAAAAACTATTTCCGACGGCGGCGGAGGCGGCGTGCCGCGCCGTTGTTGTCGTTGTCGTCCTCTGGGATACCGTTGTTGAAGTCTTCAAGGCAACACAAAATGTTCTTCACTTGTAAATCAAACATCATGTCGTCGCGCGATCGACGGGCAGGGCGCGGGAGGACGGCAACTAGCGCCGCTAAGGGGGCGCGCGCATGGGAACGGGCACGGACGCGGCGGGTCCAGCCAAACGCACAGGGGCCGACACCACAGAGGGTGGAGGGCCGCGAACGGGCACGTGCACGGGCGCTGGCACTGGCATGTACACAAGCTCGCGCGGGTCCGCGGAGACCTCGCTAACGCCCGTGGCTTCCAGCGCTGTGATAGTGCTCGGCGACCAGCCCGTCAATGCTACGGGGATGGTCGCTGGCATGGGCGCGGGGATGGGAGCTGGGACGGGAGCGAGGGCAGCAACCGCCGCATCCAGCTCGTTCGGGGCCATGTCCATGAGGCTCCATTCCTCCTTATTTTCTATCTCCTCCGGCTCCGAGTCGACTTCACCAAACTTGAAGACTACTGGCAGATGATCGTTCTGCGCCATGTCATTGGTGGAGGTCTGCGGGAGGGAGGGGAATGGGAGGCGAATAGTAAGGCTACCCGTATTAACAGCGGCTCAGGTGCCATTAATAGAGAGGAAAGCAGGCGGCCATGGAAGTCAAAGGGCTCCCTTCCCAGTGAGCCTGCGCAGCGTACAACTCGCACCCTTCCCGGTAAGTTGCGCATTGGAGGACAGTTTGCACGCCTCTCGGTCAGCCTGCGCACCGGACAGCGCTCGCACGCCTCCCGTTCAGTCAAGGTCAAGCAACTGTCCGAACGGCACATCCTACAGCCATTAAAACCAAGACATGTGGCATCATGTGAATGGTTAACAGAACGCACACTGTTTGAATTCTACAAACATTTGAGATATTAAAGTGGCAGCTATTTTTTCAAAATGCCTTTGTTGCTTTCATTATTTGAGTGCGCCTTCTCTCAAAATGGACACGAAAAATGCCAGAGCATGTCGGGTGCCATTCCATGATAGCATGCCAGTTTTCATGAATTTCAGACGAGTTTTGGATGTACTAGAATTGAAAAACCAGGCATCCAATGTTTTGCCGGCAATCAACGGTGCCCTGATGTTTGAAATTCATTCCCATTTCTTGCATGGGACCTAAGCATGCACCCAAGTACACATATTTGATTTTTCAACCAATTTATATGCACTGGAGCATGTGCATGTAGTTCAAATTTTAATTATGCACATAAATGCATTGAAAACTTAGTTAATGCATGAAAATGTCTAAACGAACCGCGAAAAATCCGAAAAATTGACACAACACTCCTGTTGTTCTATCTTGACACGAGAAATTTTTGGAAAGCAATAAGAGGCAATGGATATCGTTTCGTCCCCAAAGGTGGGACGTTCCCTACTGAAACCATCATGCTTGTTGTGAGAAGCTCTAGTTTGTGAGAAGCATATACCCGAAGCTGCCCCGAATGGGACAATTTCTTCACCACGGCATATTGATACTGCTTCATGATAGCATGGCAAGTTTCATGAATTTCAGATGAGTTTTGGATTTACCAGAATTTAAAAACCATGCATCTACACGTTTTGCCGGCAATCAACAGTGCCCTGGTGTTTGAATTTCATTCCCGTCTCCTGCATGGGACCTAAGCATGTACCCAAGGACAAAGATTAGATTTTCAACCAACTTTAGTGCACTGGAGCATGTGCTTTTACTTCAAATTTGAATTATGCACATAAAATGCCTAGAAAACCCAGTTAATGCATAAAAATGTCCAAACGAACCCCAGAAAATCACAAAAATTGACACAACACTCATGTTGTTCTATGTTGACACTTAAAAATTATTGAAAGCAATAAGAGGCAATGCATATCATTTCGTCCCCAAAGGTGGGACGTTCTCTATCGAAACCATCATGCTTGTTATGAAAAGCTCTGGTTTGTGAGAAGCTTATACACGAACCTGCCCCAAATGGGACAAATTTTTTACCATGACATGTTGATGCCGCTCCATGATAGCATGCCAAGTTTCATGAATTTCAGACGAGTTTTGGATTTACCATAATTTAAAAACCAGGCATCTCAATGTTTTGCCGGCAATCAGCAGTGCCCTGGTGTTTGAAATTCATTGCCGTCTCTTGCATGGGACCTAAGCATGCACCCAAGGGCACACATGTGATTTTCCAACCATCTTGGGTGCACTGGAGCATGTGCATGTTGTTCAAATCCGAATTATGCACAAAAATGCCTAGAAAACTCAATTAATGCATAAAAATGTCCAAACGAACCCTGAAAAATCCTAAATATTGACACAACACTCCTGTTGTTCTATGTTGATATGAGAAATTTTTGAAAGCAATAAGAGGCAATGGATATCGTTTCGTCCCCAAAGGTGGGACGTATGTTCCCTACCGAAACCATCAGGCTTGTCATGAGAAGCTCTGGTTTGTGAGAAGCATATACCCAAACCTGCTTGAGACGAGTTTTGTATTTACTAGAATTTGAAAACCAGACATCTCAATGTTTGCTCGCAATCAACGGTGCCCTGGTGTTTGAAATTCATTCCCATTTCTTGCATGGGACCTAAGCATGCACCCAAGGACATCGATTTGATTTTTCAACCAATTTATTTGCACTAGAGCATGTCTATATAGTTCAAATTTGAATTATGCACATAAATGCATTGAAAACTTAGTGAATGCATAAAATTGTCCAAACGAACCCCGAAAATCCCAAAAATTGACACAACACTCGTGTTGTTCTATGTTGACACGAGAAAAAATTTGAAAGCAATACGAGGAAACGGATATCGTTTCGTCCTGAAAGGTAGGACGTTCCCTATTGAAACCATCATGCTTGTTGTGAGAAGCTCTGGTTTGTGAGAAGCTTATACTCGAACCTGCCACAAATGGGACAAATTTTTTACCACGGCATGTTGATGCTGCTCCATGATAGCATGCCAAGTTTCATGAATTTCACACAAGTTTTGGATTTACTAGAATTTGAAAACCAGGCATCCCAACCTTTTGCCAGCAATCAACACCACCCTGGTGTTTGAATTTCATTCCCATCTCTTGCATGGGACCTAGAAATTCACCGAAGGACACACATGTAATTTTTCAACCAACTTTGGTGCATTGGAGCATCTGCTTGTAATTCAAATTTGAATTATGCACATAAAATGCCTAGAAAACCCAGTTAATGTATAAAAAGGCCAAATGAACCCCAAAAATTTCATTCCCATTTCTTGCATGGGACCTAAGCATGCACTGAAGGACATAAATTTGATGTTTCAACCTATTTGTATGCACCGGAGCATGTGCATGTAGTTTAATTTTGAATTGTGCACGTGAAATGGCTAGAAAACCAGTTTAATGTATAAAATGTTCAAACGAACCCTGCTTAATTCCAGTTCTTTTACGAAACACATATAGTTGCATGTTCACTTCAGATAAAATTTCTAGCAATTCAAACAGCGTCCATTGCCGCCGTGACCCAATTTTGTAATTCAAATCAAGTAGATCCCACACAGTTTATTATCACCAACCATGTGAGATGTAGTACAAAATATCTTGGAGAACCATTGGTGTATAGTACGCGAGAAGGTGCGTCGGCTATAGTCCAGAGTCGGCGTGTCAAGCACACTAGCTCACTCCCCAAAAAGTCCCGCCTCTGCATCCCTCGCAATCTCGAAAATATCTACCACCTGGAAGGTTTTAATGTTTGATAGCACACGATTAGTATGTGCGGACCGTGTGCGATGTCTGTCACTCCCGCTCTGCTTCAGTCCCTTGATTCAAATTTTTGGTAGCCCCAGCATTTTACTCCCGCCTCTGCATCCCTCGCAATCTCAAAAATATTTGCTCGCCTTTGATCCAAATTTTTAGTAGCCCCGCCTTGTTACTCCCGCCTAGTAAAATTTTCAGTTGCCGTAGTATTTCCTCAAACACAACCTCCCCCCCTCCACACACCCCAAAAACCTCCGCTCACACAGACACACACAACCCTCGAAACCATTGGTATGTCCCTGCCATCGCCGGCGCCTCCATCCTGAACCTCTGCCTGTGTGCCGGGGAGCTCGAGGGGCCAATGGCCAAAAAAGGCTTATCGTGGCCTTTTCGCTCGACGTCGGCGAGGTGGCCACCGAGGTATCCTCGGCGTCCTCTGCGAGCCCGATCCGACGTCGCTGGTCCCCCGATCCGCCTGCCACCGTGCCCCCTACGTCGGTTCGAGGACTTGCCCATCCTCCCTTGGACCCCGACACCCGATGAAGTCCTATCTTGGGGTCCGGCAGCGGCGGTGGGGGACGTGGGTCACCGAGATTACAGATCGAGAGAGCCACACTCGCCGGTGCCTCGGTGGCTTCCACATGGCTGAGCTCACGGCCATAGAGTACAACCGCTGGCAGGTCCGCTACCGCGGCACGGCGGCTAGGCTCAATTTCCCCTTCGGCACACGCCGGGTCCACCTCGTTCCGCTGGAGCCAGGGGTGGTGAGCTCGGCTATGGCGCGGGAGGACCGCGAGGCATGGGAGCGTCTCGAGGCCGAGGCCGCCGACGAGGCCTACATGCAAGAGCTCCGCTGCCAGCACCCAGAGCTCATGGAGGCGGAGCGGGCGATCTTTGCCGGTGCATAGGGGCGAGGTTATCGCGCTCTCCTTCGATGACGAGGTCGAAGGCGGCGGGGACGGAGGCGCGGAGGGCGACGAGGTTATCATGCTCTCCTCTGATGACGAGGTCGAAGGCGGCAGCGACGGCGGCGCGGAGGGCATCGAGGTGGGCCATGAGGACGAGGTGATCGACAACGACGAGTGGAGGAGTGCCTTCCCCAATGACCCCGACGACGGTACTCGCCCGGACCTGGCTCGCCGCACACCGTACATGACGAGGAAGGATTGGCTCGACCTCTACTTCGACCGAAATTAGTTTAGCTTAGTTTAAATTTATGTTTTATGTTCGGTTATGCAAAACTATCGATGTTTATGTTTGAATGCATGCTACTTTCGGTTGAACCTGCTTTGAACTTGATCAAATTGAAGTTTACATAAGTTTAGGGGATCGACTAGAAAAGGCCAAAAATTGCTGGAGTATATATATATATATATATATATATATATATCCACTAAGCAAAGGGGGTAGAGTTATGACTAGAGGGGCTAGAATGACTCAGGAACCTCTATATCCTGAGGGCCACCCTAAGAGAATTGAGGAAGATTCTCAAAGAACTAATGTTGATGCACCTAGTCCTTCTGAAAAGAAGAAAAAGAAAACCGATAGGACTTTGCATGCTTCTAGTGAACCTGTTGTTGACTCACCTGAGAATCCCAATGATATTTCTATTTCTGATACTGAAACACAATCTAGTAATGAACATGAACCTAGTGATAATGTTAATAATGATGTCCATGATGATGCTCAACCTAGGAATAACGATGATGTAGAGATTGAACCTTCTGTTGATCTTGATAAGCCACAATCAAAGAATCAATGTTATGATAAAAGAGATTTCGGTTCTAGGAAGGACGACAAGGAAAGAGAACCATGGGTTCAGAAACCCATGCCTTTTCCTACTAAACAATCCAAGAAAAAGACCTATCTTTTTGCGTATGCGTTTGACTGATATGCTTAAAATATATCCTTATGCTAAGTATATGAAATATATTATTACAAATAAAAGGAAGATACCAGAAGTTGAAATTTCTACCATGCTTGCGAATTATACTTTTAAAGGTGGAATAGCAAAGTAACTAGGAGATCCAGGAGTACCAACTATACCATACTCCATTAAAAGGAACTATGTTAAAACTGCTTTATGTGATCTTGCAGCTGGTGTTAGTGTTATGCCTCTCTCTTTATATCGTAGACTTGATTTGAATAAGTTGACACCTACTGAAATATCTTTGCAAATGGCCGATAAATCAACTGCTATACCTGTCAGAATTTGTGAGGAAGTGCCTGTTGTGGTTGCAAATGTTACTATTTTAACTGACTTTGTTATCCTTGATATCCCCGAGGATGATAGTATGTCGGTTATCCTTGGTAGACCCTTTTTGAATACTGCAGGGGCTGTTATTGATTGCAAGAAAGGCAATGCCACTTTTCATGTTAATGGTAATGAGCATATGGTACACTTCCCGAGGAAACAACCTCAAGTCCACATTATCAATTCCATTGGAAACATTTGAACGATTACTATTGGAGGTTTTGAATTTCCTCTTCCTACTGTCAAGAAGAAATATGATATTCTTATTGTTGGGGACATACATATCCCCATTGAGGTAACCTAGTGTTATTCGGAAATTCTCCGGTTTCATGTTATTCGAAAAGAGTTTGTTAACCAGACTTGATCAACCTTGTTAGTGGATTCCTTTTGATGAGCATGAGATGGATGAAGTTAAAAAGCACAACTCTCTGTACCCTACTTTTACTTCCTGTTATTTAGATTAAATATACCAAAAATAGTGTTTTCTGTCTGTTTTCTGAGTTATCCTTGCAATAAAAATACCCCGAAAATAAAAGTTCTCCAAATGTCCTGAAAATGAAATCTGATTTTTTCTAGAATATTTAAGAATATTTGACACTGAGAGCACACCAGGGGGCCACACCACCTGTCCACGAGGGTACAGGGCGCGCCCACCACCCCGGGCATGCCCCCTGCCTCGTGGGCCCCACGTGACCCCTCCACTTATTCCAGCACCCACATACTTCATCTTCATCCAGAAAAAAAAATCCTCCCATAGCTCAAACTCGTGTTCTAGCTCATCTTGCTACCATTTTCGATCTCCTTGCTCAAAGCTTCACTCACAAATCTATTTGGGGAGATTGTTCTTCGGTATGTGACTCCTCCATTGATCCAATTAATTTTTGTTCTAGTGCTCTATTTATTGCAAAAAAATTGTTGCTTAGGTGACCCTGTTCTTGAGCTTGCATGTCAAATTTATGTGTTCAAAAGTAGTTCTAATACATGATATAGCCTCTAGGCACTTGTGGGAGTAGTTGCTATCAATCTTGTTGAGTTTGGTTCACTTTTGTTTCGAGTCACTAAAAAATCAGAAATTTTTCAGAGAAAAATGCATAGGAAAATCTACCAAGGTGGTTCCTCAGGAAGCAAATACCAAGGTTCGCGACACGTGAGCCGGACGACGAACCACCGAGGGAAGCTCAAGTGTGGCTTTGTGAATGGTCGTCGGAGGAGTTTATGGTCCAGGCAGACATTGAGGAAGAATTTGACATGTATGTGTGTAATGCTGATCTTGAGGACTTCGTGTCAGATAAGTGTTCACAGTACCACTACCTAACTGATTCTTTTGTGAGAAGATTAAAATTTACATCCTCACGCAATTCTCACACTGTCTTATTTGATCTTTATGATAAATCATATACCATGGACTTAGAAGATTTTAATGATGCTTGTAAACTCCCGCGGTGGGGTAATGTTAGTGAACCTCGCAAATCTGAATATAAGGACTATCTAGCTAGTATCACTATGGGGGAATCTAGAGAAATCACACAAGCTACCATAGGGAGCACTCATTTCACTTCCGTACATTATTTTGCTCTCTTCGTTGGTAGATGCATTAACGGTAAAGACGAGGCTTGCCACATGTGCATTCCAGATCTTAGTGTCCTCAAAAGTGCAGTACTAGGTGATAGACAATATAGCTTGGGGGCCATTGTTGCACAAAGGCTACATCTTAACGGTTTAAGTAGAGATTTGTTTGGTGGAATTTATGCAACTCGTGTAGCCAATTATCTTCGTGTACACATACATGAAAATGACATGAAATTGCCTCCTGCTTATCTCGATTATAATGCTATGGTTCGCCGTCAGTTTGTTGAGAGGAATGAACAATTCCTCCAACACCGACTAATCTTTGACATGCATTGCACTGTCCATATTTCTCTCCCTGCTCCTACTTTCTTTGACTTTCAGGCAAAAAGGAGATATGTTATAACCAGGGAGGAGGAGAATGAGTATGATGAGAGGACGGAGGCGGCTCATCAACAAGCTACCACTCATCAGTCAATAGCTGCTGCATCGCAGTACAACCCCAACTACAACTTTGGATATCCGTCAGGCCAGCAGTGGGCATAGACAAACTTAGGCCTAAAGCTAGCTTGGGGGATTACGTATTTCTCACTAACATTACATTCATGTTCACACACTCATTCCAGTAGTCGGTGCTCATACTTTTTCATTGTACTATCCCTGCTAGTTTATTTTCTTTTCTAGGACTTTTTCTTGTGTGTTTGAAAAACCTTAAGAAAAACAAAACAAATTAGTTGTAGCTTTTAGCTAGTTCGCTTTTCATGCATGTAGTAGTAGTAATTAAAAGAAAACCCAAAAATATTTCTCATTCTTCTTTTTTCTTGTTGGGAGCTTTCCCGTGTAAATAGTTTTATTTCTTTTCTTTTCTTACGGTGCTAAGAGGAGAAGACCATGATGAAAATGTTTAGTGGCTCTCATATGCATTATTGTTGATTTAAGCAAGAGTCATATTACCTTGTCTTCTCTCGTGCATTAAATGCTTGCAGATTCCAGCTTAGTCCAATGCACGTGCACTATTATTATTATCCACACCGTTCGGTCGTGCGAGAGAAAGGCAATAATGACGATATATGATGAACTGATTGAGATGAGAAAAACTGGTATGAACTCGACCTATCTTGTTTCTGTAAATATGATTAGTTCATCATTCCTGATTCAGCCTATTATGAATGAAACATGATTCCAATGACAATTAGAGATCATAGTTTCTCATGCCATGCTTAATCAGCTAGGAGTTTATAATGGTTTACCTTGCGTGCCAACATAATATTAAAATGGTTGTGATGTGGTATGATAGGGTGGTATCCTCCTTTGAACGATTCAAGTGGCTTCACTTGGCACATGTACACGCATGTAGTTGAAACAAAATCAACATAGCCTCCACGATATTTATGTTCATGGTGATCTATATCCTATTCATGCTTGCACTCATTGTTGATTAATCTTAATGCATGTTCATGACTGTTGTCGCTCTCTAGCTGGTCGCTTCCCAGTCTATTTCTAGCCTTCACTTGTACTAACCGGGAATACTGCTTGTGCGTCCACTTCCATAACACAAAAGTATTCCGTATGAGTCCACCATACCTTCCTATATGCGGTATTTACCTGCCGTTCCAAGTAAATTTGTATGTGCCAAACTCTAAACCTTGAAATGAAATTCTGTTTTGTATGCTCGAACAGCTCATGTGTCAACTAGGGCTGTCTATATCTTCCATGCTAGGTGGGTTATTCTCACGACGAGTGGACTCCGCTCATCATTCACAAGAAAATGGTAGGTAATCGGGATGCCTAGTCCCATGCTTAATCAAATCAAAATAATTAAACAAAGCTCCCCTAGGGCTGTTGTTGGTATGGACGGTACCCCTTGTTTTGGGCCAGCCGTGGAGTGTGTTTGTTGGTGGTGGGGGAGTATATACTTTACCATTCTATATGGGAACCGCCTATAATGTGTGTAGCATGGAAGATATCGATAAATCTTGGTTGTTTTGTTGACAATGAAAGTATGCCACCCAAAATATTATTTATCGCTATTTCAAAACTTGAGCTCTGACACCTCTACAAATCCCTACTTCCCTCTACGAAGGGCCTATCTATTTACTTTTATGTTGAGTCATCATCCTCTTATTAAAAAACACTAGTTGGAGAGCACCGCTGTCATTTGCATGCATTGCTATTAATTTACATTGAGTATGACTTTGACTGGATCTCTTTTACCATGAACTACAATGTCTAGTCAGTCCTTGATCTTCAGAGGTGCTCTGCATTTATGTTTTGCGGTCTCAGAAAGGGCTAGGAAGATACCATCTTGTTATATCATATTATGATTGTTTTGAGAAAGTGTTGTTATCCGAGGTTTACTATTATTTCTCTCTAGTTGATTATGCCATTGATATGAGTAAACATGAGACCTAAAAGTTATTGTGAATGTGGTTAGTTCATAATCTTTGCTGAAAACTTGAATGTTGGCTTTACATATTTGCAACAACAAGAGCAAACAGAGTTTGTAAAAGTTTTTCTTTATCACTTTCAGTTTATCAACTGAATTGCTTGAGGACAAGCAAAGGTTTAATCTTGGGGGAGTTGATACGTCTCCAACGTATCTACATTTCCAAACACTTTTGCCCTTGTTTTGGACTCTAACTTGCATGATTTGAATGGAACTAACCCAGACTAATGCAGTTTTCAGCAGAATTGCCATGGTGTTATTTTTGTGCAGAAATAAAATTTCTAGGAATGACCTAAAAATCCACGAAGAATATTTTTGGAGTATATAAAAAATATTGGCGAAAGAATCAAGACTAGGGGGGCCAGACCCTATCCACGTGGGTGGGGAGCATGCCCCCTGTCTCGTGGGCCCCTTGAGGCTCCACCGACCCCGACTCCAACTCCTTATATTCACTTTCGGGGGGAAAACAATCGGAGAGAAGGATTCATCATGTTTTACGAGACGGAGCCGCTGCCAAGCCCTAATCTCTCTCGGGAGGCCTGATCTGGAGTCCGTTCGGGGCTCAGGAGAGTGGAGATCGTCGCCGTCGTCATCATCAACCTTCCTCCATCACTAATTTCATGATGCTCACCGCCGTGCGTGAGTAATTCCATCGTAGGCTTGCTGGACGGTGATGGGTTGGATGAGATTTACTAGGTAATCGAGTTAGTTTTGTTAGGGTTTGATCCCAAGTATCCACTATGTTCTAAGATTGATGTTGCTATGACTTTGACTTTGACATGAGGAATCGCATCCGGCATAATTATCCATCACTGATCCAATGTGTACGAGCTTTTCACATATTGATCCTTGCTTAGTTACTTTTTCGCTGCTACTGTTACAATCACTACAAAACTGCTACTATTACTTTTGGCACCATTACCGTTACTTCCATACTACTTTGCTACTAAATACTTTGCTGCAGATATTAAGTCTTTCAGGTGTGGTTGAATTGACAACTCAACTGCTAATACTTGAGAATATTCTTTGGCTCCCCTTGTGTCGAATTAGTAAATTTGGGTTGAATACTCTACCCTCAAAAACTGTTGCGATCCCCTATACTTGTGAGTTATCAAGTGCCCCAAAATTTCTACTGGAGAGTCAAGATGCAAACGTGTGCCAACCCCTATGCATAAGTTCACAAGGTTACTGAACCCGCAAGTTGATCACCAAAACATACATCAAGTGGATCACATGAATATCCCATTGTGACCACAGATAAGCACATGCAAGTCATACATCAAGTGTTCTCAAATTCTTAAAGACTCAATCCGATAAGATAACTTCGAAGGGAAAACTCAATCCATTACAAGAAGGTAGAGGGGGAGAAACAGCATAAGATCCAACTATAATAGCAAAACTCGTGGTACATCAAGGTCGTGCCAAACCAAGAACACGAGAGAGAGAGAGAGATCAAACACATAGCTACTGGTACATACCCTCAGCCCCGAGGGTGAACTACTCCCTCCTCATCATGGGGACTGCCGAGATGATGAAGATGGACACCAGTGATGTTTTCCCCCTCCTGCAGGGTGCCGAAACATGCTCCCGATTGATTTTTCATGGCTACAGAGGCTTGTGGCGGCGAAACTCCCGATCTAGGTTTATTTTCTAGGTTTTCCTTATTTATAAGAATTTTTGGCATCGAGGACAAGTGAAGATACCGTAGACCTAGGGTAGGGTCATAGGCCTGACCTAGACGCCCTACCCAAGGTCACTACCCTAGGATCAAAGACATTCCAAGGATGACAAAAGGTATCGACTGAAGTGACCAAGGAGTGCAATCCACTCGACCATATATCTCATTCTATATCTCACTCGGATACCCCAATTCCATTCGACCAAATGAAGTCACTCGACCATGCAAGAAACCACTCAGAGCATAGAAGATCTAAGGTCACACAAGACCAGCAACGGTCGGGCTCACTCCGTAGTCTTGAAGGCCATCACAGCTCTTTATTACAGGCGTTATCAGTAACACCCTGTCTTTATGTACATTGAACCCTCTATAACGCGGGGCGGTTGGGGTCCTGGCGCACAATATATAAGCCAACCCCCTCTGATACAAGAGTTCGCACCCCCTGTAACACACACACCCATATTCCAGTCGACAGCCTTCGGGCACCGAGACATAGGGCTTTTACCTCCTGCGAGAGGGGCCTGAAATCGTAAAACTCATATGAACAACCTTGCCATAGCTAGGACCTTGCCTCCTCCTACATACCCCCTACTCTCACTGTCAAGCCTAGTAC
>LR738715.1:400060850-400165479 GCA_902687465.1 Secale cereale | reverse complement strand
AACCACTCAGAGCATAGAAGATCTAAGGTCACACAAGACCAGCAACGGTCGGGCTCACTCCGTAGTCTTGAAGGCCATCACAGCTCTTTATTACAGGCGTTATCAGTAACACCCTGTCTTTATGTACATTGAACCCTCTATAACGCGGGGCGGTTGGGGTCCTGGCGCACAATATATAAGCCAACCCCCTCCGATACAAGAGTTCGCACCCCCTGTAACACACACACCCATATTCCAGTCGACAGCCTTCGGGCACCGAGACATAGGGCTTTTACCTCCTGCGAGAGGGGCCTGAAATCGTAAAACTCATATGAACAACCTTGCCATAGCTAGGACCTTGCCTCCTCCTACATACCCCCTACTCTCACTGTCAAGCCTAGTACCACGACAGTTGGCGCCCACCGTGGGGCAGGTGTCTAAGCGACTTCTAGTGAGGTTGCAAGTTTTTCTCTGATCTTCATCAGCATGGTTTCTGGCGATGGTCTGGTGTTGGGCCGCGAGATCTGACTCGGCGCAATCATTTTCGTCGCCGATGACTCTGCCTAGCTTCAAGAGGCTCCCCTCGACGTCGAGGCACTTCTCGTCTGCGGGGCGGCGGACTTTCGTGCGAGTGCTTGTGGTGTCCTTCTCCGACAGCCATCGACCCAGTATCAGTCGGCTCCCTCGTCATATGCTCTCCCCGCTGCACACCTCCGCAAGCGGTCCGGTCGGTCGAGGCTCCAGCGGTGGGTGAAGCACGCGGTGGCTCCCGAATAAGCCACCCCCAAGTTGCGGCAATCGAGCCCGACGAGTACCACTACGGGCCGATTGACCTGCCGACTGGCTCCGTAGATACACTTTCCGTGTGCGGGAGCAGTGACCCCGCAGCGGAGGTCCTTGTGGTCGGCTCTCAGCACAGTCCGCCTGGGTACCCTCGCGGTGATGGCGGCGGCAGCGACGATGGTCAATCGTACGATCACAATGGGTATGTGCCTTAGCCCCTCACTACGGAGCAAAGAGAAGAGCTGCGTCGCCGCAACATCAAAGCACTGCAGACCCCCATCTTCGGAGAGACTTCCGAGGCTCAGGCCCTGGAAGCCGCCCGCCTAGCCACCATGGTCGAGCGCGCGCGTCTAGAGAACCTTCAGCATTCACTCGACGATCGAGCGCGCCGACTGATTCCCGAATCTAGTCGACGGCAGCGATAGTTGTTTCTTCCCGAGCCCCAGGTACACCGCACTCCGATTCAGAACCTCATAGCTGCAGCCCTTACTGTAGAGCCGATCCAGCCATCCCAATCAGAAGGTGGAAGAGGTCTGCTGTAGATTCGAGCGCTGCTCCGAGCAGCAGGTGAACAGAATTTAGCCGCTTCCCAGTCGCGCAACAGAATTCACAGCAGGTCCGTGGCAGCGGACACAGTTTGGTCGGCCCACAGCCCAAGATCGCCCCCTCGACATGAAGGTCCTGGGCTCCGCCAAGAGCAACATCTGGGTCAGAATTATGATCGGTATGACCATCGACTCGGTCATAATGACCGTCGTCGAGTGCCCACGCCACCTCTGGGGAGCGGATCGTACTCGCCCCGGCGGTATGATGGCAGGCGCCCACATGGTGACGAGCGAAGGATCCTAGTAGATGCCCGAAGACCCTGCTTTGATGTGAGATCGATTCTTGTGCAAGGTCTGGTCGATAGGAACCGCGCACAAAGAGAAGGGCAGGATAGGGACCGTCCGAGTGGCAGCAGAGTACACGTTTCCGGGCCCGAATGTTTCAGCAGCGCCATCCGGGCCGCTAAGATCCCCCCAACTTCAGGTTGGCAGCACGGGTGAGGAAGTTCACTACCGAGTCAAAGCCAGATACTTGGCTAGAGGATTACCGAGTGCCTGTGGAGATTGGTGGCGGCAACGATGATGTAGCCATGAAGCAGCTCCCTCTGATGCTGGAAGGCTAAACCAGAGCTTGGCTAAATCAGTTGGCCCCTGGCAGCATATTCAGCTGGGAAGAATTGACCCGAGTGTTTGTCAGGACCTTTGAAGGCACTTGCAAACGACCAGCCGGAGCATTGCATCCAAAAGCCGAATGATACTTTGAGAGATTACATCCAGAGGTCATACAGTGGCTAATTTGTCAGAACATCAGGCAGTTTGCGCCTTTAAAGAGGGCATACCATACTGAGAGCTAAACCTGAAATTCGGTCGGAGAGGAGACATGTCTCTGACTCGGATGATGGAGATAGCCAGTCGGTACGCTAACGGCAAAGAAGCAGACCGACTTCATAGCAGCAAGAAACCAGTCGCCCAGGATGATGGAAATTCCAATCGGAAACCAAAGCGCAAGTTGATTCGGCCCTCATTGTCTTTTGCTAGTGCAATCCTCAGTTCTTTCCAACCGGCGTCATTTCCCCATCCGAAGTGGACCTTCTTTTTCCCACCCGCCCACCCTTTTCTTCTCGGACCCGGAGTCCCTAATCGAGTATCCACCATAATTGTGCGAAGCGTTGGATTTCTTTCCTCAATTACTTAAACTGTTGAATTCTCCTCTCGTTCGACATTCTTCATCTCTTTTCTTTTCTGGTGGTTCCAATTCAATTTGTTTTTGGTGTTCTTTATATTATTTTCCCTTGGCCCAGATGTTTCCAATTGCTCGGTCGCCTCTCGCCATTTAATTTTTCCGGAGTTCTGAAGACATCTCAGAAGATTCATGTTCACATTCAATTAATTCGGGGTTGTCACCTCATTTGAGTAATTCAATCGTTTTGGTGCATTGTTTCTCATTCAAACATTATTTTCCAACGGTGATTGTTCTTTCAGTGGGCCCTAACCCATAGGTCTTTTCCAAGGATCTTACCTAAGTCTTCTAATTTCCCAGAGTGTTCCAAAATTATTTTCAAGTGTGACGTAAGTATGGATTCCATCAGTCATTTGCCTTCTCCAAGATCATTTTCAAATTCGTTTCATGCTTGGTTCAAAATTTCCTCCTTTCATTCTTCCGGAGTATTTCAATAATTTTTGGTTGTGTTTCTCGTCGTCATTCTCATCATTTGCAAACCGAAGAAGAGTTTTCCTCTGAATCTTGTTCGTCCTCTCGAAGATTCGTGCTTCTTCTTAATGCCATCCTCTCAAATTGTTCGGATCGTGACGAACACTTTTCCTTACTGATCCAGACCATTTCAAGATATTTGTTTTTCATTGTGTTCCTCCGAAGGCCATCATTCCAGAAGATTTCTTCGTGCTAAGTTTTCAACTTCGTCCTCCAACCATTCTAAAATGATGTCTCTTTGTTCGTCTCTATATTCTTCCTGTGCTTCATCTAAGTATCATTTATTCAGTGCGCGATCTCTTCGTTCTCTTGTATCTAAAATTCATCAAGTTCTTTATTTGTTTTCTAATTCTTTCCGGTGATTGATTCTCCTTTCTTTGTTCAATTTCAATTCTTCGTGGTGGTTTGTTCCTTTTCTTCACTCGGTTTCAATTCCTTACGGTGGTTAGCTCAAGAGTTCTTTTCCTTGTTATCAAATCAACCCATTCGTTCCTTTTCAATCATACCGGTGGTCCATGAAGACTTTCTCAAGTTTCACGATATATCCCTCTTAATCAATTTCAACGCGGATAAGTGGTATGCAAATCCCTTGCTTCTCATCAATTCAATTGGTGGAGGATAAGCATAACATAAGTCTTATTCTTCGTTTCATCAAGTTCATTAATCCCTTCCTTCAGAGTTTGTTCTTGAGGAATAAATTCTAGTCCCAAGCGTTTTCACCTTTTCTTTCCGGAGTTCATAGTTTTCTCGGCCATCTCGTCGAGACCCCCATCTAAATCAGCACGAGGCCTTAATCTTATTCTTTCATCCTTCATTCTATATCATCATCCTTTTTGTTACCGGAGTTCTTCATGGTGGTTCATCATGAGTTAATTCATCCGTCAAGTGTCCATCAATAATTCGTGTGGAGCAGCTCAAGCATTATTCTTCGTGCACCTCGAGAAGCAAATAATTCTCCGTGTTCTTTTCAGTGGAGTTTTGCCTTTCTTCCTTCATCTCATCCATTAAATCTTTTGTTTGTGGCATAATTCACCTCAAGTTTTAGGATGATTGCCATAAGTCCACAAAATGTTAATTCTATTCCTTTTTGATTTTTCAACAACTCCATTCGTCCCTTCTTCGCAAGGGTGTTTTCAAATTATTTTGTGCTAGAAGATGTTGTCCTACCTCCTTTCTTCTCATCCTTAATTTGATCCGGAGGCATTATGTTGTTCCTCTCGTCAAGTATTATTCCATCTTCTCAACTTTGTGTTCTATTCCTTCCATGTGCAACCGCAGTTATGTCCAAATTCTTCATTCTTGTTCCTTGGCTATCTCGTTATATCGTTGCAGTTTTATATTCTTTTGGTTTCTTAAGCTCTGGTTTCGTACCTACCTACAAGGTTCTCGTATGTTCCTTGTTCCTATTTTGTAATGGAGATTCTCAGTCTCGCTCATCTCCATTGTATTCTACCTTTCAAGTGGCTCATCCTCTCAAGGTTCTTTGGTTTCACGTTCTTCCTTTTTCACTTCCATCTCGTTCCTAAGATCTCGGGACGAGATCTCTTGTTAGTATGGGAGTGTTGTGACACCCCAAGCCCGATGTGCTAGGTGTCATCCTCTTATTCGCTGTCATTGCCATGTCATCTGCTTGCGTGTTTCAGTTTGTCATGTCATCATGTGCATTGCATCTGCATAGTTTTCAAAACTTGCATCCGTTCATAGTTGCCCGTCTCCACGTTCTCCATTCTGAGCCCAGACACACTCGAACGCGCCCGCAGCACCTCCGAAACCTTGTTTTCTAAGTGGCCAGAAAATGTTCTCGGAATGAGGTCAAACTTGGTGTGTGGTCTTATTATAGTGTAGACATCCCGCTTGCCAAATTTTGTCACATTCAGAGTCCGTTTGATGCCACAACAGTTAAATGCGTTAACCACCGGAAACCCCCTTCTCTTTGCAGCCCAGCTCCCCTCCGCGACAGCCCACTAGCCCATCTAAACCACGTCCATGCTCTTCGCTGTTGGATCACGATCGTGTGGCCGAAAACCGCACCTCATTTGGAATCTCCTAGCTCCCCCTACCTATATAAACACCTCCCCCGTCCAAATCTGGAAACCCTAGTCCATTTCCTCGTTTTCCGCGCCCCACCACAGCTCCTCGCAGAGCCGGACGTGTCCGCGCCGCCGCCGGACGTGTCCACCACCGCAGCCACGTCCCCCGGACAATCAAAGGCCGCCATGTCACCGCGCCGTCGCCCTCCTCCAATCACCACGAGCCACGTGCCCCCCAGCGCTCTCCGCCATCGCCGAGGCCCGCCAGGCCCACGGGGAGCTGCCCCGGGCCATGACCGGGCCGAGCCGTGCCCGTGCCCCCGCGTCGCCGCCCGAACCCCGCTCCACGTCCGCCGTCGTGCCTCGCCTCCAGTCGCCCCGCCGGACCTCGCCGGAGGTCGGCGCTGTTGACCACCGTCTCCCGCGCCGGAGTGCACCCCTCGCCTGCTGCCGCTGTCGGGGGAAACTGTCCGCCACGAACACCTATGGGACCGGAGCCCCTTGTCTGTGCAGTACGAGGGCGGAGGGAGCACAAAGAGCAGATCGTGGCGAACACGCGGGCAGTTTTACCCAGGTTCGGGCCGCGGTAGACGCGTAAAACCCTACTCCTGCTTAGTTGTGTATTGAGTTTGAGCGCTCGGGAGCTTGAAGAAGCAGCTACACCAAGCGCGAGAGTGATCTAGGTTCCGAACCCCCTCCACGTTGTGCATGGGCCTCCTTTTATAGTGTAAGGGGTCACCGACAGGTGTCAACGTAGGAGAAAGGGGTAAAAATGTAAAAGAGGTGGTAGTTGTAACAGTGCGGGAACAGTGGAGCTACAGTACAGAACAGTGGTCTATACCTACTTTGACAGTGGGGGACAAGGGCATTTAATACCCGTCGCCGTCGACCCCAAAAGCTCCCGCCCTGGCGTCTCCGTCTGCCACGGCGATGGATCTATCACCGTGGAGTGCCACCGTGTACCCCAGGCTGCACAGCCATCCGCCACGCGTCCCTGGATAGGCCCCAGGGCGACGCGTGGGCCGATGAGCTGGAGCGTGGGCACACAGCGCAGCCTTCCCGGCAAGCACCTTGCCGGGGCCTTGATCTTGCTGGGCCCGGGAGCTTGCCGCTCCCCGGGCCCTTGCCGGGGCGCATGTAGCGCCGAGGCGTGTCTTCTAATCTTCCTGGCAAGCTCCTCTTGCCAGGGTCTTGTGTTAGTGGGGCAGTCTTGAGCCTGGTACGGCCTTCCCGGCAAGCTCCTCTTGCCGGGGTCTCGGTCTTATGTCTTGTATACTTTGTTTTTGAATGGTTTAATAGGGAGCAGGAAGGTCTCCGGCGAGCACGCAGTAAACCCTGCCGCGGGAAGCTGCAACTGCCCGTGCACAAGTTGGGGTACTGAGGTACCCCTACCTTAGTACACCGACAGGAGCCCCCGGGCCTGGGCCACACACGGTGCCGAGCGCTGTTGGGCCAGGCCCAAAACAGTGCACGGGCACCCGCGGCCCGCGGCACGCCGAATCCACTTCCGTATCCGCCGCACCCCACTGTAACGGCACGCGTCGATCGCGGCGCCGTGGGATGGGACGTGCCCACGATCTCTTAATGGAAAGGGCGAAACGCCCCGACTCCCCCATAAAAGCAGAGGAAGCGGGCGCGGTTCCCCTCCTTGCGCTTTCATTGCATCGTCTTCCTCCTCCAAAGATTCTCTCTTGCGCTCTGCCTCCACATCTCCGCCGCCGCCGAGCTCTTCGTTCCCCTCCTTCCGCCGCGTCCGCCATGGCCCCAAAGACCGACAAGGCGAAGGCGGAGAAGTCCAAGAGGGAGAAATCGGAGCAAGCGGCGAAGCTCATCGCGTACCGGAAGAAGCACCTCGTCTTTCCGCCGAAGCTCGGCGTGCGGGAGCTCTGGAACAAGTATTACTTGTTCTGGGCCAAGGAAACCGACGCGCATCCCCGCACGCGAGCATATCCGGCCGCCGCCAAGGACAGCTATCCCGGCGGGTACTACTTCTTTGCTGCCTTTTTTCATTGTGGTCTCTGCCCACCTTTCTCAAACTTCTTCTGCGACATTATGAACACATACGACCTCCATCTGCTTGACTTCACCCCCAACGCCATCCTCACCATGGCGGTTTTCGCACACATGTGCGAAAACTTCATAGGAGTACACCCAAATGTAGCCCTTTTTAGGCACTTCTTCACTCCTAGAGCCGAGGCCGATGCCCCCCTCTCCGGAGGAATTTCTTGGGTTTTCCGTCTGAATAAAAAGGGTGCGTACTTGCCGGGGGAGCTCCGCGGCAAGTGGGAGGAATGGCGAGCGGAGTGGTGCTGGATCGTCGAAGACCAGCCGCAAGCCTTCACCGCGCCGCGCACAACGCCCATCGTGCGCGGCAGGGACTGGAGTGAGCTAGATTCGGACGACATCAAGCTCGACATCGCCCTCGTCCGGATTCTTCGTCTTCGGATGGCCAAGCTGTCAGTTGCTGAGGTGGGCGCAGATTTCCTCCGCCGGCGCATCGCCCCTCTCCAAGACCGGAAGAGGCCGGCCTGGGAGTACGGCGGCCCGGCAGACATAATGAGGCTGCGCCCCGGGCTCAACTTCAACTTCACCACGCTGGAGCTGAGGGGGATGGTCCGGGAACTCTTCAAGTACGACCCGGCACACCCCGAGTGGTTCAGGACTCCCCGGGAAGTGGTGCCGCTCTGCAACAACATCGTCCGGGACCGGATCCTCGCCATGATGCCCATGTGTGACTCGCACGGCGTGGACCGCACGTGGATCGCTCCGAAGCCCATCGACGTTCTCAACTTCTACGACAACCTTGCAGAGGTGGCGAAGAACAAGAACGACCTCAAGGAGCACACGCGGGACACCACCGACCAGGAGATTGCCTATATGGCTTCTCGGGCTGAAGAGGCCGCCGCAGCCGCGGCGGCAGGAATTTTTGGATACTCGCCGGAAGAGGCGGAAGTTGCGGATGCGACCGCCCAGGCGGAGGAGGCGGAGATCCGCAGGTTGCTGCAGCTTCCCCCCGACGCGCTCGCCGGGGTCCCCTCGCTGAGGCACTCCGGGATCCACGGGATCGCGGCCGAGGCCGCGGCAATGGAGGGTACCGCCGGAGGGAGCAGAGGCGCCGCGAGGGGCGGAGGCGCCAAGGGAAAGGGGGCCGCAGCGCAGGACGCTGGGCCCAGTGAGCCGACCGGGGAAGAGGAGGAGGAGGAGGAGGCCGAGGACTCCGGCGGATCCACGGAGCTCTACGCCGACGACCTCTCCTCATCGGAGAGCTCCCCGCCCCCGGCAAGCCCAAGGCAGTCCCCGGCGAAGCGTCTCCGCAAGACGGCGACGGGGGAGAGGGCGCAGGCGCCCCGGCAACAGCCAGCTCGCCGGGCAGCTCCCCGGGGGAGCCAAGCCGCGCCAAGGCCGTCCGGCGCACCAGCCACAGCGGAGGCGGCCCGTGCGCGGACCACGACGGAGGCGCCTCGCAGGCCGGCGCCGAGCCGGCAAGGGTCTTCTCGGAGCGGAGCAGCGGCTCCGCCCGCTCCTCGGGCGCCGGTTACCACGGGGGCTGGGTCTTCGCAGCCCCCAGCCCCGGTGAACACCAAGCGCGCGAGGGAGTCTTCGTCTTCCGCTCCTCGCGCCGACGCGCCCACGGTGGAGTATGACTTCTCCGCCCTGAGCGAGGACGACGAGGAGGACCAGGAGTAAGGATCCAGGACCTTACACCTTTTCGATTTTTGTCTTGGTTTTTGTTGATGCTGACTTTGTCTGTTGCTTTGATTTCAGGACCTTGGCCCATCGCGCGGCGAAGAAGGCCAAGGCGCCCGAGGTCGAGGTCGCGGAAGACTCCGCAGCTGCGGCAACAGGGGGGGTGCCGGAGCCGAGCCTGCCGGACCCGAGCGCTGCTCCGAGGAGCAGCCCCCAGCGCAGCCCGCAGCGCAGCCCCCAGCGTAAGTCTGGGGTTTACTCTTTTCGCTCGTCGGGGTACGCCTGAGGATTTGGTCTTGTCTTCATGTCTTGATGTTTCTTGTCTTGTTTTGTGCAGAGGTGGAGCCACAGCGGGAAGAGCGCCCGGAGACCGTTGCCGAGGAGCCGCAGGCCCCGCCGTCCCCGCCAAGGCAGAACTCTCCGGCAAGGGAGAGTGCTCCGCCAAGGGCGGGTACTCCGCCAAGGCAGAGTACCCCGCCAAGGGCGAGCAGCCCGGCGAGGGCGGCCACTCCGCCAAGGCCGAGCTCCCCGGCGAGGGAGCCCGCCGCTGAGGACGTCCGCCAAGGTATGTTTTGTGACTTGACTTCTTGGCTTGCCTCTTTTTGGATATTTGCTTGAATCTTGAACTTCTTTTTCTTCTTCTTCCTTTTAGATCTTCCTCCTCCTGAGCCCATGGAGACGGAGGTTATCAACCTCGAGGAGGAGGGCGCGCAGGGCGGCGGCGGCGACGCTCCTGTCGTCGAGGAGATGGCCGAGGCCGCCGAGCCGGCCGCGCAAGAGACTGCTCCGGCTGCGGATGCAGCGGCCGGGGAGGGGGACGGCGACCGCACCGCCGACCCGGAGGTGGCGGGAGCATCGGATGCTGCACCGGCCGCCGACCCCTCCGCCAGCAAGGAGCAGGGGTACTATCTTGAGGCCCCCAACGGCGTCTTCATCCAGATGCCTTGGGGGTCTTCATCGCGAGCTCCTGCGGAGGGCGAGGCGTTTGACGGAGAAGTCCTCGCCTCCGCAGGCCTGAAGATCGTCGAGGCGCCCGGCGGGAGTGAGGGGCCCGAGGAGGAGAGGTTGCTCCACCAGCTCCTGGCCCTTTACCGGGCCAGGCAGGCGAAGCTCGCCTCCCGGGAGGCCCTTGCCGCCAAGGCCGCCGCGGAAATGGAGAAGCGTGCGGCGGAGCTCAGCGCCGCCAACCAGGCGGCCCTCCGCGAGGTGGCGGAGAAGCGTGAGCGTCTCGCCGGCGAGTACCAGGAGTGGGTGCTCGAAAAGGCTGAAGCTGACGAACAGCAGCGTCTCGCCGGGGTGGAGATGTCCCGGCGAGAGGGAGAGCTCGCGCAGCGGAAGGTCGAGCTGGACTCCCATGAGGAGGACCTTGCCGCTCGCGAGGCTGCCCTTGGCGGGGAGCTGAAGGAGGCGAAAGCCGCCGCGGTTGCCGCGGAAGACGCCAAGAAGGAGCTTGCCGCCAAGGTTGAGCAGCTGGAGAAGGCGCCGAAGGTGAGCGCAGAGAAGGTTGCCGCGCTCATCTTGGAGCGCGAGAAGGACGCTCACACAAACTCCGAGCTTCAGGTGAGTCTCTCCAAGAGGGGCGACGAGTTGAAGGCCGCCAAGGACTCCATCGAGGACTTGGAACTGAAGGTCACCACTCTGAAGGATTCGCTCGACGCTGCCCGGGCTCAGGAGAACAAGCTGAAGGAGGAGCTCCGCAAGGAGCGGACCTTGGTGGACAGCGTCAACAAGGCATCCGAGCTCTTCCGCCAGACCATCGAGGTATGGACCGAAGACTTGGTTTCTTCTGCGTCCAACATTGACCAGGAGCTGCTGGCGCTGAAGGTCGAACACCTCATCTACTCGCCGGATCCGGATCTCCCGCACAGCGCCAAGCTCAGCCTCTTCTTCAGAGGGATCGCGCCGGCCCTTGCAGGTCTCCGGAACCGCATCCCCGCGCAGCTGGCCAAGGAGTCGCGCCTGCTCTGCGCTGGAACTCTGGAGCGGGTGCTGACGAAGATCGTGTACCGCAACCCGGGGATTAATCTCACCAACGTTCTTCGCAGCTTGCCGGCTGATGCAGACACGGAGGCCCTGAAGGAGCAGGTCGGCCACATCATCGCCAAGGTGGCTAGGCTCAGCAGGAAGGAGGGCGACCGCGTAGATTAGGGCTCCATTATCTTTATCTTTTTGTTGCTGCACATTATGTCATGAACTTATTAGTCCATTGCGACAAGTTATCCTTTGTAAGATATTTACTTTATTTTGATCAATCAGTGCAATGTTATCTTCCTTGTCTCAATCTTTGACTTTGTATGTTTTTCACCCTGATGTCATCCATGTAAGCTTCTACATTTCTGTGGATCTGTGGCTCGAAAGCAGTGTACACTACCCTTGCAAAGGTTGAACCTGCATTCTTCAATCCAAATGGCATGCGGATAAAGCAATAAGTGCCACAAGAAGTGATAAATGCAGTTTTCTCTTCATCCTCTTTGGCCATAAAGATCTGATGATAGCCTGAGTATGCATCAAGAAAACAGAGTAGCTCACATCCGGCAGTGGAGTCAACGATCTGGTCAATGCGCGGCAAAGGGAATGGATCCTTGGGACATGCTTTATTCACATCGGTGAAGTCTATACACAGTCTCCACTTCCCGTTGGCCTTGCGCACGACGACTGGATTTGCCAACCACGTCGGATGGATCACACCTCTAACTAGGCCTGCTGCTTCTAGCTTCTTGATTTCCTCGTTGATGAACTCTTGGCGCTCCACGGCTTGCTTCCTCACTTTCTGCTTGATGGGCCGCGCATGAGGACAGACAGCAAGCTTGTGCTCAATCACCTTCCTGGGAACACCGGGGATGTCAGATGGTTGCCAGGCAAACACATCGACATTCGCCCGCAGGAAGGCAACGAGCGCGCTTTCCTATTTGCTGTCAAGGGTGGCGCTGATGGTGAAGGTACCACCAGTGCCGTCCTCCTTTGCGGACACTTTCTTGGTTGCCGGAGGAGCAGCCATTCCTTTCTTACTCTTGCCGGTGGAGCTCGATGGAACGTCCTCGACGGCAGCGCAGCACTCCGAGGAGGTGCGGTTGCCGGAGTGGGTCCCAGAGCACTTGCCGGACTTGGTCTTCGTCTTCTTCCCCCCGGGAGCTTCAGCGGCAAGAGTATCCTTCTCGGCCGCAGCTGCCGCATCCCGGTAGATCTTGTCGGCGCAAATAAGCGCATCCTTCTTGTCGCTATGGACAGTGATGACGCTTATCGGCCCCGGCATCTTCAATACGTTGTAGGCATAATGGGAAGCTGCCATGAACTTGGCGAGGGCAGGACGGCCGAGTATTCCATTGTAGGGCAATGGAATATCGGCGACGTCGAAGGTGATGCGCTCAGTTCTGAAGTTGAGCTCCCCGCCAAAGGTCACCGGCAGAGTGATCTTTCCCTTGGGCTTGCTCCTTCCCGGGTTGATTCCTTGGAATGAACCGGTTTCTTCGAGCTCGCCATCTTGGATCTGGAGTTTCTTGATCACAGCAGAGGAGATCAAGTTCAGCCCGGCCCCGCCGTCAACCAACATTTTGGTGACCTTGAGGTTGCGGATGGTGGGAGAAACCAGCATCGGCAAGCACCCGACCGCAGTGGTGCGGTCAGGGTGATCCTCAAGATCAAAAACGATGGGCGTGCTGGACCATTTGAGGAGCCTGCGCGACTCCACGGGCGGCTCCGCTGCGTTTACCTCACGCACCCACTGCTTTAGTTGGCGGTGGGAGGTGTGCAGGGAGGCGCCACCGTCGACGCACAGGACCTCCGTGGCCTTCTGGAACTCCTGCTCGCTGTTCTCATCGTCCGCCATGTCTTCGTCGTCATCTTCTTCGTCGTTGTCGCGGCCCCGGGGAGGTCGATCTCCTTGCCGCTGCTTAGCCTTGCCGCGGCGTCCTCCCCGGCCGTTGAACGGCCGCTTCTTGCTGGGCTCTTCCCCGCCACCTTGGGCCTTCTCCTTGTCGCGCCTCTCGTACTCAGCCTTCTGCTGCTCGACGAGGTACTCGACGCGCTTGCAGTTGGAGAGATCGTGACCCTTGGTGCGGTGGATCTTACAGTATTGCTTGTCGGAGCTATCCGGCTTGTCGGCCGCCGCCGCAGGGGCAGGCTCCTTGCCGGAACCGCCAGCCTGCGCTTGCTTGGCGGGGGCCTCCTTGCCGGACTTCTCGACGGCAAGCACCTCTTTCTTGCCCTTCTTTCTGTTGTTCCGCCGCCGGCTCTTCTTTGCCGGGGCGGCGTCGTCGCTGTCGCTTCCTCCCGCGCCAGTATCCTCCCCGGGGAGTCTCGTCCCCTCTTCTGCGCGTGCGCACTTGTCAGCAAGAGCATAGAGCTCGCTGACGTCCCGAATCTTCGTCATCGCCATTTCCTCACGCATGCGGCGGTTACGCACGTTCTGATGGAACGCGCTGATAACCGCGGCAGGGTGGACATCAGGGATGTTGTGCTGCACACGGCTGAAGCGTTGGATATACTTGCGCAGGGTTTCGCCTTCCTTCTGGGCCAAGATGTGGAGATCGCTCTCCTGGCCATGGGGTTTGTGGCCGCCGGTGAAGGCGCCGACAAACTGGTGGCAGAGGTCGGCCCAAGAAGAGATGGAACCTTCCGGCAAGTGCATGAGCCACGAACGGACGTTCGGCTTTAGCACGAGCGGGAAGTAATTCGCCAAGATCTTCTCGTCGCGCCCCCCGGCAGCTTGCACTGCGATGGTATAGACGCTGAGAAACTCCGAGGGGTGCGTCTTGCCGTCGTACTTCTCCGGTACGTCGGGCTTAAAATTCTTCATGCTGGGCCACTGGACGCGCCGCAGCTCGCGGGTGAACGCAGGGCAGCCTGCCGCGTACGGCAAGTCGCCTGGCTCACCGGGCGCGTGCGCGTCGACAGTGTTCCCGGCTCTCTTGTCTGATTGTCGCCGAGCTTCTCGGCGGCGTTCGATTGTGGTCCGAGCGTCTTCTTCTCGCCTGTCGTCGAGGACCTGGCGCTGGTCCCGACGGGCCCGCGGGTCCGACGAGGCTGTGGAGCCGTCGTCGGCGTTGTTCCGGCGGGGCGGCGTCTTCTGCTTCTGCGGCGGGGAATGCACGCTTGTCGCGCCCCCGGCAGTCTTGTCGCCGACAGCCTTCGTCTTCTCAGCTTGCCGCGGCCGTGAGGTCGACGGCTGCTGTGGAGAATCGTTGTTGGCGAAGTCTATCAGGCTCCGGATGGTGGCCCTCCATTCTTCGGCCTTGTCGGCCGCTGGAGGAAAGTCGAGGAGCAGTTGCGCCCTTGCGAGCGCTTCTGCTGGAGTGGAGGGGAACGCGGGCGAGCGATGCGAGGAGCGGGATACGCTCGGACTTCTAACAACGTTAGAAGGAGCGGGGTCCCGCGCCGGCGCCTTCGCTTTGCTTGTGCCCGGACGGGGGTCCGGGGCGTCCCGCGAGCCTCCGGTTTGGCCTTGCCCCAGCAAGCGGATACCACCTCCCGTGGTATGGCGCTGCTGGGTCGTCGTGTGCTGAGATGGACGCGGCGCGTCCACGGAGACCGAGGTTCGGTCGTCCGTCCTGTTCTTGGATCTGGTGGCGCCGTGAGTGTCCTCACCGGCGGCCACCCTTCCGACGGCATCTCCCCCGCCCACCGTTGGCTCTGGTGGCGGCGGGTGAGACGCAGACGGGCCTCCGACCTCCGAAGCCTTCTTCTTCGGGGCCATGGAGTTGTCGCTGATGAAGTTGCTGATGAAGCTGGAGAGGTTGATGAAGAATGCGCCCGCGCGAACGCCGGATCAGGTTCGCACAACCTCGACGCCCCCTACCTGGCGCGCCAAAGATGTCGGGGGAAACTGTCCGCCACGAACACCTATGGGACCGGAGCCCCTTGTCTGTGCAGTACGAGGGCGGAGGGAGCACAAAGAGCAGATCGTGGCGAACACGCGGGCAGTTTTACCCAGGTTCGGGCCGCGGTAGACGCGTAAAACCCTACTCCTGCTTAGTTGTGTATTGAGTTTGAGCGCTCGGGAGCTTGAAGAAGCAGCTACACCAAGCGCGAGAGTGATCTAGGTTCCGAACCCCCTCCACGTTGTGCATGGGCCTCCTTTTATAGTGTAAGGGGTCACCGACAGGTGTCAACGTAGGAGAAAGGGGTAAAAATGTAAAAGAGGTGGTAGTTGTAACAGTGCGGGAACAGTGGAGCTACAGTACAGAACAGTGGTCTATACCTACTTTGACAGTGGGGGACAAGGGCATTTAATGCCCGTCGCCGTCGACCCCAAAAGCTCCCGCCCTGGCGTCTCCGTCTGCCACGGCGATGGATCTATCACCGTGGAGTGCCACCGTGTACCCCAGGCTGCACAGCCATCCGCCACGCGTCCCTGGATAGGCCCCAGGGCGACGCGTGGGCCGATGAGCTGGAGCGTGGGCACACAGCGCAGCCTTCCCGGCAAGCACCTTGCCGGGGCCTTGATCTTGCCGGGCCCGGGAGCTTGCCGCTCCCCGGGCCCTTGCCGGGGCGCATGTAGCGCCGAGGCGTGTCTTCTAATCTTCCTGGCAAGCTCCTCTTGCCAGGGTCTTGTGTTAGTGGGGCAGTCTTGAGCCTGGTACGGCCTTCCCGGCAAGCTCCTCTTGCCGGGGTCTCGGTCTTATGTCTTGTATACTTTGTTTTTGAATGGTTTAATAGGGAGCAGGAAGGTCTCCGGCGAGCACGCAGTAAACCCTGCCGCGGGAAGCTGCAACTGCCCGTGCACAAGTTGGGGTACTGAGGTACCCCTACCTTAGTACACCGACAGCCGCACCTCACCTTCCAAGAACACCGCCGCCCCTTGGAACTACGCTGTGCGCCTACCCCACCTCCGACCGCTGGACTCCGCCCGCTAGAGCTCCGTGGGCGTCGCCACCCCTGCTCCGGCCAGATCCGGGCCTGGCGCCCCGGATCCGACCCCCTGCGCCCGGTCCCCGCCGTCCTCGGCCTCCTTCGCTGTGCTCGCCGCCCGCGACCTGTGCCGCGCCGCCGCCTCGGATCTGGCCGGGATGGACAAGATGCACCCATCTCTCCGTCCAAACACCTTCCCGCGCGCTGGATCCGGCCGTCCCCGATCCGTCCCGTCCACTTTTCCCGAGGTCCAAATTTCTTCTAAGTCCCTGAACTTTTATAACATGTTTGCATGTTTGAATGATTGTATCTTTGTGCATGATTGTCCAAAATGAGCTTATGATATGTCAACATGTTCATCTAGTGATTCTCTACATGATGGTTGCATTTGCATACATGTCAGAGTGCATTATGCCATGTTTATCTCTGTTGCAAAAGTGCTAAGTGGTGTTAGCTACTAAAATTTGATATAACTTGTTGATTTGTCTTTTTCATACCTTTATGTGTGATTTTTGTTTGAGCATCATGTCAACATGCTTTAGAAGCACAATCATGTCATCTTTGATGTGTTGCAATCCACTTTTCAAGATATGCCTTGTGGCGAGTGCAACAAGCTTCCAAAGTGACCTACTCGCTGTTTGCGGATTTCCGAGACTTGTTGAAAACTGCTAAGTCTGAAACTATTATATTATGATGCCATGTTTGCTTGATGCTACAGTCAAATCTATGCATGTTTTGGAATGTCTAGTGACCATGCCTTGAAGTCCATGTTATGCTCTATCCATACATGCCCTTGTTTGCAATTATAGGTTGCTGTAGCATGTCTCTTTCTTGCTCTCAAATTGCTATATAAAGTTTCTGTCAGTCTGTTATCAGTAAGTTCAGTTTTGCCATGTGAATACCTAGTGTTCTATGCATCCTATGACCATGTTCTTGCCATGAGTAGCTGCATAAATATGTCTTATTGCTATTGGTTATATTCACATGCCATGATATGCTTTGAGCTATGTTGCACAAGCTTGCAAACATGCCTACTTGTCGTTGTTGCTGCCATGTTCAGTTTATTTCACCAAGTCTGTGAAACCGTTATCATTTGCAATCTTGCCATGATGTTTTGAGCATGTTCTAGTGGTATTTGGCAGTAGCTCAGTGATCGCCTTTGTAGTGCTTGACATGTACATGCTTGCCATGCCCTTTGATGCCATGATATGTTCGTGTAGCATGTTGTTTTGATGATTGCAAAGTGCCTAGTTGCTGTTTTGGGACAGATTGTAGTTATATCTTGTTTTGTGTGTATGTGTTGAACCTTTGCTCCGTTTTGAGCGTGCTCTATGTGAAACTTGTTTGTTTTTGCATGTAGATGCATCATATAATGTTGTATACATGTTTAGAGTGTGTTTGCTTGATGTTTGAATTCATCTTGCATCTTTGCCATGCTTAACTTCTTTTGCTCATATCTTCTAGGCTGTAGCTCCGAATTAAATAATCTTTATATTGAACTTGACTAGAATTTGGTGTAGATCATCATGGTGCATGTTAACTTGTTGTTTAACAACTGTAACATAAGTATTGCTCAGATCTGGACCAATTACGAAATTTGCATATGAGGGCTTACCAGAATTGTTATATGATGTTTCTGGCCTCATATAAACTTGTTTGGTTGTGTTGTTCATTGTGCATCATCTCTTGCCATGTGTTGCATCATGTAGCCTTGCAGGAATCATACTTGGTTGAGCATCTTGTCTTGTTTATGTGTGGTGTGTTTACCATGATGTTTGCTTCTTCTCGTCAGTTCCTGTTTCGTTGCGGTCTTGAGGATTCGTTCGACTACACTTGGTTCGTCTTCATGGCTTCGTATTCTTCATGGACTCGTTCTTATTCCTTGCGGGATCTCAGGCAAGATGACCGTCACCTTGGATCTCATTACTATCATTGCCATGCTAGTTGTCTCAATGATATCGCTATATGTCGCGCTGCCTATCTATTGTTGTCAGCCTCTCATTGTTGCAATGAAACCTCTAACCTTTGGCACCTCCCCAGCAAACCATTGTTTGGCTATGTTACCGCTTGCTCAGCCCCTCTTATAGCGTTGTTAGTTGCAGGTGAAGATGAAGATTGATCCATGTTGGAACTTGGATGTTGGAATATCACAATATCCATTACTATAATTAATGCACCTATATACTTGGCAATGGGTGGAAGGCTTGGCCTTTCGCTTGGTGTTTCGTTCCACTCATGCCACCTTAAGAACCAATAAACCGATGTTATGTTCCTTGAGTCTACGTCCCTAACACGTTGGGGGTTATGGGACCCCCTTAATAGTTCGCTTTGAATAAACCTCCTCCGGCAAGGCCCAACTTTGGTTTTACCATTTGCCTAATAACTAAATAACTTGCATACGGACTTTCCGGACCCTGAGGACATAATTTACAACCCGGGCCAGTGCTCCTCATGTGTGTTGGTCCAAACTAGAGCACTTTGTGGGGCCGCCCCTTGGCAACTTGGGGTATCTGGCTCCCGTACGCGTCGCTCATCTGGATGTGGCCTGAGACAAGCTACGCGCGGCTACTATCAGGGTGTCGGCACACCTGGAGGTCTTGCTGGACTTGTTTCACCATTGTTGAAATGTCTTGTGCACCGGGATTCTGAGTCCGATCGGGTCTTCCCCATGATAAGGGGTTTTTACCTTTGCTGATCGTGAGAGCTTATGATGGGCTAAGTTGGGACACCCCTGCAGGGTTATGATCTTTCGAAAACCGTGCCCGCGGTTATGTGGCAGATTGGAATTTGTTAATGTCCGGTTGTAGAAAACTAGACAGATGATCCGAAATAAAGCACACCAACTGCGTGAGTAACCGTGGCCGTCTCTTTTCACTTTGAGAAGAGAACACGGTGGGGTTATGTTTGACCCGTATGTAGTTCAGGATCTTTTAGCAATCATTACTAGTTTGTGACTGTTTGCGTAGATGCTCACCTTATTCTTGTAGTCGCAAGTTCGCCACCATACATATTGCTTAGCTGCTGCTGCAACCTCACCAGTTAACCTCTCCATACCTATTAAGCTTTGCTAGTCTTGATACCCATGGTAATGGGAGTGCTGAGTCCTCATGGCTCATAGATACTACAACAACATTTGCAGGTGCAGGTTTCCAATGACTTGACGTGAGAGCAATGTTTACTTGTGTTGGAGTTCTTTCTTCTTCTACTTCGTCAGTCTTGGGATAGGTTCCTGGTCGGCAGCCTGGGATAGCAGGATGGATGTCGTTGTGTTTTTCATGTTTTCATCTGTAGTGAGATGTCTTGTGTATGATGAGTTGTATTCATGTGGATGTTGTATGACTTGTTGTATCCCCATCTATTTATGTAATGGTACAATGTAATGATATCCATCTTGCTAAGCGCCCAAAATGCGGTTGTGCCCCAATCACGAGTCATCACGTGATTGGGATAGAATCGCATCTTGGGCGTGACACCGGGGTTGTGCATAATTTAAATATTTTGTGTGATGAAGATAGAGCATAGCCACACTATATGATTTTGTAGGGATAGCTTTCTTTGGCCATGCTAGTTTGAGAAGACATGTTTACTTTGTTAGTATGCTTGAAGTATTACTATTTTTTTGTCAACATTAAACCTTTGTCTTGAATCTTTCTGATCTGAACATTCATGCTACAATAAACGAAATTACATTGATAATTATGATAAGTAACATTCCACATCAAAAATTCTGTTTTTATCATTTACCTACTCGAGGACGAGCAAGAATTAAGCTTGGGGATGCTTGATACGTCTCCAACGTATCTATAATTTTTGATTGATCCATGCTATTATATTATTTGTTTTGGATGTTTAATGGGCTTTAATATGCTCTTTAATATTATTTTTGGGACTAACCTATTAACCGAAGGCCCAGTGCCAATTCTTGTTTTTTTGCCTATTTCAGTGTTTTGCAGAAAATGAATACCTAACGGAGTCCAAACGGAACGAAACCTTCGAGAAGATCTTTCTTGGACCGAAAGCAAACCGGAAAACTTGGAGTTGAAGTCTGGAACGCCACGAGGCGGCCACGAGGTGGGAGGGCGTGCCCAGGGAGGGTAGGCACACCCCCCCACCCTCATGGGCCCCTCATAGCTCCACCGATGTACTTCTTCCGCCTATATATACGCTTGTACCATAGAAACATCGGGGAGAGCAGCGAAACTACTTTTCCACCTCCGCAACCTTCTATACCCGTGAGATCCCATCTTGGAACCTTTTTCGGCGCTCCGCCGGAGGGGGAATCGATCATGGAGGGCTTCTACATCAACACCATAGCCTCTCTAATGATGCATGAGTAGTTTACCACAGACCTTCGGGTCCATAGTTATTACCTAGATGGCTTCTTCTCTCTCTTTGGTTCTAAATACAAAGTTCTCCTCGATGTTCTTGGAGATATATTCGATGTAATTCTTTTTGTGGTGTGTTTGTCGAGATCCAATGAATTGTGAGTTTATGATCAAGATTATCTATGAACAATATTTGGTTCTTTTCTGAATTCTTATATGCATGATTTAATATCTTTGCAAGTCTCTTCGAATTATGAGTTTGGTTTGGCCTACTAGATTGATCTTTCTTGCAATGGGAGAAGTGCTTAGCTTTCGGTTCAATCTTGCGGTGCTCGATCCCAGTGACAGAAAGGGAACCGACACGTATTGTATTGTTGCCACCGAGGATAAAAAGATGGGGTTCATATCATATTGCTTGATTTTATCCCTCTATATCATGTCATCTTGCTTAAGGCGTTACTCCGTTCTTATGAACTTAATACTCTAGATGCATGCTGGATAGCGGTCGATGTGTGGAGTAATAATAGTAGATGTAGAATCATTTTGGTCTACTTGACACAGACGTGATTCCTATGTTCATGATCATGCCTAGATATTCTCATAACTATGCGCTTTTCTATCAATTGCTCGGTAGTAATTTGTTCACCCACGTAATTTATGCTATCATGAGAGAAGCCACTAGTGAAACCTGTGGACCCCGGGTATACTTTACATCATATAAGTTTTCAATCTACAATTCTAGTTTTCTATTTATTTTGTAATCTTTATTTTCCAATCTACATAAATAAAATATAAAAAATATTTATCTTATTATCTTTATCAAATCTCACTTTTGCAAGTGGCCGTGAAGGGATTGACAATCCCTTTATCGCGTTGGTTGCAAGGTTCTTGATTGTTTGTGCAGGTACTAGGTGACTTGCATGTAGTCTCCTACTGGATTGATACCTTGGTTCTAAAAAACTGAGGGAAATACTTACGCTACTTTGCTGCATCACCCTTTCCTCTTCAAGGGAAAACCAACGCATATTCAAGAGGTAGCACCAGCACCTCAATATAGTGGGGTGGCATGGGCCATAACAAGCATTCACGTCTAGCAGTATGGCACACATCACCCACACGAGTTCCACTTGACACCAATTTTCTTGGAGCTCGTGCTACTGCTATCTCTTCTCCCTCCTCTTTTCTCTAACTCAGTCATTGTGCGGTGGGCGGGGTGGGGTTACCGATAGTCGGTTTGCTCAACTGCGGCACCACTTGTAAGTGAAAATACAACACAACACGCATTCCCCCTTGAGCAACATGCTGGACCAACCATGCGGGGGTGCAATGTGAACACGGCAGGCTTTTCCTTTTGAACTTGTAGTACCAGTACTAGTAAGTTGTAACACTTGGTTGTGCTCCTGGCGCGACCGATAGATAGAAATAACAATTTTCCCTCAAAAATAGAAATAACGATTCAAAACGCTAGCGGTGGGCATTTCCTACATGATAAACGGGGGAGTTTGGCCAATTTCGGCTATCATCGCTTTCCTTACACGCGGTCCCACATGTAAGTGATATGCCTAGCCACTTTGCATTGAGGGGCAGGCCGGAACGCCCGTCTGGGGTGATCCTGCGCCACGTTCTGCTCCCACACCTCTGGTCTACTCCCACACCTCTGGTCTACTCAAAGACTTTGTCCGAATTTGTTGGTCCTTTTGTATTTCGTGTCTAATTTTGATCATAGATTTAATAGACAAAACATTATGCATGTTATAAACATTTATATGGTTGGATTTATATTTGAACATAGTTTTGAATGATAATATTGTTTGTGACATGCGTTAACATTTTGTAATTGTATTCGTAGTAAAAATTTGGCACAAAACACTAAGTGGAACAATAAACCAGGACGGAGGTAGTACCACCCACACGGTGCCTCCTAGTAGCCAATTAATAGAGGGATGTGTGGCAGCACTTAAATGGTTAGTAGAATGCCCACAGTTTCAATACTGCTTATGTTTCCGATTGCAACGTGGCAGCTCTTTGTTCCAAAATGACTTTGTTTTGCTCGTTTATGTATGCGCCTTCGCAAATTGAACCACCATACCCAGAAGTTTGAAATACATTCCCATTTCTTACATGGGACATAAACATTCCCATTACATGTCTATATTAATATATAAGAAATTTTTTTGTGGCACGGTTCATGCATGGTACGTACGTAAGTTATCAAGTTGATGCAAAAGGTAAGAAATTACAGTATACATGGAATTGACACAATAATAAAGATGCATACGGATCCATCAACGACATCCTCTCGCCCTAATGCGTTGGGTCACCAACCGACAGGTGAGGAGCAACGACGTTGGTGGCGAGCTCAACGTGCTTCTGAACAATGCCGTCCAAGGTTGCCCTGCGGTCCAAGAAGGCCAGTGTCCTATCGTCCTCCTCTGGCATGTAGTAGTACTTGTTGATGATTTTCTCGTAGACATGGGTGATTCTATCGATGGTGTCTTGCTGAGCCAGCCGCTGCGCGACGAGTGTGACCTCCAGGTGGACATTCTCGAGCACGATGGCGGGTAGTCGCAGGGCCACAAGTTCGTCGAAGAGGCTATAACCATAGAGGCTGTTGAGGGTGGCTGGCATCGCAGAGCCTAGGCGCGTGGGTTGGAGGCGTACGTCAAGGTCGTTCGCGAGCTTGTTGATGACGGTGAACTTTCCAGGAAGCCGACAAGGGCCTCGTCTAAACAAGGAGATGAAGATGTCGTCCAAGAGACCTCTCGCCCTGGCGGCCTCAAGCACAACCTGGATACGTTCCTCGGTGCCGAACCGCAAGCCGGCGTCATGGATCATCTGGCACAGCCAGCTCATGGTCGCGCTCACCGCCTCCATGGTTCTAGCTTCTGTTCAACTGATCTTACGATTGGAGTGATCACTCTAGCAGGGTGCGTAGGTGGGACTGCGTAGGTGCGTAGGATATGTAGATGGATTGGACTAGTGGGGGGCCTTTATATGAGAAGTGCGGACTACGTTCCTTTCACATGTGTGTTGGCCATCTACTCATTGGCCCTTACTCCCTCCGTACCGGTGCACTATAGTCATCTCACCAAGACCAAGTTTGGAAAAAACGAGAGAACTTGATGTTTATTTGGTAATTAATGTTATTGCATGTAGAGATTTTAGATTGAGGAGATTTTATATTCGAGCCATCTACCGGAAGGGAGAGTGTATGATATCATCAGAAACTACTTTCAAAACCGAATAAAACAATACTCCGTGCATTTATTTACAGAGGGAGTGGTATAATTTTTGTGACATGCATTACTAGATATTGTTTTTCAAATACTAAAAATCCAAACGGAGGTGGTAGTACTACAAAATCAAGATGGTGGTGCTAGTACTAGTAGTACTACCAATGTAGTAGTACTGTACTAGCCGTTGGTCAAATTATTACGTGCTGCTCCTCACAGTGAAGTGACAACACGCTGCGCCGGAGATGACACCTGAGTGTAGGCGGCGTGCTCGACATACCAAAGTCAGCCTCACCGTGTGCAGTCACTATCATCATGGCTGTAGAGCTAGCCTTCTTACAACTAGCCGTGTTCGATATAATTTCTAGTGCGTTGCCACTAGTAATAATAAATATTGTGCTAGAGTAATGGGTATATTGTTGCCGCACCTATGCACACGAACATTTATCGTAACATAGTGCCTCCTGATGGATAGTCGTAATTTACAAGTTTCAAACTGATATTACTAATGCTAGGAGTAATGCTACACCTATGAAGAGGGAAATATTAGGAAGTTTACATAAGAACTTCCGTTACTTCAGGTGCATACAACACTATCATACAAACTAAAATATGCCACCCTGACATTTCACTAATGGGCAAATAAATTTTTCTGCCTCTTGCGACTTGATGTTTCAAAAACAAATTCAGCTTCTGCAGAGGCTTTGGCATTTAGGCTTAGACCCTTGTGGTGATCAGCACGCCATTCATCGTTGCGCCAGAGAATGCCAAACCTCATTACCTTGAGCACACTTGCCTCCAGAACAAAGAACCTGGCCAATTTAATATCTGATGTGGTGCCTCGGTAGTCGATCAAATAAATTTATGTCATATGGAGATCAAGGAATTTGATGAGATTGTTATGTTTAGCACATTTTTCACTTTCGGTTCTTTTTTTGTCTGCAAAAGAAAAAAACATATTAGAGTAGTTGATTGTATAAGATTGACGTGTCATCAAGAGCTACCAATATCATTCACGCATATGATAGGGTTGGCTATGGGGTTGGCTCTAAGGCTAGTGATAAATTTTCATTCTCTCTCTCTCTCTTACTCTTTCCTCTCATTTACCTAGGAGCACGTGAAGAGCTTGGGAATTTGTTGCCTTCCACTATGTGTCTGATGCCATGCTTCTCAAAAGTATGCCACATAATACACATCAATGTCAAATCAAAAGATTTTGACACCACTCTAGCAATGTGACCCACATGTATAAACAAATCAATGAAACCAACTACACCAGCCTCTCCCTCTCCCACACAAGGTTTTGTTATTGCCTCGGTTCTCTCCCTCTCACACGCAAGTGTTTTTCATTGCGTGAGTTAATTTGGCACCAGAGCAAAGTAGGTGATCTAGATTGTGGCACCGGGTGAGCAATGGAGGGCATCGATGCCCTATACTTCACGCTAAACGAAAGAAGACTTCCATATCCAAGTTTAGCTCAGACATGCAGAAGTGTCAAACCAAAATACCCAATAAGCAGCATCAAAAGTGAATTTTCCATGTGTTTTGGCCTACATAGTGGAGGGCCGTTATAGCCTACTTTTGTACTACCTCGTATTTAGTGTAAAATTTTGACCATATATTTACCTAAGAAAATACCAATGCATGTCACCAAAAATTGTAGAATTTGATATTATGTTCAAATACGAATCCAACGATATAATTGTTAGTGAGTAAATCTATGGTCAAAATTTGAAACTGTCGGATTTAGGGCTCTGCAAAACCCAAGAAGTTCGAACATAGGGGCGTGAACGAGGATCTCTCCCGCTCGCGTCTACCTAGCGCCTCGCCCTCGTCGGTGAAGAGATTCAAGCACACAGCAGATAGAACACACAATAGTTTACCCAGGTTCGGGCCACCGTGTGGTGTAAGACCCTACTTCCTTCTTTGGTGGATTAGCCTCGGGAGGGCTGGAATATGAGCTAGTACAGTGGTTCCTGAGCTCGGGAGGCGAGCTCAGATGGTCAGGAGGCAAGTGTTCTTGATCCTTGGGTGGTGGCAGAGTGTATGGATCGATCCTCCTTCACAGTGGGAGTCCTAGCTACTTATATAGGAGGCCACCTCCTCTTCCCCAGAAATGTTTAGGCGGGAAGGGATCCCACAATGGCCATTTTTGAGCGGGAACACAAGTACGTTCCTACCCTGACAAAAGCAGTCTTCGCCTGCAAAAGGACCAGGCGGTGACGCGGTGTTGGGCTCGATGGTGACATCCTCCCTATCGTCCTCGCGGTCTTCGGTCTTGTTGCACTATCACACCCTGCATTTTGTAACATGTTATTTGCATCAATGGAGCATGAAAATTTGGACCAGCAAAATTTTTGCGCATTCATTTGGCTTTTATTTGGAGTTGAGTTTTTCTTCATGTGCTTTTTCATGTGCTCAATAAAGTCAACTATTCCCTGTTGTAGAATTCATCTCCATACCCAAAACTTCTGCCCAATGATCATGCCATGTGTTATATAGCAGTATAGTATTTTCTTACAAAATTAATTTGGCTAAAATGTATTTTATAAATTTAGTTTTCCAAAAACCCCTGAATTGAGATTTGCACTGCAAGTGCTTGATTTAGGGTGACAAAATTATTTCAAAAGGTACATTTGAAACCTAGTAGTCATAGGACTCCCAGAAAGCACAAAAGTATAATTTTAAAAGTTATTTTCCTATTTTATTTAAAAGCTTTTTCTTAAGGCCAGAAATGGTCTTTAATAGGGGAAAATTATTTAAGTATTTCAAAAATATTTGCCAAAATTCAGGGAGACTCAGAGGACATATGTTGTCCATATATAAGAGTTTCAACACTTGGTCATGTTCAAAATAATGGGCTAATCCCTCTAAAACCCTTTCTGGATATTTCAAGCTTTTGAAATATTTACAAAGGAAATATTCTCCAAAAATTCCAGGGAAATTCTATCATGTCATATATGACATATTTGATGATCTTGCCAAGTCCCATGCCTTGGGAAGCAAGAAAACATCATCAAAACCCTTCATAACCATTATGTCCATATTTGAAGTTTGAGCAACTTTACATTGCCAAACTTGTCCAAATGCCCTCAAATTTGGTGCACATGCTAGAATGGCCTAATAAGGCATCTAGACCAAATGGCACAAGATTTGGAATAGAGCAACTCGATCAGATCACCCCAAAACCCTTTCTGTTCAAATGCAAATTTGAACAACTTTACATTACCAACTTCTTACCTGGAGCTTCAAACTTTGTGGGCATGATCATAACCCCAAATGATGATGCTACACCAAGTGGTGCATCAAGGGGAGAAGATTAGATTGACTCAAACAAGATGAAGCCATTTCTGTTGATTTCTAGGGTTCACCAAAGTTACATTGGCTAGTTTCTTCAAATGAGCCCAAAATTGGTGAAGCACCCTATTTTCACATGTAATTCAATCTTGTTAAGTGTCATGGCAAGTGGAGACCATTTGCTTGACCAAACACTGATCAAACACCTTCTGGCTTATTGCTAAAACCCTCTTCTTGACCACTTTCACCTTTTACCTTAGCCTCAACTTTCTTCCACATGTTCAACCAGTTACTAGCCACCTCCAGTAACTTCCCCAGGACCCCAGCTCCATGATTGAGGGGTAAAAACCCTAGTTCACCCTGCTGGACAGCCATTTCTCACCAAGTTACCAGGTTCCTCTCTCTCTCACAGCATCTCTAGAGCATCCAAGGCCACAGGCCATTTCTTTACTCCTCCCTTGACCTTCTAGACAACCTTGGGCACGTTGGACATGACCAGAGCGGCGAGGGCACGAATGTGCCAGCCATTCGGGCGCTCTGGAGCACGCTACAGTGCGCCACCGCACTGTAGCTTCGCCCAATCAGCTGCCCCGACAGCCTCGGACCTCCCCCTCGCGCCTCTCAACGCGCCTCGACGTCCGCGACCACCCCGGCGATGTCCCCCCTCCTCCTCCGCCCTCCAGTGGCCATCGCCACATGCGCGCTGGCCGCCCGCAACCTCCACTCCTCGGGCTCGCACGCGCGCACGGCCTGGAAGGTTCCCCGCTCCTCCTCTCACCTCAAAGGGACGTAGAGCTCGTCCAGCAACGCCGTGGACTCACTCCCATCACCTCCCGTGCGCTGTAGCGTCGAGCAGGAGCTCGCCGGCGCACTGGACCATGGGGCTCCGCCGTTCCCCTATATATAGGACCCCCCCGAGCCTCTCCAACGGCACCAGCAGCTTCACCACATCCTCCTCAGTCCCCCAGCACCACTAGTTCATCCCCGAAGATTTTCTATGCTCGGGATCGACCGGAGCTCCGCCGCGTCGGGCCGTCGGTGATCTCGCAGTACGGGCCTCTTCTGCCCCTCCTTTTGCCCGATCTAGAACCGCCGTGCACCACTGACTCTTTCCCCTCGCTTTCCCCTCTCTGTGGCAGTTGGAATCGGCCGGAGCGACGACCTCCCGAAGCTTCTCCGCCATCCCACCTCGCCACCGGCGAACCCGACCTCCCCGGCGTACCGCACCACCACCAATGCCTCCGCAACACGACGCTGAATCCGTTCCTGACCTCCGTTGCCGTCGTCGTGGCCGGAATCAACGCCGGTGAGCTCGCCGTCGCCGTGGCCGTGAGATTGGAGATGACAGGCGGGCCCCGCCTGTCATCCTCATCCCTCTCTCCCCCTCCTCGCAGCCACTGACCGCCGGGCCCCGCCCGTCAGGTTTGAAAACCTGACGTGCGCGCGCTGGCGCCCGTGCGGCTGGGTTGGTTTGCCCTGGGCCGTGCATTGTGGCCCCTCTAGCCCAGTAGCACAGGGGCATTTCTTTTTATTCTTTCTGTAATTATTTCAAACATTTTTACAGAAATGAATATTGGTCCAAATGAAATAATTCCAACTCCTAAATTCTTGTAATATTCCAACCTATTTAATGGTGTAACTTTCACACACATCCATGAAACTTTTCTGTTCTGTTCAAATTTAAATTCAAATTTGAGCAATAAAACTCCTGTTCTAAAATCCTTAGATTCCATTCTGTAACTCCAAAACTCCAACTAAGAATTTTCCCCATCTTAGAAATCCCTCTAGTATTTAACAAAAATAAGTTGACATTTTTCTAAGCACTTTGATTTTTCTGTTATATTTGTGGTCTTATTTTTCCGTTGTTATTATGCGACGTATAGATACCGTATTTGACGAAGTTGCTGAAGAAGGAGAAGGAGAAGGATTTGAAGACTTTGAAGACCAAGCCAATCCAGGCAAGCAGCCCTTTGACCATGATACACTTGTTTTTCGGAACCCGTTTGTTTCTGATGCATGATGTTAGGGTTACGGTGGTGACCTAGTTGAATCCACCACATGATGCATGCCTTGATCTTGATCTTGCTATGTGCTAGATGACATGCACATGGTTAGTAGTAATGAATAGTGATGCATGTGTGACATGAACCTTCGTGGCTGAAGTCTTTGCATAAAACCCCGTCGGGTGCCATTCATGCCCGAGGGAGATGATGAGTTGGGTAACCACTTGATGACGAAGTGGTGTACCTAGACAAGTGTGTGTGTTCTTCAAACGGATTGGTTTAAGTTGCGACCGTTATTCCAACCATACCTATGAAACCACACTACCCCTTATGGGACGGGGCTTTATTGATTACTTAGGTCGATACTAGCATGGTGCCCGCATTACTAGTGACGGGTAGACTTGAGGTCTTTCCCGGGACGGGGTCGTGCTTGGATAGACGACCACGACTGTTTTCACAGGGCACCGGACACACCATTGGTCCCTTCGGGTACGCGTGACATTGAAATTAGGGCCAATCCCGTGATCTATTGTTTGTACCCGAGGGCCGTGTACCAACGAGTGGACTCTATGTTAGTGTCGTCTAAGGAAAGATAATGACCGGGTGCTTCCCCCGAGTACTTGAGGTACTGCGGGATCGTGGATGACACGAAAGCTTCTCGGATCTTGTGGGTAAAGTGTACAACCTCTGCAGAGTGTAAAACTATTCGAATAGCCGTGTCCACGGTCAAGGACAGTTGGGTAACCGCTCTTGGGCTACGTCCAGTGTTTGTGAAACCATGTGTGTGTATAAGAGTCAAGGTGGTGACTTGACTCGGGGAGTTCATTCATATTCATGTTGATATCGGTAACCTGTCTTCAAGGTTACGAGAGTTTGTTGATGCATAAACCTGATGGTAGAATATTTGTTCTAGCCCTTGCTAGATTGCTCATTGTTGTTCAAATGCACTGTTACTTTTGAACCACATCATGGGTTGCTTACGAGTACGTTCAAAGTACTCATTGGCTTGCCACTGGTTATTTAATTGGCCAGGCATGGAAGAACAGGAATATGATGAAGAGTTCTTTGGAGACGATCATGCGAACTAGGACGCTATCCCAGTCAGAATGCCTGTAGGGTTTAGGCAGATGGCATGGGTTCTACCTACTATCGAAGACTTCCGCTATTTGAGTTATTTGCTATTCAGCCCGTGAGGCTTTATTTATGTAAGACTTGGCCATAATGGCCTTAATTTGTGTAAGACGATATGTATGGATGTAAGACTCTTGTTATTCAGCATCTGTGTGTTCAGTGAGCATTGATCTCTGGGATCACTGTACACGTGCATTCGGTGATCTCGACTTCTAAGTCGGGGTCCCCACAGAGCTGGTATCAGAGCCATCCTGACTGTAGGAAGCCTTAGTTAGCATGGGCGTTAGTTAGATGAGACCCTTTTTCAAAAACCTTCTGAACCTCCCTTCTTTTCTAAACCTGAGATTTCATCAGCTTATTAACCCCTCCTATTCCACCTTTGTAGATGGCCGCTGTACCCGAAGAGCACCTGACCACTGGGTTTCCCTTACTTCTTGAGGATAGCCTCCAGGAGTGTCAGTTCCACCGAGCACCCATCCTCACCTACCTTGAGCATTGGGTTAACGACACTGAGGTGGAGTACCATGTGGAAGTGATCGTGAAGGCAAACGATCCTCCCACAAGTTGGTTCTTCGAGGGACCCCAGATGGCAACACTACCTCTCGCTGTCGAGGCTGCTGCACTCAAGGCACTAACCCGTCTCCGCGAGCTTCTTCCGGAAATGGCAGCCAAGATGACGACTCGCTTCTTACCTTACCGAGGAAGGTGAAGAAGAGAGCAGCGCACTAGCCCCTCCACTGAAGGAAGGACTCTCGCTTCGGTTCCAGACCTACTTCAGTCTATGTGCCGACAGCTTGGCACAAGACTTGGCCTCGGAATCGACGAAGCTTCGAGAAGAACTTCACAAGACCAAGGCACTTCTTCGTCGAGCTCAAGAGAAGACAAATAGGATCAAGAAGGAAGGAGCACCTTCAGGACAGTCCTCTATCGCATATCAAGGCGGAAGGCCCTCCGAGGATGTGTCTTCCAAGAATGAAGAACCACCTCGGCGACGCCGAATGACGGCAAGGGAATATCGCAATCTTTTCCCTGCACCTCCGACGAAGCACCGTCGTATCCAACTCCTCCACTCCCCCACACCCTCAAGTGACAAGGGGGCCCAGACAGATGAAGACAAGGAGGAAGACCCAGAAGAGCCGGAATACGCGACCGAGCATTCCGCCGCTTAGGCATTATTCGCTACTCGGATATGCTAGTTGTGACCTCTACGGTAGGATAGGTCGTGTAACCCCTATGCGTAGTCGAGTCCTTGTATGGTTCATATGAAACCATCTAGTGTTTGCTTTTGTTGTGTCTGGATGTATGTCGTATTATTCCTTCAGGAATGTGTAAACGACAACATCACCCATTTGGATTTTTTAATGAATGTGTTTTGGCCTTTCGGCCCTTGCATGATTTGATTAGTGTCACACCCACCCCCTTACTAGGCACCCATCTATCTTGCTTTCCCTCTTCCAAGTCATAAGAACTTTTACCGCTCCAACAGGATGCCTGTTGTAACTCGTACTGGTACCTCTACCCAGCAGCCTGAAGCCGGAGCATCTGCTCAGTCAGAGGCAGGCCGCGACCAAACCAACGACCAAGCTCCACCACCACCACCTCCTCTGAACATGGACATGGCTCAGCTTCTCCAAGCTTTCCGAGAGGAACGCCAAGCCAACACTGCAGCCCTTCAGCTGATTGCTCAAGCTGTCACCAACAACCGCCAGCCGGCGGGGAATGGCAATGGACGTTCCACGTTGGCAGAGTTCAAGAAGCATGCACCGCCAACTTTCATCGAGACTGCTGAACCCCTGGATGCAGACGACTGGATCCGCTTCATTGAGGAAATACTGGAACTAGTCGGATGCACCGAAGACCGCGAGAAGGTGGCTTATGTAGCCCACTACCTCGGGGGGACTGCTAGAGCTTGGTGGGATGGATTCAAGGTCATGCATGCTGAACAAGACATCACTTGGGTCAACTTCAAGGCAGAATTCCGCAAGGCCCACATTCCTTCCGGAATCATGGCTATCAAAAAGCGTGAGTTCCGAGCCCTGAAGCAAGGAAGTGGCACTGTCAAGGAGTATATGCAGAAGTTTAGTGTTCTGTCAAGGTATGCCCCTGAAGATGTCAGCACTGATGCTGCAAAAAGGGAGCGCTTCATGGAAGGCCTCAATCAGACTCTGCAATACTCGCTTGTCGTGTGCGACTGCCCATCCTTCCCTGACTTGGTGAACAAAGCACTTATGCTTGAAGACAAGCGGCGTGCTTTGGAAGACACTCGCAAGCGCAAGATGGTCAGCAAGGGAAGTTCCAGCAACCAGAAGCCTCGTCCGTGGCAGTCAGCCCCGGCCAAGCCAACCTATCAGCAACCAAGAGCTCCTGCACCTCGCACCAACCCTCAGCCTCAGTAGTATGCCAACCCAAGGCCAGCTTTCAACCCCAATACCGGTGGTGGCAACAAGATCAATCGAAACCAAGTTACTTGCTTTGTATGTGGTCAGCCCGGACACATCTCAAGGGTGTGCCCCAACAAGAAGCCTAATGCCCCGCGCCCCAATGCGCAGAACCAGGGACAAGGCCGCGGGATGCCACCAAGGAACCCAGCTCCTCGCAATCCACCTAACCATGGGAAAGGGCGTGTGAATCATGTCACTGCTGAAGAAGCCCAGGAAGACCCGGACGTCGTACTGGGTACGTTCCTTGTCAACTCAGCACCTGCAACTGTCTTGTTTGATTCTGGAGCAACGCATTCATTTGTCACTCAAAGGTTTGCATTAAAAAGTGGCATGACCCCTACACCCCTGAATAACCCTATGGTGGTACAAACCCCCGGAGCGGAGATGAGAGCCAAGATAGGCTGCAAAGGAGTCAGTATTACCATTAACGGTGTAGACTTCCTAGCAGACCTTATCATCCTAAGATCGCAAGGCTTGGATGTGATCTTAGGGATGGATTGGCTCAGTAAGCACCAAGGCTTGTTAGACTGTGCCAATCGGACAGTCACTGTGACCAATGACCAAGGAGTCGAAGTCAAGTTTGCTTCCAACTCCTCTTCCGCTCAAGCCGCTCAAGTCAACTGTCTGTCTGAAGTTGGGCTAGAGCAAGTACCGGTGGTATGTGAGTATCCTGATGTCTTTCTGGATGAACTACCGGGAATGCCCCCTGACTGTGACATTGAGTTCATCATCGAGCTCGTGCCCGGGGCAGGACCCATCTATAAGAAGCCTTATAGAATGGGGACGGAAGAATTAGCCGAGTTGAAGAAGCAGCTGGAAGAGCAGCTGAGGAAGGGATTCATTCGCCCAAGTGCCTCCCCTTGGGGATCTCCTGTTCTGTTTGTGGCAAAGAGGGACGGTACCATCCGCTTATGCATTGACTATCGTTCCCTCAATGAAGTTATAATTAAGAACAAATATCCACTTCCCAAGATCGAAGATCTATTTGATCAGCTCAGCGGAGCCAAGGTGTTCTCCAAGATCGACCTCAGATCTGGGTACTACCAGCTGAAGATCAGACCCCAAGATATTCCGAAGACGGCATTCGTAACCAGATATTGCCTGTACGAGTGCACGGTCATGTCCTTTGGGTTAACCAATGCCCCAGCTTACTTCATGTATCTCATGAATAAAGTCTTCATGGAATATTTGGACAAGTTCGTTGTTGTCTTCATTGATGACATTCTTGTCTTCTCGAAGTCGGAGGAAGAGTACGAGCAGCATCTGAGGATGGTCCTAGACAAGCTTCGGGAGCACCAACTGTATGCCAAATTCAGCAAGTGTGAGTTTTGGCTGCATAAAGTTGGATTCTTAGGTCATGTCTTGATCGGAGAAGGATTATCAGTTGATCCCGCGAAGATCGAAGCTGTGACCCAGTGGCAATCTCCAACGACCGTCAAGGAAGTCAGAAGCTTCCTCGGACTTGCGGGCTATTACCGCAAATTCGTGGAACGATTCTCTATCATTGCACGACCAATGACTCAGCTCCTCAAGAAGGACAAGAAGTTCGAGTGGACGCCAAAATGCGAAGAGAGCTTCCAAGAGCTCAAGAAGAGATTGACCACCGCCCCAGTTCTGGCAACACCTGATATTCACAAGGATTTCGTGATATATTGTGATGCCTCTCGAACCGGATTGGGAAGCGTTCTGATGCAAGAAGGCCGAGTCATAGCATACCTGTCCAGGCAGCTACGACCCCATGAGGAGAACTACGTTACTCACGATCTCGAGTTAGCAGCAGTGGTTCATGCCTTGAAGACATGGCGGCATTACCTCCTAGGGAAACGGTGTGAGATCTACACAGACCACAAAAGTCTGATGTACATTTTCACCTAGAAGGAATTGAACATGAGGCAGCGAAGATGGTTGGAACTCATCAAAGACTATGACCTCAGTGTTCAATATCACCCCGGGAAGGCTAACGTGGTGGCCGATGCCTTAAGCAGGAAGGCTTGCTCTTTGTATACCGTTATTCAAGAAAGGCAGCCAGCCTTGTTTAAGGAACTCGAACAATTCAGTTTGGAATTGGTCACCCCTGGATTTCTGGATCATTTGGAAGTCAGACCAACCCTGATGGACGAAGTCAAGAAGGCACAAGATGGAGACGCAAGCATTGAAGGCATCAAGAAGAAGAGGAAGCTAGGCAAGGCCCCAGGATTCTCCGAAGACGAGCACGAGATTGTTTGGTACAAAGGTCGTATCTGCGTACCAAACAACACAGAGCTGAAGGACCTCATTCTGCAAGAAGCCCATGACACTCTATATTCCATCCACCCCGGAGGAACCAAGATGTATCAAGACTTGAAGGCACGATTCTGGTGGCACGGGATGAAAAGAGAGATTGCAACCTATGTTGCAAAGTGTGATGTGTGCCAAAGGGTCAAGGCTGAATATCAGCGACCCGCTGGATTGCTTCAACCACTCAAAGTTCCTGAGTGGAAGTGGGATAAAGTCGGAATGGACTTCATCACTGGATTACCAAGGTCGAATAGAGGACATGACTCTATCTGGGTCATAGTCGACCATTTGACCAAGGTGGCCCATTTCATTCCTGTCAAGACTACCTACTCAGGCAACTAGGTGGCAACTCTCTATATCAACCGAATCGTAAGTCTTCACGGCGTTCCCAAGGAGATTGTGTCAGATCGAGGCACCCATTTTACTTCAAGGTTCTGGAGAAGATTCCAAGAAGCCTTGGGAACCAAGTTGTCTTTCAGCACGGCTTTCCACCCACAGACCGGAGGTCAGACAGAGCGAGTCAATCAGATTCTCGAAGATATGCTCCGAGCCTGTGTCTTGGCATATGGAGCCAAGCGGGAAGATTGTCTCCCTTTTGCCGAGTTCTCCTATAACAACAGTTACCAGTCGAGGCTTCAGATGGCACCATTTGAGGTGTTGTACGGACGGAGATGCCGCACACCCCTCAACTGGTCAGAGACTGGAGAAGGACTAGTCTTTGGACCGGATATTCTCCGCGCAGTAGAAGAGCAAGTCCAACTAGTCAGATAACGTTTGAAGGCAGCCAAGTCAAGGCAGAAGAGTTATGCTAACACTCGACGCCGAGACATGAGTTTCCGTGTCGGAGATCATGTGTACCTGCGAGTAACTCCTCTGAAGGGAACCAAGCGTTTCCACGTTAAGGGGAAGCTTGCACCAAGGTTCGTTGGCCCTTTCAAGATCACCGACCGACGAGGAGAAGTGGCTTACCAGTTGGAACTATCACCTGAGCTATCCGATGTGCACAATGTATTCCATGTGTCACAACTCCGGAAATGTCTCCAAGTTCCAGACAAGCCTAATCTCTACAAGGATGTTGATCACCAAGCCATTGATCTGCAGCCTGATTTGACCTACCGCGAGAAGCCCATTCGCATTCTGGACGAAGCAGAGCGACGGACGCGAAGCCGTACCATCAAGTACTTCAAGGTCCAGTGGAGCAACCACACCGAAGCAGAAGCAACCTGGGAACGTGAAGACTATCTTAGATCCGAGTTTCCCGATCTCTTTTAAGACCTAGTTTAGGAATCTCGGGGACGAGATTCTTGTAAGGGGGGTAGGTCTGTCACACCCTGCATTTTGTAACATGTTATTTGCATCAATGGAGCATGAAAATTTGGACCAGCAAATTTTTTTGGCATCATTTGGCTTTTATTTGGAGTTGAGTTTTTCTTCATGTGCTTTTTCATGTGCTCAATAATGTCAACTATTCCCTCTTGTAGAATTCATCTCCATACCCAAAACTTCTGCCCAATGATCATGCCAAGTGTTATATAGCAGTATAGTATTTTCTTACAAAATTAATTTGGCTAAAATGTATTTTATAAATTTAGTTTTCCAAAAACCCCTGAATTGAGATTTGCACTGCAAGTGCTTGATTTAGGGTGAGAAAATTATTTCAAAAGGTACATTTGAAACCTAGTAGTCATAGGACTCCCAGAAACCATAAAAGTATAATTTTAAAAGTTATTTTCCTATTTTATTTAAAAGCTTTTTCTTAAGGCCAGAAATGGTCTTTAATAGGGGAAAATTATTTAAGTATTTCAAAAATATTTGCCAAAATTCAGGGAGACTCAGAGGACATATATTGTCCATATATAAGAGTTTCAACACTTGGTCATGTTCAAAATAATGGGCTAATCCCTCTAAAACCCTTTCTAGATATTTCAAGCTTTTGAAATGTTTACAAAGGAAATATTCTCCAAAAATTCCAGGGAAATTCTATCATGTCATATATGACATATTTGATGATCCTGCCAAGTCCCATGCCTTGGGAAGCAGGAAAACATCATCAAAACACTTCATAACCATTCTGTCCATATTTGAAGTTTGAGCAACTTTACATTGCCAAACTTGTCCAAATGCCCTCAAATTTGGTGCACATGCTAGAATGGCCTAATAAGGCATCTAGACCAAATGGCACAAGATTTGGAATAGAGCAACTTGATCAGATCACCCCAAAACCCTTTCTGTTCAAATGCAAATTTGAACAACTTTACATTACCAACTTTTCACCTGAAGCTTCAAACTTGTTGGGCATGATCATAACCCCAAATGATGATGCTACACCAAGTGGTGCATCAAGGGGAGATGATTAGCTTGACTCAAACAAGATGAAGCCATTTCTGTTGATTTCTAGGGTTCACCAAAGTTACATTGGCTAGTTTCTTCAAATGAGCCTAAAATTGGTGAAGCACCCTATTTTCACATGTAATCCAATCCTGTTACGTGTCATGGCAAGTGGAGACCATTTGCTTGACCAAACACTGATCAAACACCTTCTGGCCTATTGCTAAAACCCTCTTCTTGACCACTTTCACCTTTTACCTTGGCCTCAACTTTCTTCCACATGTTCAACCAGTTACTAGCCACCTCCAGTAACTTCCCCAGGACCCCAGCTCCATGATTGAGGGGTAAAAACCCTAGTTCACCCTGCTGGACAGCCATTTCTCACCAAGTTACCAGCTTCCTCTCTCTCTCAGCATCTCCAGAACATCCAAGGCCACAGGCCATTTCTTTACTCCTCCCTTGACCTTCTAGACAACCTTGGGAACGTTGGACATGACCAGAGCGGCGAGGGCACGAATGTGCCAGCCATACGGGCACTCTGGAGCACGCTACAGTGCGCCACCGCACTGTAGCTTCGCCCAATCAGCTGCCCCCGACAGCCTCGGGCCTCCCCCTCGCGCCTCTCAACGCGCCTCGACGTCCGCGACCACCCCGGCGCTGTCCCCCCTCCTCCTCCGCCCTCCAGTGGCCATCGCCACATGCGCGCTGGCCGCCCACAACCTCCACTCCTCGGGCTCGCACGCGCGCACGGCCTGGAAGGTTCCCCGCTCCTCCTCTCACCTCAAAGGGACGTAGAGCTCGTCCAGCAACGCCGTGGACTCACTCCCATCACCTCCCGTGCGTTGTAGCGTCGAGCAGGAGCTCGCCGGCGCACTGGACCACGGGGCTCCGCCGTTCCCCTATATATAGGACCCCCCGAGCCTCTCTAACGGCACCAGCAGCTTCACCACATCCTCCTCAGTCCCCCAGCACCACTAGTTCATCCCCGAAGAGCTTCTGTGCTCGGGATCGACCGGAGCTCCGCCGCGTCGGGCCACCGGTGATCTCGCAGTACGATCCTCTTCTGCCCCTCCTTTTGCCCGATCTAGAACCGCCGTGCACCACTCACTCTTTCCCCTCGCTTTCCCCTCTCTGTGGCAGTTGGAATCAGCCGGAGCAACGACCTCCCGAAGCTCCTCCGCCGTCCCACCTCGCCGCCGGCGAACCCGACCTCCCCGGCGTGCCGCACCACCACCACTGCCTCCGCAACACGACGCTGAATCCGTTCCTGCCCTCCGTTGCCGTCGCCGTGGCCGGAATCAATGCCGGTGAGCTCGCCGTCGCCGTGGCCGTGAGGTTGGAGATGACAGGCGGGCCCCGCTTGTCATCCTCATCCCTCTCTCCCCCTCCTCGCAGCCACTGACCGTCGGGCCCCGCCCGTCAGGTTTGAAAACCTGACGTGCGCGCGCTGGCGCACGTGCGGCTGGGTTGGTTTGCCCTGGGCCGTGCACTGTGGCCCCTCTGGCCCAGTAGCACAGGGGCATTTCTTTTTATTCTTTCTCTAATTATTTCAAACATTTTTACAGAAATGAATATTGGTCCAAATGAAATAATTCCAACTCCTAAATTCTTGTAATATTCCAACCTATTTAATGGTGTAACTTTCACATACATCCATGAAACTTTTCTGTTCTGTTCAAATTTAAATTCAAATTTGAGCAATAAAACTCCTGTTCTAAAATCCTTAGATTCCATTCTGTAACTCCAAAACTCCAACTAAGAATTTTCCCCATCTTAGAAATCCCTCTAGTATGTAACAAAAATAAGTTGACATTTTTCTGAGCACTTTGATTTTTCTGTTATATTTGTGGTCTTATTTTTCCGTTGTTATTATGCGACGTATAGATACCGTATTTGACGAAGTTGCTGAAGAAGGAGAAGGAGAAGGATTTGAAGACTTTGAAGACCAAGCCAATCCAGGCAAGCAGCCCTTTGACCATGATACACTTGTTCTTCAGAACCCGTTTGTTTCCGATGCATGATGTTAGGGTTACGGTGGTGACCTAGTTGAATCCACCACATGATGCATGCCTTGATCTTGATCTTGCTATGTGCTAGATGACATGCATATGGTTAGTAGTAATGAATAGTGATGCATGTGTGACATGAACCTTCGTGGCTGAAGTCTTTGCATAAAACCCCGTCGGGTGCCATTCATGCCCTAGGGAGATGATGAGTTGGGTAACCACTTGATGACAAAGTGGTGTACCTAGACAAGTGTGTGTGTTCTTCAAACGGATTGGTTTAAGTTGCCACCGTTATTCCAACCATACCTGTGCAACCACACTACCCCTTATGGGACGGGGCTTTATTGATTACTTAGGTCGATACTAGCATGGTGCCCGCATTACTAGTGACGGGTAGACTTGAGGTCTTTCCCGGGACGGGGTCGTGCTTGGATAGACGACCATGACTGTTTTCACAGGGCACCGGACACACCATTGGTCCCTTCGGGTACGCGTGACATTGAAATTAGGGCAAATCCCGTGATCTATTGTTTGTACCCGAGGGACGTGTACCAACGAGTGGACTCTATGTTAGTGTCGTCTAAGGAAAGATAATGACCGGGTGCTTCCCCCGAGTACTTGAGGTACTGCGGGATCGTGGATGACACGAAAGCTTCCCGGATCTTGTGGGTAAAGTGTACAACCTCTGCAGAGTGTAAAACTATTCGAATAGCCGTGTCCACGGTCAAGGACAGTTGGGTAACCGCTCTTGGGCTACGTCCAATGTTTGTGAAACCATGTGTGTGTATAAGAGTCAAGGTGGTGACTTGACTCGAGGAGTTGATTCATATTCATGTTGATATCGGTAACCTGTCTTCAAGGTTACGCGAGTTTGTTGATGCATAAACCTGATGGTAGAATATTTGTTCTAGCCCTTGCTAGATTGCTCATTATTGTTCAAATGCACTGTTACTTTTGAACCACATCATGGGTTGCTTGCGAGTACATTCAAAGTACTCATTGGCTTGCCACTGGTTATTTAATTGGCCAGGCATGGAAGAACAGGAATATGATGAAGATTTCTTTGGAGACGATCATGCGAACTAGGACGCTATCCCAGCCAGAATGCCTGTAGGGTTAAGGAAGATGGCATGGGTTCTACCTACTATCGAAGACTTCCGCTATTTGAGTTATTTGCTATTCAGCCCGTGAAGCTTTATTTATGTAAGACTTGGCCATAATGGCCTTAATTTGTGTAAGACGATATGTATGGATGTAAGACTCTTGTTATTCAGCTTCTGTGTGTTCAGTGAGGATTGATCTCTGGGATCACTGTACACGTGCATTCGGTGATCTCGACTTCTAAGTAGGGGTCCCCACATGCACCAATGGGGAAACCTTTGCCCCACTCCTCAGGAACCTGCGGCTGCGCTGCCCCCCTTGCACTGAAATGGCAACTGCACCACTGACGAATGCCGGCACCCTCTGGCGCGGTGCGTCACTGCTAACATCACTGCCTCCTCCTAAGGTAAGCTTGGCCTTCGATTCTCCGCCCCTCCGGAGCACCTTGCTGAGGCCGCTCCTGAGGGGGTCTTGATGTTGTTCTCCTCGCGAGGCTTAGCTCCCTCGCGATGGTATTGGGCAGCTAGTCGATCAGCTGGGCTGTACCAGGCCGTAGTAGGAGCGTGTTGCGGCCCGCACAACAGGCAAGTCTGGGTACCCTGGTTCCAAGTACGCCGACAGTAGCCCCGGGGGCCAAGGCTCGCGCGGAGTTGGCTTCGGGCCGAAGCCTTAGTTGAGGACGAAGCGCCGCGGGCCCTAAAAGGCTGCAGGCCAAGCCGGCGTGCGACTGTTGGATGGGACATGGCGGCTCCGCTTCCCATGCAGTCTCAGTGATCGTGCGACTTGACAACTCCTTGGCGCAGGCGACGAGGGCGTAATGGCTACGACGCCAATGGCTGGCGGTTGGGCTCCTGCACCCTATAAATGGGAGTAGGGGGGAGCCCCCATGCCGTTTCCAAGCCAGCGCCGTCTTCCCCTTGCTTGTTCTTCGCTCTCTCTCTTGTCGCGAGATCTCCATGGCGCTGTCGAGGAAGCCATATGCCACGGAGAAGGTGAAGGCCCCGAAGGATCCTGTCCCGCTGCCGCCGAAGAGGGGCCGCGGTTGTCCCCGCAAGTATGCCGCTGCGCCTGCAGCGACTTCTCGAGGAGGCGGGCGCTGCCTTCTGAGTTCTGCCGCCGCCACTGGTGAAAGGCGCAAAGCGTCCTCCCGTGGTGAAGGCGGTTGCGGCCGGGGAGGGAGAGGAGGCGGGCAACGGTGCCTGTCGGCCGCGCGTCATCCGCGCCCGCAGCTTCATTCCTTAGACGTGTTGTCGGAGTTCATGGAGTGGGCGGAGAAGCCTGGTGTCCCATGGCTCCGGCTTCCCTGCTAGTTCGGCGACATGTTACCAGCCGGAGGCCTCGGCGGCGTCTGGCTGCAGGCTGACGGTTGCTGCAGTGGTGCGTCCTGGGTGGAGGTTGATGTGGCTCCCTCGGGCGATGTGTTCCTGGAGCGCGGCTGGCAGTCGTTTTTGTCACACCCTGCATTTTGTAACATGTCATTTGCATCAGTAAAGCATGAAAAATTGGACCAGCAATTTTTTTTGGCATCATTTGGCTTTTATTTGGAATTAAGTTTTTCTCTGTGTGTTTTTCAAGTGCTCTTTAACGTCAACTACTCCCTCTTGTAGATTCCATCTCCTTACCCCAAAACTTCTGCCCAATGAGCATACCAAGTGTATATAGCAGTATAGTATTTTCTTACAAAATTAATTTGGCCAAAAAGTATTTTCAAAAATTAGAGTTCCAAAAACCCCTGAATTGAGGTTTGCACTGCAAGTGCTTGATTTATGGTGAGAAAAATATTTCAAAGAGTAAATTTGAAACCTAGTAGATATAGAACTCCCATAAACCACAAACATATAATTTTAAAAGTTATTGTCCTATTTTATTTAAAGGCTTTTTCTTAAGGCCAGAAATGGTCTTTAATAGGGAAAAATTATTTAACTATTTCAAAAATATTTGCCAAAATTCAGGGAGACTCATAGAACATATATTGTCCATATATAAGAGTTTCAACACTTGGTCATGTTCAATATATTGGACAAATCCCTCAGAAACCCTTTCTAGATATTTCAAGCTTTTGAAATATTTACAAAGGAAATATTCTCTAAAAATTCCAGGGAAATTCTATCATGTCATATATGACATATTTGATTGTCTTGCCAAGCCCCATACCTTGGGAAGCAAGAAAACATCATCAAAACCCGTCAAAACCATTCAGTCCATATTTGAAGTTTGAGCAACTTTACATTGCCAAACTTGTCCAAATGCTCTCAAACTTGGTACACATGCTAGAATGGTCTAATAATGTATCTAGACCAAATGGCACAAGCTTTGGAGAAGGGTAACTTGATCAGAGTACCCCAAAACCATTTCTGTTCAAATTCAAATTTGAACAACTTTACATTACCAACTTTTTACTTGGGGCTTCAAACTTTGTGGGCAGGCTGACAACCACAAATGATGACACTACACCAAGTGGTGCATCAAGGAGGGATGATTAGCTTGACTCAAACATGGTGAAACCATTTCTGTTGATTTCTAGGGTTCACCAAAGTTACATTGGCAAGTTTCTTCAAATAAGCCCAAACTTGGTGAAACACCCTATTTCCATATGCCATTTAATCCTGTTAAGTGTCATGGCTAGTGGAGATCATTTGATTGCTCCAAACTACATCAAACACCTTCTGGTGATTTTCCAAACTTACCATTTTCACCTCTTTCCTTGTTCTCCTTGAGCCCAACATTTTACCACAGCTTCCCCAGGATCCCTTGCGCCTCCAGTAACTTCCCCATGGCCAGAGCTCAATAATTGAGGGGTGAAAACCCCATTTTACTCTATTGGACAGACCAATTTTCACTCTCCCTCAACCTCCCTCCTCTTCCATTGGGTAACCAGGGCATCCAAGGCCACAACACACTTGTTTACTGCTCACCTGACCCCCCAGGCAAGGTGGCCGCGTCCAGCAAGCCAAAGGCATGCCCTGGCATGCAATAGGCGTGCTCCAGAGCGCGCTACAGTGCACACCCGCACTGTAGCCTCCTCCAATCCGCAGCGTCCGACCACCTCGAGCCTCCCCCTCGCGCCAGTCGATGCGCCTCGATGTCCGCAAAGCGCCCCGGCCCTGTCCCCCTCCTCCTTCTCCCTCCTCTCGCCCCAGCTAGCACGCGCGACGGCCGCCCGAGAGCTCCAAGGAGCCTCCTCGCACGCACGCTTCTCTGGATGCTTCCCCGCTCTCTCTCTCTTCCTCTCCCCAGCTCTGGACCGCATCCAGCAACACCACAGACACCACCCCAGCTCCTCCCGAGCCCTGAGGCAACGGGCAGAAGCTCGCCGGCGCACGGGTCCACGGCACCTCGCCGTTCGCCTATAAAAGGACCCCCCGCGCCCCTCCTCTCCTCACCAACCGCTCTCTCACCCACCTAATCACCCCCCTACGCCACACACTCCCCTCCAGACAGGCCCGAGCTCGAGATCGAACTCGAGCTCCGCCGCGGTGGCTCGCCGTCGTCTGCTCGGAACAGGCCTTCCCCGCAGCTCCCCTCGCTCGATCTAGCACCGCAAGCCTCCACTGATCCTTTTCCCCCTCTTTTCCCTCTCTGCAGCTACCGGAAACGACCGGAGCAACCTCCACCCAACACCCCTCTGCCGCGTGACCTCGCCGCCGGCGAACCAAGCCACCCCGGCGACCAACTCCACCTCCACCAGAACGGCGACTCGACGCTGAGTCTAGCCGTGCCTTCACCTGCCCTCGCCGTGCCCTGCATCGCCGCCGGTGAGCTCGCTGGCCCTCTGCCGGAGGGTTAGGGATGACAGCCGGGCCCCGCCTGTCAGCCTCTCCTCACCCTCGCCTCTCTCTCCTCTCACTGACGCCAGGCCCCGCCCGTCAGGTTTGAAACCTGGCGCGCGCAAGCGCCCGTGCGGTGGGCTGTTTCCCCCCTGGGCCTGCTGGACTATGGCCGTTCTGGCCCAGTTGCACAGGAACCTTTTTCCTTTTTCCTTTTTGTGGGATTTTCAAATAATTCCACAGGATTAAATATTTATCCAAATGAACTAATTCTAGTTCCTAAAAACTTGTAAAAATCGAACCTATTTAATGATGTCACTTTCACCCATATCCATGGACCTTTTCTGTTCTGTTCAAATTTAAATCTATATTTGAACATTAAAACCCCTGTTAAAAAATTCATGTACCCCATTCTGTCACTCCAAATCTCAAACTAAGAATTTTTGCCATCTTAGTTTTCCCTTTAGTATTTTATAAAAATAAGTTGACATTTTTCTAAGCACTTTGGTTTTTCTGTTTTTATTATGGTCTTATTTTCCCGTTGTTTATTGCGACGATTAGATACCGTATTTGACGAGATTGATGAAGAAGAAGGAGGGGAAGGATTTGAAGACTTTGAAGACCAAGCCAATCCAGGCAAGCATCCCTTTGACCATGATACCCCTTGTGTTCCTCGGAACCCTTTTATTTCCGAATGCATGATGATAAGAGTGAAGGTGGTGAACTAGTTGAAAGCCACCACATGATGCATACCCTACTCAAGATCTTTACCATGTGCTTAGATGCAATGACAAATGATTAGTAGTGATGCTTAGTGATGCAAATGTGCCATGAATCCTTCGTGGTTGCATTCTTTTCGAAAACCCCATCGGGTGCCCCTAATGCTCGAGGGAGATGTTGAGTTAGGTCATCACTTGAGGAAGAAGTGGTGTGCCAAGAAAGATCTCGTCTGTGGGTGAAATGATGAATTAGATTTATGTGTGACTACCGTCCCAACCAAACATGTGCAACCACTCTACCCCTTATGGGACGGGGCATTATTGATTACTTAGGCTGATACTGGCATGGTGCCCACATTACTAGTGACGGGGAAGACTTGAGGTCTCTCCCGGGACGGGGTCGTGCTTAGATAGGCGACCATGACTGTTTTCAAAGGGCACCGGACACACCGTTGGTCCCTTCGTGTATGCGTGACATTGTAAAAAGGGCAAGACCCATGATTTACTGTTTGTACACGAGGGTTGTGCACCAACGAGTGGACCATATTTTAGTGTCGTCTCGGGAAAGGTAATGACCAGGTGCTTCCCCCGAGTACTTGAGTTACTGCGGGATCGTGGGTGACACGACAGCTTCCCGGATCTTGTGGGTAAAGTGCGCAACCTCCGCAGAGTGTAAAACTATTCGAATAGCCGTGTCCACGGTCATGGACAGTTGGGAGGTGCTACTTAAACAATATCCAGAATTTTACAATCTCGGTGAAAGTATGTGTGTGTGTTGAGTCAAGGTGGTGACTTGACTCGTTGATAAAGAATTGAACTCTATTCATGTTGATATCTATAACCCGTCTTCGGGGTTACCCAAATTCATTGATGCATGTTACATGATGCTAGAATAACTTAGCTAGCTTGTAGCTAGGTTGCTTATTGTTATTTTTGCATTGTTACCTTGAACTAAATCATGGGTTGCTTGCGAGTACATTCAAAGTACTCATTGGCTTGCCACTGGTTATTTAATTGGCCAGGCATGGAGGAGCAGGAATTTGAAGAAGAATTCTATGGAGACGAACATGCGAACTAGGACGCTTTTCCAGTCAGAATGCCTGTAGGGTTAAGGCAGATGGCATGGGTTCTACTTATCTACGAAGACTTCCGCTATTCAGGTTTATTTGCTATTCAGCCCTTGAGGCTTTATCTATGTAAGACTTGGCCATAATGTTCATAAATTGTGTAAGACGGTATGTATGGATGTAAGACTCTTGTTATTCAGCTTCTGTGTGTTCAGTGAGCATTGATCTCTGGATCACTGTACACGTGCATTCGGTGACCTCGACTCTTAAGTCGGGGTCCCCACAGAGCTGGTATCAGAGCCATCCTGACTGTAGGAAGCCTTAGTTAGCATGGGCGTTAGTTAGATGAGACCCTTTTTCAAAAACCTTCTGAACCTCTCTTCTTTTCTAAACCTTACCCAACCTGAGATATCATTAGCTTATTAACCTCTCCTATTCAACCTTTGTAGATGGCCGCTGTACCTGAAGAGCACCTGACCACTGGGTTCCCCTTGCTTCTCGAGGATAGCCTCCGGGAGTGCCAGTTCCACCGAGCACCCATCCTCACCTACCATGAGCATTGGGTTAATGAAACTGAGGTGGAGTACCATGTGGAGGTGATCGTGAAGGCAAACGATCCTCCCACAAGTTGGTTCTTCGAGGGACCCCAGATGGCAACACTACCCCTCGCTGTCGAGACTGTTGCACTCAAGGCACTAACCCGTCTTCGTGAGCTTCTTCCGGAGATGGCAGCCAAGATGACAACCCGCTTATTGCCTTACCCGAAGGAAGGTGAAGATGAAAGCAGCACGCAAGCCCCTCCACTGAAGGAAGGAGTTCCACTTCGATTCCAGACCTACTTCAGCCTATGTGCCGACAACTTGGGACAAGATTTGGCCTCGGAATCGATGAAGCTCCGAGAAGAACTTCACAAGACCAAGGCACTTCTTCGTCGAGCACAAAAGAAGACAGATAGGATCAAGAAGGAAGGTGCGCCTCCCGGACAGTCCGCTATCGTGTATCGAGGCGGAAGGCCCTCAGGAGATGTATCTTCCAAGGATGAAAAACCACCCTGGCGACGCCGTATGACGGCAAGGGAATATCGCAAGCTTTTCCCTGCACCACCGACAAAACACCGCCGTATCCAACTCCTCCACTCCCCCACACCCTCAAGTGATAAGGGGGCCCAGACAGATGAAGATAAGGAGGAGGACCCAGAAGAGCGAGAATACGCGACCGAGCATTCCGCCGCTTAGGCATTATTCGCAACTCGGATATACCAGTTCGTGACCTCTACGGTAGGATAGGTCGTCTAACCCCTATGCGAAGTCGAGTCCTTGTATGGTTCATATGAAGCCATCTAGTATTTGCTTTTGTTGTGTTTTGATGTACGTCGTATCTTCCCTTCGGGAATATGTAAACGACTGCATCACCCATTTGGATTTTAATGAATGTGTTTGGCCCTTTCGGCCCTTGTATGAAATGATTAGTGTCACACCCACCCCCTTACTAGGCACCCATCTTTATTTCTTTCCCTCTTCCAAATCATGAGACCTTTTACAGCTCCAACAGGATGCCTGTTGTAACTCGTACTGGTACCTCTACCCAGCAGCCTGAAGCCGGAGCATCCGCCCAATCAGAGGCCGGCCAAGACCAAACCCACAACCAAGCTCCACCACCACCTCCTCCGAACATGGACATGGCTCAGCTTCTCCAAGCTTTCCGAGAGGAACGCCAACCAACACCACATCCCTTCAGATGATTGCTCAAGCTGTCACCAACAACCGCCAGCCGGCGGGGAATGGCAATGGACGTTCCATGTTGGCAGAGTTCAAGAAGCATGCACCGCCAACTTTCATCGAGACTGCTGAACCCCTGGATGCAGACGACTGGGTCCGCACCATTGAGGACTTACTGGGACTAGTCGGTTGCGCCGAAGACCGCGAGAAGGTGTCTTATGCTGCCCACTACCTCGGTGGTACTGCTAGAGCTTGGTGGGATGGATTCAAGGTCATGCATGCTGGGCAAGACATCACTTGGGACAACTTCAAGGCAGAATTCCGCAAGGCCCATATTCCTTCCGGAATCATGGCTATCAAAAAGCGTGAGTTTCGAGCCCTGAAGCAAGGAAGTGGCACTGTCAAGGAGTACATGCAGAAGTTCAGTGTTCTGTCAAGGTATTCTCATGAAGATGTCAGCACTGATGCTGCAAAAAGGGGGCGCTTCATGGAAGGCCTCAATCAGACTCTGCAGTACTCGCTTGTCATGTGCGACTGCCCAACTTTCCCAGACCTGGTGAAAAAAGCACTCATGCTTGAAGACAAGCAGCGTGCTCTGGAAGACACTCGCAAGCGCAAGATGGTCAGCAAGGGAAGTTCCAGCAACCAGAAGCCTCGCCCGTGGCAGCCAGCCCCGGTCAAGCCAACCTACCAGTAGCCAAGAGCTCCTGCACCTCGCACCAACTATCAGCCTCAGCAGTATGCCAACCCAAGGCCAGCATTCAACCCCAATAACAGTGGTGGCAACAAGATCTATAATCCAAACCAAGTCACTTGCTTTGGATGTGGTCAGTCAGGACACAACTCAAGGGTGTGCCCCAACAAGAAGCCTGATGCCCCGCGCCCCAATGCGTAGAACCCAGGACAAGGCCGCGGGATGCCACCAAGGAACCAAGCTCCTCGCAACCTGCCTAACCATGGGAAGGGGCGTGTGAATCACGTCATTGCTGAAGAAGCCCAGGAAGACCCGGACGTCGTGCTGGGTACGTTCCTTGTCAACTCAGCACCTGCAACTGTCTTGTTTGATTCTGGAGCCACGCATTCATTTGTCACTCAACGATTTGCATTAAAAAGTGGCATGGCCCCTACACCCCTGAATAACCCCATGGTGGTACAAACACCTGGAGCAGAGATCAGAGCCAAGATGGGCTGTAAGGGAGTCAATATTATCATTAACGGTGTAGACTTCCTAGCAGACCTTATCATCTTAAGATCGCTAGGCTTGGATGTGATCTTAGGGATGGATTGGCTCAGCAAGCACCAAGGCTTGTTAGACTGTGCCAACCGGGCTGTCACTGTGACCAATGACCAAGGAGTCAAAGTTAAGTTTGCTTCCAACTCCTCTTCTGCTCAAACCGCTCAAGTCAACTGTCTGTCTGAAGTTGGACTGGAGCAAGTACCGGTAGTATGCGAGTATCCCGATGTCTTTCCAGATGAGCTACCGGGTATGCCCCCTGACCGTGACATTGAGTTCATCATCGAGCTCGTGCCCGGGGCAGGACCCATCTATAAGAAGGCTTATAGATTGGGGACGGAAGAATTAGCCGAGTTGAAGAAGCAACTGGAAGAGCAGCTGAGGAAGGGATTTATCCGCCCAAGTGCCTCCCCTTGGGGATCACCTGTTCTGTTTGTGGCAAAAAGGGACGGTACTATCCGCTTATGCATTGACTACCATTCCCTCAATGAGGTTACAATTAAGAACAAGTATCCACTTCCCAAGATTGAGGATGTGTTTGATCAACTCAGCAGAGCCAAGGTGTTCTCCAAGATCGACCTCAGATCTGGGTACTACCAGCTGAAGATCAGACCCCAAGATATTCCGAAGACGGCATTTGTAACCAGATATGGCATGTACGAGTTCACGGTCATGTCCTTTGGGTTAACCAATGCCCCAGCTTACTTCATGTATCTCATGAGTAAAGTCTTGATGGAATATTTGGACAAGTTTGTTGTTGTCTTCATCGATGACATTCTTGTCTTCTCGAAGACAGAGGAAGAGCACGAGCAACATTTGAGGATGGTCCTAGACAAGCTTCGAGAGCACCAACAATACGCCAAATTCAGCAAGTGTGAGTTTTGGCCGCATAAAGTTGGATTCTTAGGTCATGTCTTGACCGAAGAAGGATTGTTAGTTGATCCCGCAAAGATCGAAGCTGTGACCCAATTGCAATCTCCAACGACCGTCAAGGAAGTCAGAAGCTTCCCCGGACTTGCGGGCTATTACCGCAAATTCATGGAAGGATTCTCTAGCATTGCCCGGCCAATGACTCAGCTCCTGAAGTAGGACAAGAAGTTCGAATGGACGCCAAAATGCGAGGAAAGCTTCCAAGAGCTCAAGAAGAGATTGACCACCGCCCCAGTTTTGGCAACACCTGATATTCACAAGGAGTTCGTGATATATTGTGATGCCTCTCGAACCGGATTGGGAAGCGTTCTGATGCAAGAAGGCTGAGTCATAGCTTACCTCTCAAGGCAGCTACGACCTCATGAAGAGAACTACGCTACTCACGATCTTGAGTTAGCAGCAGTGGTTCATGCCTTGAAGACATGGCGACATTACCTCCTAGGGAAACGATGCGAGATATACACTGATCACAAAAGTCTGAAGTACATTTTTACCCAGAAGGAATTGAACATGAGGCAACGAAGATGGTTGGAACTAATCAAAGATTATAACCTCAGTGTTCAATATCACCCGGGGAAGGCTAACGTGGTAGCCGATGCCTTAAGCAGAAAGGCTTGCTCCCTGAATGCCATAATTCAAAAAAGGCAGCCAGCCCTGTTTGAAGAGCTGGAACAATTCAGTTTGGATTTGGTCACCCCTGGATTTCTAGACCATCTGGAAGTCAAACCAACCCTGATGGACGAAGTCAAGATGGCACAAGGTGGACACGCAAGCATTGAAGGCATCAACAAGAATATGAAGCTAGGCAAGGCCCCAGGATTCTTCGAGGACGAGAACGGGATTATTTGGTACAAAGGCCGCATCTGTGTACCAAACAAGATGGAGCTGAAGAACCTGATCCTGCAAGAAGCTCACGACACTCCGTATTCCATCCACCCCAGAGGAACCAAGATGTACCAAGACTTCAAGGAAAGATTCTGGTGGCATGGGATGAAAAGAGAGATTGCAACCTATGTTGCAAAGTGTGATGTGTGCCAAAGGGTCAAGGCTGAATATCAGCGACCCGCTGGATTGCTCCAACCACTCAAGGTTCCTGAGTGGAAGTGGGATAAAGTCGGAATGGACTTCATCACTAGATTACCAAGGTCGAATAAAGGACATGACTCCATCTGGGTCATAGTCGACCATTTGACCAAGGTAGCCCATTTCATTCCTGTCAAGACTACCTATGATGGCAACCGGCTGGCAGCTCTCTACATCGACAGAATCGTAAGCCTTCATGGTGTTCCCAAGGAGATTGTGTCAGATCGAGGAACCCAGTTCACCTCAAGGTTCTGGAAGAAGTTCCAAGAAGCCTTGGGAACCAAATTGTCTTTCAGCACGGCTTTCCACCCGCAGACCGGAGGTCAGACAGAGCGAGTAAATCAAATTCTCGAAGACATGCTCTGAGCCCGTGTCTTAGCATATGGAGCCAAGTGGGAAGATTGCCTCCCTTTTGCCGAGTTCTCCTATAACAACAATTATCAGTCGAGCCTTCAAATGGCACCATTTGAGGTACTGTACGGACGCAAGTGTCGCACACCCCTCAACTGGTCAGAGACTGGAGAAGGACTAGTCATTGGGCCAGATATTCTTTGCGAAGCAGAAGAGCAAGTCCAACTAGTCAGAGAACGTTTGAAGGCAGCCAAGTCAAGGCAGAAGATCTATGCTGACACTCATCACCGAGATACGAGTTTCCGTGTCGGAGACCACTTGTACCTGCGAGTAACTCCTCTGAAGGGAACCAAGCGTTTCCACATTAAGGGGAAGCTCGCACCAAGGTTCATTGGACCCTTTGAGATCACTGCACGACGAGGATAAGTGGCTTACCAGTTGGAACTACCACCTGAGCTATCCAATGTGCACAACGTATTCCACGTGTCACAACTCCGGAAGGGTCTCCAAGTTCCGAACAAGCCTGATCTCTACAAGGATGTTGATCACCAAGCCATTGGTCTTCAGCCTGATTTAACCTACCGCGCAAAGACCATTCGCATTCTGCATGAAGCAGAGCGACGGACGCGAAGCCGCACCATCAAGTATTTCAAGGTCCAGTGGAGCAACCACACGGAAGCAGAAGCAACCTGGGAACGTGAATACTATCTTAGATCCGAGCATCCCGATCTCTTTTAAGACCTAGTTTAGGAATCTCGGGGACGAGATTCTTGTAAGAGGGGTAGGTCTGTCACAACCTGCATTTTGTAACATGTCATTTGCATCAGTAAAGCATGAAAATTTGGACCAGCAATTTTTTGGCATTATTTGGCTTTTATTTGGAATTAAGTTTTTCTCTTTGTATTTTTCAAGTGCTCTTTAAAGTCAACTACTCCCTCTTGTAGATTCCATCTCCTTACCCCAAAACTTTTGCCCAATGATCATACCAAGTGTATATAGCAGTATAGTATTTTCTTACAAAATTAATTTGGCCAAAAAGTATTTTCAAAAATTAGAGTTCCAAAAACCCCCGAATTGAGGTTTGCACTGCAAGTGCTTGATTTATGGTGAGAAAAATATTTCAAAGAGTACATTTGAAACCTAGTAGATATGGAACTCCCATAAACCACAAAAATATAATTCTAAAAGTTATTTTCCTATTTTATTTAAAGGCTTTTTCTTAAGGCCAGAAATGGTCTTTAATAGGGAAAAATTATTTAACTGTTTCAAAAATATTTGCCAAAATTCAGGGAGACTCATAGGACATATATTGTCCATATATAAGAGTTTCAACACTTGGTCATGTTCAATATATTGGACAAATCCCTCAAAACCCTTTCTAGATATTTCAAGCTTTTGAAATATTTACAAAGGAAATATTCTCTAAAAATTCCAGGGAAATTCTATCATGTCATATATGACATATTTCATGGTCTTGCCAAGCCCCGTACGTTGGGAAGCAAGAACATCATCAAAACCCCTCAAAACCATTTTGTCCATATTTGAAGTTTGAGCAACTTTACATTGCCAAACTTGTACAAACGCTCTCAAACTTGGTACACATGCAAGAATGGTCTAATAATGCATCTAGACCAAATGGCACAAGCTTTGGAGAAGGGTAACTTGATCAGAGTACCCCAAAACCATTTCTGTTCAAATTCAAATTTGAACAACTTTACATTACCAACTTTTTACTTGGGGCTTCAAACTTTGTGGGCATGATCACAACCCCAAATGATGACACTACACCAAGTGGTGCATCAAGGAGGGATGATTAGCTTGACTCAAACATGGTGAAACCATTTTTGTTGATTTCTAGGGTTCACCAAAGTTACATTGGCAAGTTTCTTCAAATATGCCCAAACTTGGTGAAACACCCTATTTCCATATGCCATTTAATCCTGCTAAGTGTCATGGCTAGTGGAGATCATTTGATTGCTCCAAACCACATCAAACACCTTCTGGTGATTTTCCAAAGTTACCATTTTCACCTCTTCCCTTGTTCTCCTTGAGCCCAACTTTTTACCACAGCTTCCCCAGGATCACTTGCGCCTCCAGTAACTTCCCCATGGCCAGAGCTCAATAATTGAGGTGTGAAAACCCCATTTTACTCTGCTGGACAGACCAATTTTCACTCTCCCTCAACCTCCCTCCTCTTCCATTGGGTAACCAGGGCATCCAAGGCCACAACCCACTTGTTTACTCCTCACCTGACCCCCCAGAGAAGGTGGCCGCGTCCAGCAAGCCAAAGGCATGCCCTGGCATGCAATAGGCATGCTCTAGAGCGCGCTACAGTGCACACCCGCACTGTAGCCTCCTCCAATCCGCAGCGCCCGACCACCTCGAGCCTCACCCTCGCGCCAGTCGATGCGCCTCGATGTCCGCAACGCGCCCCGGCCTTGTCCCCCACCTCCTTCTCCCTCCTCTCGCCCCAGCTCGCACGCGCGACGGCCACCCGAGAGCTCCAATGAGCCTCCTCGCACGTGCGCTGCTGTGGATGCTTCCCCGCTCTCTCTCTTCCTCTCCCCGGCTCAGGACCGCATCCAGCAACACCACAGACACCACCCCAGCTCCTCCCGAGACCTGAGGCAACGGGCAGAAGCTTGACGGCGCACGGGTCCACGGCACCTCGCCGTTCGCCTATAAAAGGACCCCCCGCGCCCCTCCTCTCCTCACCAACCACTCTCTCACCCACCTAATCACCCCCTACGCCACTCACTCCCCTCCAGACATGCCCGAGCTCGAGATCGAGCTCGAGCTCCGCCGCGGCGGCTCGCCGTCGTCCGCTCGGTACAGGCCTTCCCACACCTCCTCTCGCTCGATCTAGAACCGCAAGCCTCCACTGATCCTTTTCCCCATCTTTTCCCTCTCTGCATCTACCGGAAACGACCGGAGCAACCTCCACTAGACACCCCTCCGCCACGTGACCTCGCCGCCGGCGAACCAGGCCACCCCGGCAACCAACTCCACCTCCACCAGAATGGCGACTCGACGCTGAGTCTAGCCGTGCCTTTGCCTGCCCTCGCCGTGCCCTGCATCGTCGCCGATGAGCTCGCCGGCCCTCTGCCGGAGGGTTAGGGACGACAGGCGGGCCTCGCCTATCAGCCTCTCCTCGCCCTAGCCTCTCTCTCCTCTCACTGACGCCGGGCCCCGCCCGTCAGGTGTGAAACCTGGCACGTGCGCAGGCGCCCGTGCGGTGGGCTGTTTCCCCCCTGGGCCTGCTGCACTGTGGCCGTTCTGGCCCAGTTGCACAGGAACCTTTTTCCTTTTTCTTTTCTGTGGGATTTTCAAATAATTCCACATGATTAAATATTTACCCAAATGAATTAATTCCAGTTCCTAAAAACTTGTAAAAATCCAACCTATTTAATGATGTCACTTTCACCCATATCCATGGACCTTTTCTGTTCTCTTCAAATTTAAATCTATATTTGAACATTAAAACCCCTGTTCAAAAATTCATGTACCCCATTCTGTCACTCCAAATCTCAAACTAAGAATTTTTGCCATCTTAGTTTTCCTTCTAGTATTTTATAAAAATAAGTTGACATTTTTCTGAGCACTTTGGTTTTTCTGTTTTTATTATGGTCTTATTTTCCCGTTGTTTATTGCGACGATTAGATACCGTATTTGATGAGGTTGCTGAAGAAGAAGGAGGGGAAGGATTTGAAGACTTTGAAGACCAAGCCAATCCAGGCAAGCAGCCCTTTGACCATGATACCCCTTGTGTTCCTCGGAACCCTTTTATTTCCGAATGCATGATGATAAGAGTGACGGTGGTGAACTATTTGAAAGCCACCACATGATGCATACCCTACTCAAGATCTTTACCATGTGCTTAGATGCAATGACAAATGCTTAGTAGTGATGCTTAGTGATGCAAATGTGCCATGAATCCTTCGTGGTTGCATTCTTTTCGAAAACCCCATCGGGTGCCCCTAATGACTGAGGGAGATGTTGAGTTAGGTCATCACTTGAGGAAGAAGTGGTGTGCCAAGAAAGATCTCGTGTGTGGGTGAAATGATGGATTAGATTTATGTGTGACTACCGTCCCAACCAAACATGTGCAACCACTCTACCCCTTATGGGACGGGGCATTATTGATTACTTAGGCTGATACTAGCATGGTGCCCACATTACTAGTGATGGGGAAGACTTGAGGTCTCTCCCGGGATGGGGTCGTGCTTAGATAGGCGACCATGACTGTTTTCACAAGGCACTGGACACACCGTTGGTCCCTTCGTGTATGCGTGACATTGTAAAAAGGGCAAGACCCATGATTTACTGTTTGTACACGAGGGCTGTGCACCAACGAGTGGACCCTATGTTATTGTCGTCTCGGGAAAGGTAATGACCAGGTGCTTAACCCGAGTACTTGAGGTACTGCGGGATCGTGGGTGACACGAAAGCTTCCCGGATCTTGTTGGTAAAGTGTGTAACCTCTGCAGAGTGTAAAACTATTCGAATAGCCGTGTCCACGGTCATGGACAGTTGGGAGGTGCTACTTAAACTATGTCCAGAATTTTACAATCTCGGTGAAAGTATGTGTGTGTGTTGAGTCAAGGTGGTGACTTGACTCGTTGATAAAGAATTTAACTCTATTCATGTTGATATATGTAACCTGTCTTCGAGGTTACCCAAATTCATTGATGCATGTTACATGATGGTAGAATAACTTAGCTAGCTTGCAGCTAGGTTGCTTATTGTTATTTTCGCATTGTTAACTTGAACCAAATCATGGGTTGCTTGCGAGTACATTCAAAGTACTCATTGGCTTGCCACTTGTTATTTAATTGGCCAGGCATGGAGGAGCAGGAATTTGAAGAAGAATTCTATGGAGACGAACATGCGAACTAGGACGCTTTCCCAGTCAGAATGCCTATAGGGTTAAGGCAGATGGCATGGGTTCTACTTATCTATGAAGACTTCCGATATTCGGGTTTATTTGCTATTCAGCCCTTGAGGCTTTATCTATGTAAGACTTGGCCATAATGGTCATAAATTGTGTTAGACGGTATGTATGGATTTAAGACTTTTGTTATTCAGCTTCTGTGTGTTCAGTGAGCATTGATCTCTGGGATCACTGTACACGTGCATTCGATGACCTCGACTCTTAAGTCGGGGTCCCCACAGTTTTCTCGCGCATGCCGGCTGCAGGGGAGGTGTGCGCTCTACTTCAGGTACGATGGCGTCTCCATGCTATTCTTCAGGGTCTTCTCGGAGGAAGGGAGGTGCCTTGGGTACTATCCCGAGGTTGATGATGAAGAGGATGACGGGGACGGTGTCCAGAGGAGCAGCTCCTCCTCCGAAGACGATCTCAGTCCTGGGGGGCGCCGTGGGTCTCCCCTCAATGGCAGCAGCAGCTCCTCCAGCATTGGCGGCCGCGACGAACCACCATGCCGCCGAGCTCGGCCCGGCGAGGGGAGGGGGTTGCCACGCCGCTATGGCTCGGTGAAGCCGGAGGAACTGGAAGACTCCGACTGAGCGGGAGCGGCTTCTGCTTCTTCTCCTTTCTTTTCCTTCATGTTGTTTCTGCATCAAAATTTCAAGTTGCCTCGAGAAGGCGTGTAATGGGCTGTGATATATGTAAGAAGCGAGAACTTGTTGTATTGTTTTTTTGTTGCCTGGGTGAAATCACTTAGCTTTTATGTGTCGTGTCTTCCTGAGGCGGAGTCCTCCTGACTCCGGCATCATGAGCCCCATTGGGTCGTGACGGGGCGGCCGAACCTGGAGGGCTCGTGCAGCCCCCGAGTGGGGGTGAGCCACTGAGATCTGCTGAGAGCGCCGAGCGCGGGTTAGAGCACCAAAGCCTGAGCCGGCTCGGTAGGATAGATTGCGCGGACTGAGAAGCCCGGCGCTAGAGCCTGAGCGGGCTTGGCCAGGCGAGGTCGCAGGGCCACGGCAGACGAGGGCCGGTGACCAACCGTGCCCCAGCACCCACGCGCGAGGCGCGCGAAGGAGAGCGAGTAGCGCGGCTGAACTTAAAACTGGCAAGAAAGATCCCAAAGAAACTTTCAACCAAATCCAGGAAGCGCGAGAAACACAAGAACTTCATAGCATGGGGTAGAGGAAGGGCTGATAGCCAAGGAAGTAGAAAAGGCTGATAGCCAAACACCAAGCTAAAAGGAAAAAAGGTCACGTCCGACCCCTACACTACGTCTTCTTCCCAGCGCGGAGCTAAGGACTGCCACTGGGGCGTGGGTGGGAGCCCCGTCCGAGGGCCCGTAGGCAACGCACAGGAGACTCCGAGGCATGTACAGCCCCAACTCATTATTATGTGAGAGTGTCATGGGCAGAGACCTTCATGGGCACGAACCCTTGATTACGGATAGAACCTCCTGAGGTGTTCCATGTTCCAGGAATTTTGGATAGGTATCCCATCCTGCGTCTCCAGGCGCACAACACCAGGCCTAGAGACACAGGCGATTCTGAATGGGCCCTCCCACATGGGCAAGAGCTTGTGCAGCCCCTCACGGGAGAGGACCCGCCTCAGGACCATGTCACCAACTTCAAGTGTTCTTGCGCGGACACCGCGGAAGTGGTACCGCCGCAGCGCCTGCTGATAACATGCCGCCTCGAGGGCAGCTCGGTGGCGGCCCTCCTCGCCGAGCACGAGGTCCATCCGCCAGGCGGCATCCTGACATTCCTCATTGAAGGCCAAGACCCGTGGGGAGCGATGCTTGACCTCGTGAGGGAGGACCGCCTCTGCCCCATAGACGAGAAAGAAAGGAGTTTCCCCCATAGGTTTGGTGGCAGTGGTTCGGATTGACCACAACACGGACTGGAGTTCGTCGATCCAGCCCCTGCCGCAAGCCTCAAGCTTTTTCTTAAAGCTGCGCGTCTTGAAGCCATGCAAGACTTCTGTGTTGGCGCGTTCGGCCTGGCCGTTACTCATGGGGTGAGCTACCGAAGTGTAGCAGTTCTGTGTTCCAAGGTTAGCACAATATGACCTGAAGAGATTACTTGTGAACTGCGAACTGTTATCCATGATGATGCGGCTGGGGACCCAGAATCGCCTCACGAGGCCCTGGATGAACTTGACAGCCGACCCGGCTGGGATCGCACGAACAGGCTCCACCTCCGCCCACTTGGTGAATTTGTCGATGGCGACGTACAGGAAGCGGTAGCCCCCTGCTGCCCGAGGAAATGGACCCAGGATGTCCAATCCCTAGACCGCGAAGGGCCAGGAGAGCGGAATTGTCTGGAGGCCTTGCGCGGGCTGGTGGATCTGCTTGGCGTGAAACTGGCACACCTCGCAAGCCCGCACGAGCTCCGTGGCGTCGTTGAGTGCCGTGGGCTAGTAGAAGCCGCTGCGGAAGGCCTTGCCCACGAGGGTGCAGGACGACAAGTGATGGTCGCAGTCTCCACCATGGATATCGGCCAGCCGCTCGCGCCCTTGCCTCCTCGAGATGCATTTTAGTGAGACGTCGTTGGGGCGCCTCCTGTAGAGTTCACCGTCTTGGATGCAGTAAGCTTAGGCCTGTCGGACCATGCGCTCTGCGTCTTCTTCCTCGTCCGACAAGGTATCGTGTTGCAGGTACATCTTGAGTTCTTGGGTCCATCAACCCTCCTCGGGCTCCGTGGTGAGCAGCAGGCGGGCTCCGGAGGGTGGTCCGCAGGGCGGGGCGCCATCCGGACGCGCTGCTGGTAACCCCTGCTGAGGGGAGGCCGGCTTAGGGGCTGGCGGTGCTGCCGATGGCTTGAGTAGCCACTCCTCGAAGACGCCCGGCCTTTGGGGCTCTCGTCTGGAGGTTCGTTTGGCGATATTTTCCGCTTCTTTGTTGGTGCCTCTCGGTACGTGTTGCACCTCCAGCCCTCGGAATCGCTTCTCCATCTTACGCACCTCCTCCAGGTATGCCTCCATGTGCTTGTCCTTGGGCTTGTATTTCTTGTTGGAGAAGTCGACGAGGAGCTGCAAATCGCCCCTGATGGTGAGACGGTTGACCCCCAGTGCAGCGGCGGCCTTGAGCTTTGCAATTAGGCCCTCGTACTCTGTGATGTTGTTGGAGACCTTCACGCCTTGCTGGAAGCAGAGCTGCACAGCGTAGTACAACTTATCCTGAGTGGGAGATACTAACACGGCGCCAGCCCCCGCATGGAGGCGTCAGAAGTTACCGTCGAAGTATACTACCCATCCGTCTGGGGCTTCATCACCGGGGGCCAGCGAGCGGTCTTCGCTGGCCCCCCGCTCTGGCGCATCAGTCCACTCCGCCACAAAGTCTACCAGAACTCCAACTAGAATGCTTAAAGCTCGATGTTCCACTCGGCGACCCTCCCGACGACATTCGGGCCCCGCAGTACCTTCTCGAGAGGATATGACGAAACAAACTTGATGGGATGGCCTTGGAAGTAGTGGTGCAGCTTCCTGGAGGCGACGAGGAGCGCCATGAGTAGCTTCTGGGGCATCGGGTAGTGCGAGCGCGTGTCGCGTAGTACTGTGCTGACGAAGTACACCGGGTGTTCCACGAGGGTCGGCGCAGCAGGGTCCGCGGGCGCCTCAGGAACCTTAGGAGCTTCTTGCTGAGTGGTGGGGTCGTCACTGCCCGTGGTCGAATCTGCCCCTGAGGCCACGTCGAGAGGCGGCGCGGGCCCTGAAGGTGTCGAGCCGCCCAGTGACCTTGAGCTTCGGGGCCTTTCCTCGCGCTCCACGACTAGTGCCGCGCTGGCGGAGTGAGGCGTTGCGGTGAGGTAGAGAGTCATGGGATCTAGGGGTCGTGGTGCTACCATAACCGGTGAGCTGGTGAGGTATCCCTTGAGATCCCGGAAAGCGGCATCGGCCTCCGGAGTCCACTCAAAGGGCCCCTTCTTCTTCATGAGTTTGAAGAACGGAAGGGCGCGTTCCCCAAGCTTAGAGATGAAGTGCCCCAGGGATGCACACATCCGGCGAGCTTCTGCATTTCCTTCAGGTTGGTGGGCAGCCTCATTCTCTCGATGGCATCAATCTTCTCTGAATTAGCTTCGATGCCCCGGTGCGAAACCAGGAACCCTAGCAACGTGCCGGAGGGTACGCCGAACACGCACTTCTCCGGGTTGAGGCACAGCTTCACCTTGCGCAGGTTGGCGAACATTTCTTCTAGGTCCTGGATGAGGGTCGTGGCCTCCCTGGTCTTAACCACGATGTCGTCGACGTATGCTTCCGCATTCCTCCCGAGCTGAGGGCTGAGGGTGATGTGCATTAGGCGCTGGAAGGTGGTGCCTGCGTTCCTCAGCCCAAATGGCATGCAGGTGTAGTAGTAGACCCCGCATGGGGTCAGGAACGCCATTTTCTCCACGTCTTCCACTGCCATCTTGATTTGGCGGTAGCTCGAGAAAGCGTCAAGGAAGCAGAGTAAGTCGCACTCAGCCGTTGAATCCACGATTTGGTCGATGCGCGGAAGAGGGAAGGGGTCCTGATGGCAGAACTTGTTGAGGCTCGTGAAGCCGACACACATGCGTTCCTTGCCTCCTTTCTTCGGGACGATGACGGGATTGGCCATCCACTCCGGGTGCCATACCTCCCGGACGACGCCTGCTTCCTCCAGCTTCCTAACCTATTGAAAGATGAAGGCCTGCTTCTCCGGGGCTTGTCTGCGTGCCTTCTGCTTGATAGGGCACACATTGGGGCACATTGTGAGGTGGTGCTCGATGACATGCCTAGGCACCCCGACCAAATATGTGGCCGTCCAGGTGAACACGTCCTTGTTGGCCTTGAGGAAGCTGACCAGCGCCGCCTCTTGCTCTGGATCCATGCCCGTACCGATGGTGAAGGTGGCTCCTAAACCTTCTTCATCGGCGGGCACTTGCTTCGTCTCGGCGGGGTCATGAGAAAAGAGTTGCTTCTTCTTGGTAGGCGCGGCCTCCGGAGCTTCCGGAGTCCCCTTCGCCCCTGGGTGAGCTGCGGCAGCGGCCCTGTAAGCGCGCCCGAGGACCTGAAGGGCGGCCTTGGGGTCCCCTTTGACGGTGAAGACGCCGCTACTCCTGGGCATCTTGACGGTGTTATAGCCCGGGTGAGTCACCGCCATGAACTTTGCCAAGGCTGGAAAACCGAGAACGGTGTTGTGATGGCTTCTCGCCCCTCGTTGGTTACCCCAAGTGGAAGGTTTGAGATGCAGTGTAGCGGAAGTTTTCCCTTGGCAATACCAAGGATCGATTTCCCTGAGACTCCCAGTTTCAACAAGAAGGTGTCAACTGCTAACGGCGCCAGATATTAGCAATCAACGTGGACCTGCACACACATACAAATAACTTTGCTCCCAACGAGTACAGAGAGGTTGTCAATCCCTCCAGCCTTGTAGTTTACAAAGGATCAAACGCAAGTGAGAATAGTGATAGGTAATGCTGCAATAGTAAGTAAAAACGGAAAGTAAATAACGGATGTGATCAATGATGGTAATATGGACCGGAGTCTCATGATATTCACTAGTGATGTCTCTCTCCCAAAAGACGATAAAACAGCTATGTGAGGTAAACGAATTACAACTGGGCAATTATCAGGACCATGTGCGCAAACCAATGCTGACTAAGTTGCAAGAAAGGTAGAGGTTCAAAGCATGGGCGGTACACCGAGGTAAGTAGACCGAAATCCATCTGCATCTACTACTAATCATCCACCTTGAGATATCTATCCAGAACATCTCGCTTGTATTAAGTTGCGAGTCCCACCCATAGTGTAAACTCAAAGCAACAGACAACTGCATTAAAAGAACTTTGCGTGAAGTAAACAATCCTTGCACCCGCGGGCACAAGCACCGTTGTTTTCCCCCTTGTGGCAACAGCACATCCCCTAGACTCATGTTTCTGTCACTTAAGCTAGTCATCGAGGGGCATGAACCCACAATCAAGCATACGTTCCCTCTTGGAGTCACTACCTACTACTTGTCCAAAGCAATAAATAACAACGGAGAACATTAAAGAATTACTTACGAACATAAATATAAAAGAGGTGAATCAAATATATTACTCAAACACAATCTAAACATAATCTCATAATCCATCGGATCCTAGCAAACGCATCATAGCAACAGCATAAGGATTACATATGTGCCTTGATCATGTAGGGCAGCTCACGAGGACTAATTAGTGAAGCACAAGAACGGGAGGAGAACATCACATAGCTACTGGTCATGGACCCATGGTCCAAGGGAGACTACTCACAACTCATCCGGGAGGCGTCCATTGTGGTGGAGAAGCTCTCGGTGGTGATCCTCCCCTCTGGCAGGGTGCCGGGAAGAGTTCTCCTGGTGCTCCCGATCTTGGAAGCGGCGGCGGCGGAGGAACAGAGATGAGATCGCAAAAAAGAGTTCCCGTCTCGAGGGTTTCGGGAGACGGTATAAATATATGCCAAAGGGGGGCATCAGACGAGGCTCGGGGGGCCCAGGCGCCCCCCCGGCGCGGCCAAGGGGGCGCGCCACCAGGGCGCCTGGAGCCCTGGTGGCCCCCCGGCTGTACTTTGGCTACCGGGAACCTTCTGGAACGCTGATTTTTTATATAATTTTTCCGGTATTTTTCTGGCAGTTCTCGTAATGGGAAAACCTGAAATACAAAAACAGCCGAAAACAGAAACTGGCACTGGGGTGCACTGAGTTAATAGGTTAGTCCAAATATGATCAAAAGTGTATGGAAGTGTATAAATATCATAGCAATATCACCCAAAAGAGGCATGGAGCAAGCAGAAATTATAGATACGTTTTGGACGTATCAACATCCCAAAGCTTAATTCCTGCTCGCCCTCGAGTAGGTAAATGATAACAAGAATAATTTCTGTGGTGACATGCTATTAACCATATAGGACTTTTTCATAGTCACATGACAAAAGCTTACTGAGACAATGAATCTATAGTAATTATGTTGCCTCATGAGAAAATCATAAAGAACTGAAAGTTTTACAATATGATACTGAAACATCAAATAGATTTGTAATGAACATGGTGTGCAAATATGATAAAGTGATATCTCGCTTGCCCCCTTTAGTGAAGCAAAACATAAATGCAGGGGCACCTCCATGTTTTAAGTGATGACTAGATACAATGATTTCAAAATAAACGATATCACAATCATGCAAAAGACAATGCTACTTTGGGACAATGCACATTACACTCAGAATGACAATCATGCTCTCAGTAGTTGGTGCTATAAAAGAAGGTGGAGACTCTCGAACCATGGCTTTTGTTGGCAAGGTTGAAAACCCGTAGTCGGAAACAAAGACAAAACATGTACCAGAGCTCTTGGTTTTAAAACAGAGTTAATAATTTTTTTAGATCATGCATGTTTCATCAACGAATGCTAGCAGACAACTCAATCACTTCTTGAGATGGACAAGTTTCGAGGAAGGGCTCCCGAATGAGGACGATCACATCCTCTTAATCTCCTTTGTTTATCACTGCCAAAGTTTTCTGATTTCTCATGAACAAAGCGTGAAGGAGGGTTTGTTTGTTATATTAATTTTGAGCCGGGCGCACTCTATGCCAGTTCCTTCTCGTATTATGGGTTTGCACATTATACATGAAATCCCGGGGTGAAGCTTGTCCAACTTAAAAAGATTATGAATTAACTACTACTTCCTCATGGACTTACAACAGAGGCACAAAATAGTAATGCATTTTTTTTGAATGATTTCGAGATGGTACATGCAAGTCTCCATTAGGAATGGCAGGTAAATACCATGTAGGAAGGTATGGTGGACTCATATGGCATAACTGGTTTAAAAGAATGTGGATGCACAAGCAGTCAGTCCGCTTAGTACAGGTGGAGGTTAGCAAAAGACTGGGAGCGACCAACTAAGAGAGCAATGACGGTCATAATCATGCAGAGCGACAAAGCAACATTGAATCAGGCATGGGAGTTATATCGCTACTCAGAAACAAAAAATCATCAAGGCTTGACAGACTTTCTTTACAGTCTTAAATATGCGTGAGCATACGCCAAGTCAATCAAAATAAATTCTTTGAAGGAAGATATTACTAAACCATACCACATCATAGGCAAACAAATCATGTTGGTATTCCAATAACACATTTGGAACCCCCCAGCTATTTGAGACTAACCATAAGAAAACATGAACTACTAAGCACCATTATGCACGTAGCATCTTTATCATAGACATATCAACCAATGCAACGGAAGCAAACTCTCTTAATAAGATAAGCATGATAACTAAAGAGAGTTCAAGCAACCAACTAAACGAAAGCTCTTTAAAAAGATAAGCATGAAAGTTAAGAGCTAAGCATGATAGTAGCTATTAAAAGACAAAGAACACACACAGCAAGGATAGACATGAAAATTCTATGTTATGTTCTAGGTAGAAGTGGAGCGTGTTTCTCTCCCACATAAAGAAAGCTGAGTTCCGACTCGTTATGAAAAGCTAAGGAAAACTAAAAAGGAAAACTAAAAGCAAGACGCTCCAAGCATAGCACATAACACATGAAGTGATTAAAATATAGTGGAACGAAAGACGAACTGATAATGTTGATGGAGAAGGGGATGCACGGGGGCATCCCCAAGCTTAGACGCTTGTGTCTCCTTGAATATTTCTTGGGGGTGCATGGGGGCATCCCCAAGCTTGAGCGTTTGACACTCCTGGATCTTTTTATCATCTTCCCTCGCACACTTGAAAACTCCCTTCATACATAACTCATCATAATCTGATTAGCGAGGTTAGTACCCATAATAAAATAATTGTTCCTTGCTGGAAATAAAGATATTCTTGAAGGTCTACTGTTTCTCAAGATTGCCAAAAGGTTTTTGCAAAGAAAAAGCAAGCTCTATGTTTGCAAAATGAAGGAAAGGCAAAACAGGACAGAATCTGTGGAATACAGAAGAGCAGGTAGTAAATGATTTTTTTCGGGGCACTTCTGCAACTCAAATCAAAAAACTCAGAAAAGACGCCCGAAAGCCAATTGTATTGAGCACGCTGTCAAAAACATTCAGACCAAAAAGAGGATCTGGTGATTTTATACGAATTTTTCTATCCAAGGACAAAATCTGTTTCCTGGATAGCACGTCACAACTTTTGATCTTTCTTGCAATCAGAGGCTAAACTTGGCACAAAGCTGAAAAGTAAAGATACAATGATGTTTCTACTGTAGTAACAAACATCCAGACACAACAAAAGCAAAATAAAATTTTATTCATTGTGGGTTGCCTCCCAAAAGCGCTTTCTTTTATGCCTTTAAGCTAGGCATAATGCAAAGAGGAATCAATAATCATCATAATAATCGGAGTTATAAATTGCTTCAAATGGTTCCTCAATAAGTTCACTCTTATTCCTTCTAGGAAAGGGGTACACACATTTTGCCTTCCCGCGTAAGCGGATTTGTCCCTTACCTATATCGATGAAGCCCTTTACGGCTCGGAGGAAGTCCCTTCCAAGCACTATATTTCCTTGGTTCGGCTTCATGATGAAGAAATCAACCATTGCAATCCCTTTAAGGAATGTAACTGGCACATCTTTTATTCTTCCCTGGATCTCAGAAATATCTCCATTAGTGTGTTCATGATGAGATGATAATCTATCCATGTTAAATTTTAAAGAATCATGAACAATTTTTGGCATAGTAGAAACCATAGATCCAATATCACAATAAGCAAGGAAGTCTTGATTAGAGATGCTAATCCTAACAAAAGGCTCCCAATCATTGTCTATTTCCAAAATATCTCTCTTATTGGGTTTGGGTTTCTCTACCTTCATCAAGTCTAGAGCATCCATTCTCTTCTCAATAGTAGCAAGTCTATCTATGACAGTATCAAAATTATGATCATAAACAAAGTAACTAGATAGACCATGTATAATTTCAAGAGCTCTAGCTTCATCACACTCTAGGAAATCTCCTTCAGCTATAATATCAAGAGAGTGTTACACCATTTAAAAAGACCATGGTAAAAATTTCTAAGCACAATTTTTATAGGTATCCAAGGCATAAGTCTCCTATGTGCATCAGAAATTCTGTCCCATGCCTTCTTCATATTTTCTCCATTCCTTTGATGGAAATCTAGAACCTCTGATTCCCTCAAAGCACCAAATCCTAACATTCTTAACTAAACAGAAAGGACTACTAACAGAAAAGCAAATAATTTTTTTTAATTTTTGATAGAAGACACTAAAGCAAAAACTGAAAGGTAAACTAACAAGACTAAAAAGCAAAGGTAAAAGATAGCGTGCAACTCCCCTATCTTGAAGAGTGGAGTCCCCGGCGACGGCGCCAGAAAACTTTGCTTGATGGCTTCTCGCCCCTCGTTGGTTACCCCAAGTGGAAGGTTTGAGATGCAGTGTAGCGGTAGTTTTCCCTTGGCAAAGATACCAAGGATCGAATTACCCTGAGACTCCAAGGTTCAACAAGAAGGTGTCAACTGCTAGCGATCAACTGGACCTGCACACAGATACAAATAACTTTGCTCCCAACGAGTACAGAGAGGTTGTCAATCTCTCCGGCCTTGTCGTTTACAAAGGATCAAACGCAAGAGATAATAGTGATAGGTATTACTGCAACTAGTAAGTAAGAACTAAAAGTAAATAGCAGATGTGATCAGTGATGGTAATATGGACCGGGGTCCCATGATGTTCACTAGTGATGTCTCTCTCCCAAAAGACGATAAAACAGCTATGTGAGGTAAACGAATTACACCTGGGCAATTGACAGGATTATGTGCGCAAACCAATGCTAACTATGCTGCAAGAAAGGTAGAGGCTCAAAAGCATGGGCGGTACGCCAAGGCAAGTAGACCGAAATCCATCTGCATCTACTACTAATCATCCACCTTGAGATATCTATCCAGAACATCTCGCTGGTATTAAGTTGCGAGTCCCACCCATAGTGTAAACTCAAAGCAACAGACAACTGCATTAAAAGAACTTTGCATAAAGTAAACAATCCTTGCACCCGCGAGTACAAGCACCGTTGTTTTTCCACTTGTGGCAACAACACATATCCTAGACTCATGTTTCTGTCACTCAAGCTAGTCATCGAGGGGCATGAACCCACAATCAAGCATAACGTTCCCTCTTGGAGTTACTACCTACTACTTGGCCAAAGCAATAAACAGCAACGGAGAACATGCAAGAATTACTCAAGAACATAAATATAAAAGAGGTAAATCAAATACATTACTCAAACACAATTTGAACATAATCTCATAATCCATCGGATTCCAGCAAACTCATCATAGCAACAGCATAAGGATTACATATGTGCCTCGATCATGTAGGGCAGCTCACGAGGTCTAATTAGTGAAGAAAAAAGAGGGGAGGAGAACATCACATAGCTACTGGTCATGGACCCATGGTCCAAGGGAGACTACTCACAACTCATCCGGGAGGCGTCCATGGTGGTGGAGAGGCTCCCGGTGGTGATCCTCCCCTCCGGCAGGGTGCCGGGAAGAGTTCTCCTGGTGCTCCCGATCTTGGAAGCGCGGCGACGGCGGAACAGAGATGAGATCGCGAAAAAGGGTTCCGTCCTCGAGGGTTTCGGGACGCGGTGTAAATATATGCCAAAGGGGGGTATCAGCGGAGACCTGGGGGCCCAGGCGCCCCCCCCAGGGCGCCTGGAGCCCTGGTGGCCCCCCTCCGGCCCTACTTTGGCCGCATGGAAGCTTTCGGAACGCTGATTTTTTATATATTTTCCCGGAATTTTTCTGGCAGTTTACGTAATGGGAAGACCTGAAATACAAAAACAGCAGAAAACAGAAACTAGCACTGGGGTGCACTGAGTTAATAGGTTAGTCCAAATATGATCAAAAGTGTATGGAAGTGTATAAATATCATAGCAATATCACACAAAAGAGGCATGGAGCAAGCAGAAATTATAGATACGTTTTGGACGTATCAACATCCCCAAGCTTAATTCCTGCTCGTCCTCGAGTAGGTAAATGATAACAAGCATAATTTCTGTGGTGACATGCTATTAACCATATAAGGACTTTTTACAGTCACATGACAAGTGCTTACTGAGACAATGAATCTGTAGTAATTAAGTTGCCTCATGAGAAAATCACAAAGAACTGAAAGTTTCACAATATGATAATGAAACACTCAATAGATTTGTAGTGAGCATGGTGTGCAAATATGATAAAGTGGTATCTCGCTTGCCCCCTTTAGTGAAGCAGAACATAAATGCAGGGGCACCTCCAAAGTTTAAGTGACGACTAGATACAATGATTTCAGAATAAACGATATCATAATCATGCAAAAGACAATGCTACTTTGGGACAATGCACATTACACTCCGAATGATAATCATGCTCTCAATAGTTGGTGCTTTAAAGAAGGTGGAGACTCTCGAACCGTGGCTTTTGATGGCAAGGTTGAAAACCCGTGGTCGGAAACAAAAACTAAACATGTGCCAGAGCTCTTGGTTATAAAAACAGAGGTAATAATTATTTTTTAGAATATGCATATTTCGTCAACGAATGCTAGCAGATAACTCAATCACTTCTTGAGATGGACAAGTTTCGAGGAACGGCTCCCGCATGAGGACGATCACATCCTCTTAATCTCCTTTGTTTATCACTGCCAAAGTTTTCTGATTTCTCATGAACAAAGCATGAAGGAGGGTTTGTTTGTTTATATTATTTTTTAATGAGCCGGGCGCACTCTATGCCAGTTCCTTCTCGTATTATGGGTTTGCACATTAGACATGCAATCCCGGGGTGAAGCTTGTCCAACTTAAAAAGATCAAGAATTAACTACTACTTCCTCATGAGCTAAAACAGAGGCACAAAAGAGAAATGCCTTTTTTTGAATAATTTCGAGATGGTACATGAAAGTCTTCGTTAGGAATGGCAGGTAAATACCATGTATAGGAAGGTATGATGAGATCGCAAAAAAGGGTTCCGTCCTCGAGGGTTTCGTGACGCGGTTTAAATATATGCCAAAGGGGGGCATCAGCAGAGACCTGGGGGGCCCAGGCGCCCCCCCCCCGCCAGCGCGGCCAGGAGGGGGGCCGCGCCCCCAGGGCACCTGGAGCCCTGGTGGCCCCCCTCCGGCCCTACTTTGGCCGCATGGAAGCTTCCGGAACGCTGATTTTTTATATATTTTTCCCAGAATTTTTCTGGCAGTTTACGTAATGGGAAAACCTGAAATACAAAAACAGCAGAAAACAGAAACTGGCACTAGGGTGCACTGAGTTAATAGGTTAGTCCAAATATGATCAAAAGATTATGGAAGTGTATAAATATCATAGCAATATCACACAAAAGAGGCATGGAGCAAGCAGAAATTATATATATGTTTTGGACGTATCAACATCCCCAAGCTTAATTCCTGCTCGTCCTCGAGTAGGTAAATGATAACAAGCATAATTTCTGTGGTGACATGCTATTAACCATATAAGGACATTTTACAGTCACATGACAAGTGCTTACTGAGACAATGAATTTGTAGTAATTAAGTTGCCTCATGAGAAAATCACAAAGAACTGAAAGTTTCACAATATGATACTGAAACACTCAATAGATTTGTAGTGAGCATGGTGTGCAAATATGATAAAGTGGTATCTCGCTTGCCCCCTTTAGTGAAGCATAACATAAATGCAGGGGCACCTCCAAAGTTTAAGTGACGACTAGATACAATGATTTCAGAATAAACGATATCATAATCATGCAAAATACAATGCTACTTTGGGACAATGCACATTACACTCAGAATGACAATCATGCTCTCAATAGTTGGTGCTTTAAAGAAGGTGGAGACTCTCGAACCGTGGCTTTTGATGGCAAGGTTGAAAACCCGTGGTCGGAAACAAAAACTAAACATGTACCAGAGCTCTTGGTTTTAAAAACAGAGGTAATAATTATTTTTTAGAATATGCATATTTCGTCAACGAATGCTAGCAGATAACTCAACCACTTCTTGAGATGGACAAGTTTCGAGGAACGGCTCCCGCATGAGGACGATCACATCCTCTTAATCTCCTTTGTTTATCACTGCCAAAGTTTTCTAATTTCTCATGAACAAAGCGTGAAGGAGGGTTTGTTTGTTTATATTATTTTTTAATGAGCCGGGCGCACTCTATGCCAGTTCCTTCTCGTATTATGGGTTTGCACATTAGACAAGCAATCCCGGGGTGAAGCTTGTCCAACTTAAAAAGATCAAAAATTAACTACTACTTCCTCATGAGCTAAAACAGAGGCACACAAGAGAAATGCCTTTTTTTGAATAATTTCGAGATGGTACATGAAAGTCTTCGTTAGGAATGGCAGGTAAATACCATGTATAGGAAGGTATGATGAGATCGCGAAAAAGGGTTCCGTCCTCGAGGGTTTCGGGACGCGGTGTAAATATATGCCAAAGGGGGGCATCAGCAGAGACCTGGGGGGCCCAGGCGCCCCCCCGGCGCGGCCAGGAGGGGGGCCGCGCCCCCAGGGCGCTGGAGCCCTGGTGGCCCCCCTCCGGCCCTACTTTGGCCGCATGGAACCTTCCGGAACGCTGATTTTTTATATATGTTTCCCGGAATTTTTCTGGCAGTTTACGTAATGGGAAAACCTGAAATACAAAAACAGCAGAAAACAGAAACTGACACTGGGGTGCACTGAGTTAATAGGTTAGTCCAAATATGATCAAAAGTGTATGGAAGTGTATAAATATCATAGCAATATCACACAAAAGAGGCATGGAGCAAGCAGAAATTATAGATACGTTTTGGACGTATCACTTACTCATCCTGACGAAGACGTGATTATCTTCGCCTCTCGAGATAACACAATCAGGCTATTCTCTCTCAATGACAAGGGCGAGATTAATGCCATCTCTCAAATTCCGGTGGTCAATGAATATGAAGATGTTTTCCCTAAAGAGCTTCCAGGCATGCCTCCGCATCATCAAGTTGAATTCGTCATTGAACTCGAGCCCGGTACCGAGCCAGCATGTCGGCCTCCGTACAAGCTTTCCCCTGAAGAGTTGAAGGAGCTGAAGAGACAACTCGATGTGCAAGAGCGTATGGGTCTAATCAGGCCTAGCACTTCACCTTGGGGCTGTAGTGTCTTATTTGTCAAGAAGAAGGATGGCACGGAGCGCCTTTGCGTTGATTACCGGCCATTGAACAAGAAGACAATAAAGAACAAGTATCCGCTCCCCAACATCAATGAATTGTTCGAGCAGCACAAAGGAGCAAAAGTGTTCTAAAAGCTAGATCTCCGGATGGGTTATCACCAGATCCGTATCCGTGAAGAAGATATTTACAAGACTGCATTCAGAACAAGCTACGGCTCCTACGAATACAGAGTCAAGTTTTTTGGCCTCGCAAATGCTCCACCCACCTTCTCGAGGATAATGCATTACATATTCAACCCCTACACCAACGAATTTGTGCTTGTCTATCTGGATGACATCTTGGTATTCTCCAAGAATGAAGAATATCATGAAAAGCACCTCCGTTTGGTTCTCGACAGACTCCGTGAACATAAGTTCTATGCCAAGTTCTCCAAGTGTGAATTCTGGCTCGATAAGGTCTTATATCTTGGCCATATCATCTCTGCTGACGGTATTGTTGTCAACCCCGAGAAAGTTGAAGCGATTGTCAACTGGGAACCCCCGCAGAACGTCAAGCAACTCTGAAGCTTCCTTGGTCTTGCTAGCTATTGCAGAAGGTTCGTTGAGAACTTCTCCAAGATTGCCAAGCCTCTCTCCAACTTGCTGCAGAAGAATGTCAAGTACAACTGGTCTCCGGATTGTGATGTGGCATTCAAAACTCTCAAAGAAAAGCTCATCTCTGCTCCGGTTCTTACTCCTCCAGATGAGTCCAAGCCCTACGAAGTATTCTGTGATGCTTCTCTTCAAGGACTTGGTGGTGTGCTAATGCAAGACAAGAAAATTGTGGCATACACTTCTCGTCAATTGAAGCCAAGTTAGAAGAACTACCCCACACATGATCTCGAGCTAGCAGCAGTGGTACACGCCTTGATCACGTGGAGACACCTTCTGTTGAGCAGAAAAGTGAACATCTTCACCTATCACAAGAGCTTGAAGTACATCTTCACACAGCCGAACCTGAACCTTCGCCAGACTCGTTGGGTTGAGATGATCCAAGAGTATGATCCAAGCATCGAATACACACCTGGCAAGGCAAATGTCATTGCAGATGCCTTGAGCAGAAAGGCATATTGCAACAGTCTCCTTATCAAGCCGTTTCAGCCCGAGCTTTGTGAAGCATTCAGGAAACTCAACCTCCAAGTTGTTCCGCAAGGCTTTCTTGCAAATCTTCAAGTTGCTCCTACCTTGGAAGGTCAGATCCGTGAGGCCCAACTCAGTGATGCTATGGTGCAGAAAGTGAAACATGGTATTGCAAAGGGTACTCCCAAATACAAGTGCTTTCGCGTTGATGAGAAAGACACCTTGTTCTTTGAGGACAAACTTGTGGTTCCTAAGGGTGATCTCAGGAAGCTCATAATGAACGAATCACATGACTCCCTCCTCTCTATTCATCCCGGAAGTTCCAAGATGTACCAAGACCTCAAGAAATCTTACTGGTGGACTCACATGAAAAGGGAGATTGCCCAATTCGTGAATGAATGTGATGTCTGCAGAAGAGTGGACGTAGAGCATCAACGTCCAGCCGGTCTCCTCCAACCTCTTCCTATTCCCGAGTGGAAATTCGACCACATTGAAATGGATTTCGTCACTGGGTTTCCAAAGTCCAAGAAGGGGAATGATGCTATATTTGTTGTGATTGACAAGCTAACCAAAGTAGCTCACTTCCTTCCAGTTAAAGAATCCATCAATGCAGCTCAGCTGGCAGAGTTGTACACTTCCAGAATTGTGTCGTTACATGGCATCCCTCAAGTTATCTCCTCAGACCGTGGAAGTTTGTTCACATCCAAGTTCTGGGACTCCTTTCAGTCAGCCATGGGCACTAAGATCCGTTTCAGCACTGCGTTGCACCCTCAGACTGGTGGTCAAGTCGAAAGAGTGAACCAGATCCTCGAAGACATGCACAGAGCTTGTGTCATCTATTTTGGCATGAAGTGGGAAGATTGCCTTCCGTTTGCCGAGTTCTCTTACAACAACAGCTTCCAAGCAAGTGCCGGCAAAGCTCCGTTTGAAATCCTCTATGGCAGAAAGTGTCGTACTCCTCTCAACTGGTCCGAGACTGGTGAACGTCAACTTCTTATAAATTACTTGATCTCAGAAGCCGAAGAAATGTGCAAAGTCATATGTGAGAATCGCAAGGCCGCTCAGTCGCGTCAAAAGAGCTACTATGACGACAAGCATCGTGATTTGGCTTTCGACATTGGGGATCATGTCTATCTTCGTGTTTCTCCTATGAAAGGCACCCAAAGATTTGGTATCAAAGGAAAGCTTGCTCCTAGATACGTGGGCCCTTTCAAGATCCTTGGCAAAAGAGGAGATCTAGCCTATCAACTCGAGCTTCCATCCAACTTTGCAAATGTTCATGATGTGTTTCATGTGTCTCAACTCCGCAAGTGCTTCAAGACAACTGAACGCACCATTCCGTTCGAGGAGATTGATCTTCAACAATACTTGTCTTACCGTGAGCACCCCGTTGCTATTCTTGAAGAAACGGAGCGCAAGACCCGCAACAAGTCAGTCAAGTTCTTGAAAGTTAAGTGGTCACACCATACCGACCGAGAAGCTATGTGGGAACGAGAAGATCACCTTCGTTCCGAGTATCCTTCCTTCTTCCAGTCCTAGATCTCGGGACGAGATCTTTTCGTAGTAGAGGAGAGTTTGTAATTCCCCAGATGTAACACTTTCCAAATATGGTAATATATGAAACTTTGGCTTCATCAATTCCGTTCTGGGCTCTTCTTCATTTCGGGTTTCTTCGTTTTGTCGTGTGCGTGTGTGCATTTCATTCATGTCTTGTTGTCATGTGCATTGCATTGCATTTGTGTTGTCACTTGCACCCGGTTCCACTCGTCTCTTCCCGTTGTCCGTTTCGAGATCCGACGCTCTCACACGTGCCCGTGGCATCCCCTAGTCCTTCTTTCGTGTGTGGCCGTGTAACATTCCCAGAATGACGTGAGACTTGTCGTGTGATGTTGTTTTGGTACGTGTAGGCCGCCTGTCAAGTTTCATCGCGTTTGGAGTTCGTTTGGTACTCCAATGGCTAACCTAGTGGGCTAAAAGAACCTCTTCTTTAAGGCCCAAGACCTCCTCCAAAACAGCCCACTAACCCAGCACAACCACGCCCATCATCTCGGTCGTCGAATTGTGATCGCGTGGCCGAAAACCGCTCATCATTTGGAGTTTCCTAGCTCCCAGAAACTATAAAACAGTCCCCATCCCCGAAATCCCGGTGCAACCCTAATTTTCTTCCCGCTCCCGCGCCGGACACATCCGCGCAGCCGCCGTACACGTCCGCGCAGCCGTCGTACACGTACGACCTCGCCGGCCTTTACCGCCGCCACCCGCCAGCCTCCGCCATACGCCGCCGCCTCCATCGCCTCGCCCCGCCACCCACCGGCGACCCCGCCGCCGCCGGTCGCGCTTATCGCTGCCGCCGCGCACGCCTACCTCGCCGCCGTGCGCGTGAGCACCGCAGCGCCCTCCGCCGCCGGGCTCCGCGAGCTCCACCACCGCCCCACAAAAGCTCCACCGCCGGTCATCCTCCACTTGCGGCCATCGCCGACCGCCGCGCCGCCACCCTCCGGCTGACCCTCCGAGCCGCACCCTCCGGTGCAGCGTCACCGCGCCGGCCGACCGCCCTCGTCGCCGCTCCGGTCGGCCACCACCGCCACCGCCACGGTCTTCTTCTTCCTCATCTCCGGCGCCAACTCCGGCGAACTCCGGATCGGGACGAGATCCACCGGTCCCCGATCCAAACGCCCGGACATCACCGTCCCGGATTCCCGTCCCGCGTTGACTTTTCGCGGAGGTGATTTTCCACTAAGTGCTAGATCTGTAACATTTTGTTGCCTCCTTTGCATGACCGTAACTTTGTGCTCGTAGATCCATTTTGTGCATATTATATATCAAAATGATCATGGTGATGTGCTCTACATTTTGTTCCATTGTGGCATGCTTGTTTGAGTTCATCTAGAGGTCTTAATCTTCGTGACAAGAGTGCTACTTTTTAGAAACTGCTGTAGCTTGTTATTTTCATGCCATGTTTGAGATGTGATAACTTGGTGCATGTTTATCCAAATGAAGCAAATGATATGTCAAAATGTTCCTTGTGAGATGCTCTACATGTTGGTTGATGTAGCATCCTTGTTAGGGTTTATATTGCCATGTTAAACTTGGTTGCAAAAGTGCATGTGGCTGTTAAGTTATGAAACATGTCATGAGATGCTGATTTGAAGTGCTCGTTGTTATTGATGTGTTTGTCCCCATGTCACATGTTAATATGTTTTAGAATCTCCTTCATGTGGTCTTTGCTGTGGTGCAAACCATTTTCCATGATATGCCTTGAGTTGACTTATACATGCTTGTAAACATGCCATGCCAACATAATTGTTTTATACTTAGTGAAATTTCTACTAAGTCTGGAATCTGTCTTAACCTGATGCTATGTTTGCTTGATGCCCTAGTCAAATCCATGTTAGTTTTGGGGTGGACATTGATCATTCCTTGTTGTACATGTTGTTTTCTATCCACACATGCCCTCACTTGCTCATATGGGTTGCTGTAGGTTATTTATTTCTTGCTCTCAAGTTGCTATAAAATATAACTGTCAGGTTTTTAACGTCATGATCAAAATGGCGTAGCTTGCTGCTATTGATCCATGCCTTCTATGGAGTTGCTCCAATGGAGTTGTTTGCTGTAGGATATGTATACTTCATGTCCATGCTTATTGTCATCATTTTTGGGTGCTGTAGAGTATATATTTCTTGCTCCAAAGTTGCTATGTGGCTGTTAATTTCAGCTTTGCATTGTATCTTGTTTCGTGTGTATGTGTTGAACCGTTGCTCCGTTTTGAGCGTGGCCTATATGAAACTTGTGTGATTTCGCATGAAAAATCATAATATCATGTTGTTTACATGTTTGGAGTGTGTTTGCTTGATGTTTGGGTGCATCTTGCACCGTTGCCTTGTTTGTCTTGTTTTGCTCATATCTTCTAGACCGTAGCTCCGAATTAAACAAACTTTATATGAAACTTGCCTAGAATTTCATGTAGATCATCATGGTGCATGTTAACTTGCTGTCTAAAAACTTGAACTTAAGGTTTTTTCAGATCTGTACCAATTTCAACATATGCATATGAGGACTTACCGGTTTTGATATATGTTGATTCTGGCCTCATTTAAACTTGTTGACTTGTGTTGTTCTTGGGTTCTTCATCCCTTGACATGTACTGCATCATACATGAATCATACGTGCATCATGTTGATTGTGCATTGCACCTTGTTTGATGTCGTGCCACGTTGTGTTCTTATGTTGAGTAGAGCCGGGACCCGAGACCGAGAATGAGAACGAGGTTACTACGGAGGTTGAGTACGAGGAGCCGTCTTACGATCCCATCGACGAATCGACAGGCAAGATGACCTGACCCAGATATCATTACTATCTTTGCCTATTGCTAGATGTCTCGCTCTTTAGTTTATTGCCTCGATGCCCATGTTTGTTTGTCAGCCTCCTATTGTAACCATGAATCTGTCTAACCACCCAACCTAGCAAACCTTTGTTTGGCTACGTAAGCTTCGCTCAGGCCCTCTTATAGCATTGCTAGTTGCATGAGAAGATTTGAAGATTCTTGCCTCATGTTGAAGTTATTGTTGGGATATCACACTATATAAACTCTTAAACTAAATCATCTATATATTGGTAATGGGTGGAAGGCTAAGCCTCTCGCTTGGTGATTTGTTCCACTCATGCCGCCCTAGGAACCGTATAAACCGGTGTTATGTTCCTTGATATTGCGTTCCTAACACAGTTGGGGTTATGAGACCCCCTTGATAATCCGCTTAGCGCTAAACCTTTTCCAGCAAGGCCCAACATTGGTACTCCATTTGCCTAACAACTAAAACTTGCCGAGGGAGTAATTAACCCGAGGATTAATTAATCAACCCCCCTGGGCCAGTGCTCGATTTGAGTGTTGGTCCAAACTAGAGCCACTTGCGGTGCCACCCAGTTCGCTGGGGTCTTCAGTTACTTTACGTACTGCTCATTCGGTCGTGACCTGAGACTAGATGCGTGCGGCTACTGTCAGGGTGTTGGCACGCCGGGAGGTCTTGGTGGATTAGTTTTACCTATGTCGGAATATCTTGAGCACGGGATTCCGAGAATACTCGGGCCTTCCCACCTTGGAGTTGCGACTCCGCGGATCATGAGCTTGTAATGGGCTAAGTTGGGACACCCCTGCAGGGTTTTGAACTTTCGAAAGCCGTGCCCGCGGTTATGTGGCAGATGGGAATTTGTTAATATCTGGTTGTAGAAAACTTGACACCATGTTCAGAACACACTACAAGCATGCGTAACCGTGACGGTCATTTTCCGAAAGGGGTTCGAGAAGTGAACACGGTGGGGTTATGTTTGACGTGCTTAGATAGGATCACTTCGTGATCACTTTGACGCTCGTGGCACTTCTCTTCTCGCTCTAAACACGTAAGCTAGTGCTAGTGCAGCTGCAACCTTTATTTTTCTTCAGCCTTGTTCCACACCCAAGGCTTAGATAGTTTTGCCTCCCGGGAACGGGATTGCTGAGTCCTCCGTGGCTCACAGATTCTACACAACACCAGATGCAGGTACTATGGTGGACTACTCAGGTGACGGCACGGAGCTGTACTGGGAGTTTGATGAAGAATGTAGCCAATACTATGTGCACTATCCCGATGATCAGTAGTGGTTTCTACTAGGGGCGATTCGGACCTTGTGGTTTATGTATTTGGTATCTTTCATTTGGATCTTCGTCCATAGTCGGACTGTGATGTTATTCGGATGATGATTTGCTTATGTAATGAATTGTGTGACGTGGCGAGTGTAAGCCAACTATCCTTTTGCAATTTCATCCCTATTTTTACATGACAAGTGCAAAGATACCATACTTGAGATCATTCTAGTATAGGCTTATACCTTTAAGTCGTGCCTCGACACGTAGGAGGTATAATCCCATACTGGGCATTACATAGAACCCATGCCATATGCCTTAAACCTACAGCATTCTGACTGGGGAAGCGTCCTAGTTCGCATGTTCGTCATCGAAGAATTCTTCCTCGTTTTACTGCTCTTCCATGCATGGCCAAGTTGAAAGCACAAGTGCTCCCTGGGTGATTTTGGTAACTAATGTCAACATATCTCTTGTTGGATTAATGTTTTCATCTAGTTTATTTCAGAAAGGTTAACAAATGGAGTGGCATGGACTAGAGGATGTGGAATCCCTTCAAGATCATAAGGACAAAGGATTGGCTCAAGCTCAAAGCTCAGGACTCTACATTGTCTATTTTAGTGATCCAAGATCACATTGAGTCCATAGGAAAGCCAATACTATTAAAAGGGGATGAGGCGTTGCTTAATGGGTTTCTTGCTCAAAGTGCTTAGTGATATGCTCCAAAACTCTCAACCACTTTCCCACATCCACATATGTCCCAAACCAAAAGTCAAACTCGGCCCCAATGAAATCTTCTATCCGGCGCCACCGAGTTCATTTGACATAGCCACTGCCACAAAACCCTAATCAGTTCGGTCTCACCGATAGGGATCTTGGGCTCACCGAGATGGGAATGTAAACTCTCTGTTTCCTATTTGCAACATTTTGGTCTAACCGAGATGTGATAATCGGTCTCACCGAGTTAACATTGCAAACTCTCTTTTTCCTTTTTGTAACATTTCGGTCTCACCAAAATGAGCAAATCAGTCCCACTGAGTTTGCGTGACCAACTCTGTGGTTAGCTTATTACCAAAATCGATCCTACCGAGTTTGTGTAATCGGTCTCACGGAAATTACATTATGGCCTAACCCTAATGAAATCGGTCCTACCGAGTTGATCATATCGGTCCCACCAAAATGCCTAACGGTCAAATTATGAACTAAATCGGTCTGACCGAGTTCTCTGAATCGGTCGCACCGAGTTTGGTAAATTGTGTGTAACAGGTAGATTTTTTGTGGAGGCTATATATACCCCTCCACCAACTCTTCATTCATGGAGAGAGCCATCAAAACATACCTACACTTCCATTACTCACTGTTCTCAGAGAGAACCACCTACTCATGTGTTGAGACCAAGATATTCCATTCCCACCATATGAATCTTGATCTCTAGCCATCCCCAAGTTGCTTTCCACTCAAATCATCTTTCCACCAAATCCAAATCTATGAGAGAGAGTTGAGTGTTGGGGAGACTATCATTTGAAGCACAAGAGCAAGGAGTTCATCATCGACACACCGTCTATTACCTTTTGGAGAGTGGTGTCTCCTAGATTGGTTAGGTGTCACTTGGGAGCCTCCGAAAAGATTGTGGAGTTGAACCGAGGAGTTTCTACGGGTAAGGAGACCGCCTACTTCGTGAAGATCTACCCTAGTGAGGCAAGTCCTTCATGGGCGATGGCCATGGTGGGATAGACAAGGTTGCTTCTTCATAGACCATTCGTGGGTGGAGCCCTCCGTGGACTTGCGTAGGCGTTACCCTTCATGGGTTGAAGTCTCCATCAACATGGATGTACGATAGCACCACCTATCGGAACCATGTGTAAAAAATTTCCGTGTCTACATTGTGTTTGCTCTCTCAAACTCCTTCCTTTACCTTCATATGCAATTGTATTACATTCCACTGCTATACTCTTAGAATTGCATGTGTAGGTTGATTGCTTGACTTGTGCTTAATTGCTAAAATCTGCCAATACTCGAAATTGGGAAAAGGCTAGGTTTTTATTTAGTCAAGTAGTAAAATTTGCATGCTTTACTTTCCAATGCCCATATACTCTTCCCATGCATGCTTGATATGTTTTGTGAATGTTTAAACATGTGCTAAAACTCTACCTCAACTTGAAGTAAATTTAAAACTGCCACCTTTCTTCGTAAGAGTCTATTCACCCCCCCTCTACACACCTCTTCTCGATCCTTTCAATTTGTATCAGAGCATTGGTCTCCATTGCTTTGGTTAAATCACCATTGGAGGAAGATGGATGAGTCTACGTTGGGGAGTATTAGATGTAGAGTGCCTATGCTTGATGGAGAATTTTATAATGAATGGAAGAATGAAATACTTGAGATCTTCAATGAATATCATTTGAACAAGTATATTGATAATCCTTCTGTGCCCCCCATTGATGCTTCGAATCTTACTTTCAATGAGAAACTTGACATGATTCGAAATCTTAGAACCTTAATCTTATCACTAGAGGATTGCCTAGAAACCTGCTTGTATGTTTGCCAACTTTTGAATGTGCCTATACTATATGGAGATTCCTAGAGGAATGATTCCCAAATTATTCCTTGAAAAATCTGAATGAGATTCTCCATAAGTCTATTGCCTTGAATAGGATGAGTACTAGTGATCCTAAGTTTAGTGATTGCTTATTTGAGCTTCGTGATCTCATGCGTGCCAAAGGAGATGTTGGAATTATTAGCAATATCATTTCCGGAGTCATTAGAATTCTTAGAGATGAACATTGTTATGGTCATACTTCTAATGAATCACTCTCTATAGGTGTTGATCAATCACATGACGATGTGGAACATGGATACTATGATGCGGAAGATGATAGTTACTACGATCTTGATGAAAAAATGTGACATTTTGGTCTTATGGCGACTCTTCATTGTTACACAGCCGTAGGAAAGGAATGGGTGCTAGATAGTGGATGCACAGATCACATGACCGAGATAAGGACATGTTTGATGAGCTTGCTAGAAACAATGGTCCACGAAAGTATGTTACCTTTGGTGACAACACTAAGGGTAAAGTTGTTGGCCTTGGTAAGGTGGCCATATCCAACGATAGCTCAATCAAGAATGTCATGCTTGTAGAATCTCTCGGATATAATCTTCTCTCCGTGTCTAGATTAGCTGATTTTGGTTTAAATGTGCTATTCACTCATATTGATTGCCAAGTTATTCATAGAGATAATCCTAATATGGTCTTTATAGGCATTCGTAGAGGTGACCTATACATTGTTGACTTCACTAAGAAAGCCCAACCTCGCACTTGTTTTATTGCTAAATCTTCTAAAGGTTCGTTGTGGCATAGAAGGTTAGGTCATGTCGGTATGAGAAATCTTGATAAGCTTATTAAAGGTGATCATATCCTTGGTGTTAAAGATGTTATATTAGACAAGGATAGACTTTGTAGTGCTTGTCAAGCAGGAAAACAAGTTGGAGGAAGTCATCCCGTGAAGAACATCATGACTACGAGATGACCATTTGAGCTACTTCATATGGATCTTTTTGGTGCAAATGCTTACAACAGCCTTGGTGATAACTCTTTTGGATTAGTCATTGTTGATGATTTTTCCTGCTTACAAGGGTGTTCTTGCTTGATGATAAATTGCAGGTCCAAAAGATCTTCAAAAACTGTCGGGGATATACCCCACGGTATGAACCAGCCGGAAATATAACCCGGGCGGACTTGGCAGTTTACTTAAGACGGTTTACATTTGGCAAGTTACTCGTAACCCGGCAGGCGGATCATGGATGACAAGGCCCAAGGCCCAGAAGGCCGGTTCATATTAATAGTGGGCCGGTTTATGAAGAAAGCATAAGGAATATTCTCTTACAAAGGAAGCAAGACTAGGACTCCTTGTAATAGATCAATCCTAGTCCTACTAGGACTAGTCATGTAACCCGCCCCTTCAACATATATAAGGAGGGGCAGGGCTCCCCAAAGGGGGACAAGTTTTAGAGGAGAAGTTTAGACAAGTTTCTAGGGCTAGACACAAGAGCCGGTTTACCGGCGACACCACGAGGATCATAATGAGACCTAGCCTCAAACAGCACATAGGGCTATTTCCGGATGATGTTTCCCGGGGCCCGAAGCTGTCTAAATTCTTGTCTTGCATCGCGTCTCTCGATTCCGCTCAACCCCTCTCAAGCTACTACATAGATGCGCGGCCTCACGACTAAGTCCGCTAAACCGGACATCTGACGTGTTATTTCCACGACAGTTGGCGCCCACCGTGGGGCCTGCGCACGGTGGTGTTAAGTTCTTGAAGGGATCTCTTCCAGGGATCGAGGAGCTAGCAATTTTCCAGATGAAGAAGAACGAGTTTTGGAAAGATTTACATCGTGTCCATGGCAATCAGCCGGAATGACATATACGAGATTTAAGCAATCCGTCAAGCCGTCAAGTCACCAAGTTGCTGAGACCGTCAATTTACGTTGAAAATCTGATTGGGCATACTACTTGGATCGTCTACGCGAAGCTGCTGTTGTTACTTCCTTCAACATACGAAGATCCGAAGCCAGATCGGTGTTGGAAAGTACCGCCTGCAAGAGGCCGAAACCGACAGGAGTTTTATACGCGTGCAAAGTCGCCGAGTTTTGCTGCTCCAATCGTGCCATACACTTTTCTGCTGCCATTATGTTGACCAAAGTCCAAGTGCTAGTCACGGAAAGAAAACACTAAGGCGAAAGATTCGATCAGCCGCGCTCCTTCTAGCGCCCGTTCATATGGGCTGCTAGCCCCGATTGTGGCCACAGATCATTTTGATTTATCAAATCTATTGGAGGGGAGATTGGAACTGCTCCAAGAAGACTTTTCGCCACCACCGACGAAGAACCGCTGCTTGGCGATCCTGTGAAGCCTCTCCGCCGCATCCGCCGCATCCACCGTACCTGACTCAGAGCCATCCCACCTCGGCGCTTGTTTCCAACCGTGCCTGAGCCGCCGTAGCCTCACCCGAGCTGGCGTGAGTGCAGTCTGCTCCGCTATACTTTGGCCGGTTCTTACTCCGTCTCCACTTCGCCGCGGGCTCCGAGTCGCCCCGACATCCACAGATTCACACCCAGGTTCCTCTGCCGTCTCCGTCGAGGCTTCGAACAGGCCCCGCCGCCGCGCACATCTAGGTCGCTCCGCTCGCTCGTGCGCTTCCGCGCGTGGCCGCGGCCCCAGCCTCTTCTACCTCCAAGCCGGCCGCGGCCTCTCTTCACCTCGTTGAGCCGCCCTGGGTAGTCATCGCCTCCACCTCCGCATCAAACCTTTTGTCCGCTTTGTTTTCAACCCGTATGGCCCCGAGCTATGTCAATGTTGCGGACGTGCTTCTGAGCTACTGTTCTCCCTAAAACCGTCCGTCCAGGCAAAACTCTGTCTCCGCTTTGGTTTCTGCCTCAATGCCTTTGAGCCGCCGTCGCGATTTCCACTTCTTGCTTTAAACCGCCTTGGCTCCGGGTCCGTCGTTCCTCCGCGTGCTCCCGGCCCTCGCATCCAGCAGCAGCCTGAGCCGCCTGACACGCCAAGCCGCCACTGACCTGTGAGCTACCAAGCTGGCCTGCCGCATCCCATACTACGGCTGCTGGAGCTCACGTAGGAGGAGATGTTGTTGTTATTACTGGAATTGAATCTGTAATTTAGGGATGAGGAGAAAGTGCTACAGGGTCCTCAGATGCCGACAGTTGCCCGTGCACAAGAGCAGACGAACCACTGGTGCTACTCACTCCACGTGAGATCAAGGATAATCTATATTTTGGTTGCTAGTGCTACTACTGTTGCTAGAAGCACTAGTACTAGTTGGGCTGGGGACTGCTACTCCACTGTCCACATTCATCCGGCAAAAAATACCAGGTGTTATTTTTCCTATGTATTGCATCAGTACATATTAGTTCTTTTGAAAACAATTACTCTGTCTTTCAATATATTTTATGCAGGACAAGGTCTACTACAAAAATGACATCATAAATATGAAGCTCGCACCGGCTTAAATATCGTGGCCAACTCTCGTGCCTGCACCGGCTACCACTGCTGCGGCCGGTTCGTTGGTCCGCACCTGCCCGCGCTGGTCTCCAACACCGCGACTGACTCCCTCGCCAATAGACATGTGCACGCCACCGCTTCCGCGGTCCGGTCTACATTAACACGCCGGTGCCGCACCTGCTCTCACAAACCGGCCCGGCGGATACACGTGCGGTCGCTTTACTGACCACGCTTGCGAATTAACTTACCCACACGCGCCGGCTTACAATGCCGCTGCCGACTCATCTGCTGTCCGGACGGATCAGGTGATATCTTTCCTATTTATTTTTAATACATATTAATTTATCCGCGCAAAAATTCCTCGCCCTACTGTATTTTATATGCAGAAAAATCATTTATTATAAAATGGTATTATACCATGGAGGTGGAGGCACGCCAAACATTGTTCAACACAAGTGATCGTCGTTGTTCCACGGATTCAAGTGCCGGTTTACAACGCCTTGGCCGTCTTTCACGACCGCGCCAGTTTACAATGCCGTGGCCATCTTTCGCGACCACACCGGTTTATAATGCCGCGGCCATCTCTCACGACTGCGCCGGCTCACAACGAGGAAGACAACTAGCCCGTCGGCGCCGGCCGACCCATCTGCTATTCGAGCAAATCAGGTGTTATCATTCTTATATATTTTATCATTTTATTTCCCCTGAGCACCATTACACTACCCTATTGGTGTTTTCTATATACAGGTAAAAATCGTTGTTATACTGCGGATATAAAACACGCACTGGCAACGTTCTACAATGGTGTTTTCATCTGTGTCGCATTACTTGATGAAACGGACGGCCGGTTCACGCATCCGCACTGGTTTACAACACGGAGGACAACTTGCTCGTCTCCGCCAGTTTACAACCCCATAGACGGTTTAACTGTTTGAGCCGCCTCTGATGCTGCGGTCGTCTTACTGTCCGCCATGCGATCCGGTCTATTCGACATACCGGTTAGGCTAAACAGACACCGATGAGCATCATAAGGTCCAAATTCGCTCAGGTGATATCCATCCAAAGTTTATTTCTCTTGATGTATATCATTTTCATCAAGAATACAAGATGCTTTGTGTTGGAAATATGCCCTAGAGGCAATAATAAAAGAGTTATTATTATATTTCCTTGTTCATGATAATCGTTTATTATCCATGCTATAACTGTATTGATTGGAAACTCAAATACATGTGTGGATGAATATACAGACTTTGTGTCCCTAGTGAGCCTCTACAGGACTAGCTCGTTGATCAAAGATGACCGCGGTTTCCAGGTCATAGACATGAGTTGTCATTTGATAACGGGATCACATCATTAGGAGAATGATGTGATGGACGAGACCCAAACGTTAAACATAGCTTTTGATCGTGTCAGTTATCGCTATAGTTTTCTGCATGTCAAGTATAAGTTCCTATGACCATGAGATCATGTAACTCACTGACACCGTAGGAGTGCTTTGTGTGTGCCAAACGTCACAACGTAACTGGGTGACTATAAAGGTACTCTACAGGTATCTCCGAGGGTGTCTGTTGAGTTGACATGTATCGAGACTGGGATTTGTCACTCCGTGTGACGGAGAGGTATCTCCGGGCCCACTCGGTAATACGTCATCTCAATGAGCTCAAAGTGACTAAGTAGTTGGTCACGGGATTATGTATTACGGTAACGAGTAAAGAGACTTGCCGGTAACGAGATTGAACTAGGTATAGGGATACCGACGATCGAATCTCGGGCAAGTAACATACCGACGAGACAAAGGGAACTGTATACGGGATTGCTTGAATCCTTGACATCGTGGTTCATCCGATGAGATCATCGAAAAACGTGTGGGAACCAATATGGGTATCCAGATCCCGCTATTGGTTATTGACCTGGGAGTGTCTCGGTCATGTCTACATGGTTTCCGAACCCGCAGGGTCTACACACTTAAGGTTCGGTGATGCTAGGGTTGTTAGTGAGAACAGTGCATGGTTACCGAAGGTTGTTCGGAGTCCCGGATGAGATCCCGGACGTGACGAGGGTCTCCGGAATGGTCCGGGGACGAAGATTGATATATAGGATGAAAGGTTTCGGAGTCCGGAAGTGTTCCGGGGAGCATCGGGAAATCGGCGGATTACCGAAAAGGGTTTCGGGGGTCCCGGAAGTGGTTCTGGGCCTAATGGGCCACAAAGGGGGGACACCACAGCCCTCATAGGGCTGTGCGCCCCCCCCCCTGGGCCCTCTCCTATGGCGCATGGGGGGCTGGCCCCTCCTAGGGCAGCCGCACCCCCTGGCTTGGGGGGCAAGGCACCTAGGGGGGGGGAAACCCTAGGGCCTGGCGCAGCCCTTGGCCGCCGCCCCCCCTCTGCCCTGGCCGCCGGCCCCCCTAGGGGAAACCCTAGGGCGCCCCCCTCTCCTCCTTCCCCCTATATATAGAGAGGTAGAGGGAGGGCAGCCAACACACGTTTGTGCCTCGGTGCTGCCCTCCCTCTCCCACAACATATTCGTCTTCCCGTGGTGCTTAGGCGAAGCCCTGCTGGAATCCTCCTCCACCATCACCACCACGCCGTCGTGCTGCCGGTCTCTCCATCAACCTCTCCTCCACCCCTTGCTGGATCAAGAAGGAGAAGACGTCCCCGAGCCGTACGTGTGAAGAACGCGGAGGCACCGTTGCTTCGGTACTAGGAACTTCGGCGATCTGAATCGCGGCGAGTACGACTCCATCAACCGCGTTCTTAACGCTTCCGCTTAGCGATCTACAAGGGTACGTGGATCCAACTCTCCTCTCGTAGTAGCATCTCCTAGATTGATCTTGGTGAACGTAGGAAATTTTTTTGTTTCCCATGCAACGTTCCCCTACAGTGGCATCATGAGCTAGGATCTTGCGTAGATGCTTTCTCGAGTAGAACACAAAAGGGTTTGTGGGCGTTGATGTTTAAATTGCTGCCCTCCTTAGTCTTTCTTGATTCAGCGGTATTATGGGATGAAGCGGCCCGGACCAACTTTACATGTCCACGTACATGAGACCGGTTCCATCGACAGACATGTGACTTTTGTTGCATAAGATGGCTGGCGGGTGTCTGTCTCTCCTATCTTAGTTGAATCGGAATAGAACAAGGCGGTCCTTGTAGAAGGTTAAATAGCAACTTGAATATCACCGTTGTGGCTTTGCATAGGTAAGAAGCGTTCTTGCTAGATACCCATAGCAGCCACGTAAAACATGCAACAACAAATTAGAGGACGTCTAACTTGTTTTTGCAGGGTATGTATGTGATATGATATGGCCAATGACATGATGAGATATATTTGATGTATGAGATGATCATGTTGTAATAGTTAATATCGACTTGCATGTCGATGCATACGGCAACCGGCAGGAGCCATAGGGTTGTCTTTAATTTTTGTATGACCTGCGTGTCAATCATTAAGCACTTTGTAATGCTTTACTTTATCGCTAAACGGTAGCAATAGTAGTAAGAGCATGGTGGGCGCGCGACAACCCCGATGGCGACACGATGATGGAGATCATGATGATGGAGATCATGGTGTGGCGCCGGTGACGATGGAGATCATGCCGGTGCTTTGGAGATGGAGATCAAAAGCACGAGTTGATGGCCATATCATGTCACTTATGATTTGCATGTGATGTTAATCCTTTTATGCATCTTATTTTGCTTAGGACGACGGTAGCATTATAAGATGATCCTTCACTAAAATTTCAAGATAAAATTGTGTTCCCCCCGAGTGTGCGCCGTTGCGAAGGTTCGTCGTTTCGAAGCACCACGTGATGATTGGGTGTGATAGACTCTACGTTCGCATACAACGGGTGCAAGCCAGTTTTGCACATGCAGAACACTCGGGTTAGACTTGACGAGCCTAGCATGTACAGACATGGCCTCGGAACACGGAGGACCGAAAGGTCGAGCATGAGTCATATAGTAGATATGATCAACATGTTGATGTTCACCATTGACACCACCTCATCTCACGTGATGATCGGACTTGGGTTGGTGGATTTGGATCATGTCACGCTCGAATGACTAGAGGGATGTCAATTTGAGTGGGAGTTATAATTAATTTGATTAGGTAATAACTCACTTATCATGAACAATAGTCTAAAATGTCTTTGCAAATCTTTTGTTGTAGATGGCTCGCGCAGTAGCTCCCCTGAATTTTAATGCGTTCCTAGAGAAAGCTAAACTGAAAGATGATGGGAGCAACTTTGTGGACTGGCTCCGCAATCTGAGGATCATCCTCACAGCTGCCCAAAAGGTTTATGTCCTAAATGCACCGCTAGGTGAACCCCCCGCTCCTACAGCCACTGCAGACGTTTTGAACGCCTGGCAGTCGCGTTCGGATGACTATTCGATAGTGCAGTGTGCCATGTTGTACGGCTTGGAAGGAGGACTTCAAAGGCGTTTTGAACGTCATGGTGCATATGAGATGTACCAGGAGTTGAAGTTCATCTTTGAAAAGAATGCTAAGATCGAGAGGTATGAGACCACCGATAAATTCTTTGCTTGCAAGATGGAGGAGAATTCGTCTGTCAGTGAACACTTACTGAAGATGTCTGGGTACTATACCCGCATAGCTGATCTGGGACTTGTGTTCCCGGATGAGGCTATCATCGACAGAATTCTCCAGTCACTCCCGCCAAGCTACAAGAGCTTCGTGCAGCAGTACAACATGGAAGGGATGAACAAAACCATCGCCGAGCTGTTTTCAATGCTGAAAGTCGCTGAGGCAGACATCCAGAAGGAGTATCAAGTGTTGATGGTCAATAAAACCACCAGTTTCAAGAAAAATGGCAAGGGCAAGAAGGGTAACTCTAAGAAGGGTGGCAAAGCAGTTGCTAATCCAGTGAAGAAACCCAAGGCTGGGCCCAAGCCAGAGACTGAGTGTTTCTATTGCAAGGGGAATGGCCACTGGAAGCGGAACTGCCCCAAGTATCTGACGGACAAGAAGGGGGCCAACAACAACAAAGGTATATGTGATATACATGTTATTGATGTGTACCTTACCAACTCTCGTTGTAGTGCCTGGGTATTTGATATCGGTTCGGTTGCTCACATTTGCAACTCTAAACAGGAACTGCGGAATAAACGGAGGCTGGCGAAGGACGAAGTGACGATGCGCGTGGGAAATGGTTCCAAGGTTGATGTGATCGCCGTCGGCACGCTCGCTCTTCGATTACCATCGGGATTAGTTATGAACCTGAATAATTGTTATTTAGTGCCTGCGTTAAGCATGAACATTATATCTGGATCTTGTTTATTGCGAGACGGTTACTCATTTAAATCAGAGAATAATGGTTGTTCTATTTATATGGGTAATATCTTTTATGGTCATGCACCCGAAGTTAGGGGTTTATTCTTATTGAATCTCGATAGTGATGATACACATGTTCATAACATTGATGCCAAAAGATGTAGAGTTGATAATGATAATACCACTTTCTTGTGGCACTGCCGTCTGGGTCATATCGGCGTGAAACGCATGAGGAAGCTCCATGCTGATGGACTTTTGGAGTCTCTTGATTTTGAATCACTTGACACGTGCGAGCCGTGCCTCATGGGCAAGATGACAAAGACCCCGTTTTCAGGGACAATGGAACGGGCAAGTGACTTATTGGAAATCATACATACTGATGTGTGCGGTCCGATGAGTGTAACGGCGCGCGGTGGATATCGTTATTTTCTCACCTTCACTGACGACTTAAGTAGATATGGGTATATTTACTTGATGAAGCATAAGTCTGAAACTTTTGAAAAGTTCAAGCAATTTCAGAGTGAAGTTGAAAATCATCGTAACAAGAAGATCAAGTTCCTACGATCTGATCGAGGGGGAGAATATATGAGTTATATCTTTTATGGTCATGCACCCGAAGTTAGGGGTTTATTCTTATTGAATCTCGATAGTGATGATACACATGTTCATAACATTGATGCCAAAAGATGTAGAGTAGATAATGATAATACCACTTTCTTGTGGCACTGCCGTCTCGGTCATATCGGCGTGAAACGCATGAGGAAGCTCCATGCTGATGGACTTTTGGAGTCTCTTGATTTTGAATCACTTGACACGTGCGAGCCGTGCCTCATGGGCAAGATGACAAGGACCCCGTTTTCAGGGACAATGGAACGGGCAAGTGCCTTATTGGAAATCATACATACTGATGTGTGCGGTCCGATGAGTGTAACGGCGCGCGGTGGATATCGTTATTTTCTCACCTTCACTGACGACTTAAGTAGATATGGGTATATTTACTTGATGAAGCATAAGTCTGAAACTTTTGAAAAGTTCAAGCAATTTCAGAGTGAAGTTGAAAATCATCGTAACAAGAAGATCAAGTTCCTACGATCTGATCGAGGGGGAGAATATCTGAGTTATGAGTTTGGTGATCACTTAAGAAAATGTGGAATTGTTTCACAGTTGACGCCACCTGGAACACCACAGCGTAATGGTGTGTCCGAACGTCGTAATCGAACCCTATTAGATATGGTACGTTCTATGATGTCTCTTGCTGATTTGCCACTATCGTTTTGGGGATATGCGTTAGAGACAGCTGCATTCACTTTAAATAGGGCTCCATCTAAGTCCGTTGAGACAACACCGTATGAACTGTGGTTTGGTAAGAAACCTAAGTTGTCTTTTCTCAAGGTTTGAGGTTGCGATGCTTATGTCAAAAGGCTTCAGCCAGAAAAGCTCGAACCCAAAGCGGACAAATGTGTCTTCATAGGATACCCAAAAGAAACAGTTGGGTACACCTTCTATCTCAGATCCGAGGGCAAAGTGTTTGTCGCTAAGAACGGGTCCTTTCTCGAGAAAGAGTTTCTCTCGAAAGAATTGAGTGGGAGGAAGGTAGAACTTGATGAGGTTGTTGAACCTCTGCTTCAACCAGAGAGTAGCGCAGCGCAGAAAGATGTTTTTGTGGAGCCTGCAGAGGTTGAAGAGGAAGCCAATGATGATGATCAAGGAGCTTCTGATCAAGTTTCTACCGAACCTCGTAGGTCGACAAGGGTACGCACTGCACCTGAGTGGTATGGTAACCCTGTCTTGGAGGTCATGTTGTTAGACAACAGTGAACCTACGAGCTATGGAGAAGCGATGGTGGGCCCTGATTCCGACAAATGGTTAGAGGCCATGAAATCCGAGATGGGATCCATGTATGAAAACAAAGTATGGACTTTGGAAGTATTACCTGAAGGGCGGAAGGCCATTCAGAATAAATGGATTTTTAAGAGGAAGACGGACGCTGACGGTAATGTCACCGTGTATAAAGCTCGACTTGTGGCAAAGGGTTTTTCACAAGTTCAAGGGATTGACTACGATGATACTTTCTCACCCGTAGCGATGCTTAAATCCGTCCGAATCATGTTAGCAATAGCTGCATATTTCGATTATGAAATTTGGCAGATGGATGTCAAAACAGCGTTCCTTAACGGTTTTCTTAAGGAAGAGTTGTATATGATGCAACCGGAAGGTTTTGTCGATCCAGAGAATGCTGACAAAGTATGCAGGCTCCAGCGTTCCATTTATGGGCTGGTGCAAGCATCTCGGAGTTGGAATCTTCGCTTTGATGAGGTGATCAAAGCGTTTGGGTTTATACAAGTTTACAATGAAGCTTGTATTTACAAGAAAGTGAGTGGGAGCTCTATAGCGTTTCTGATATTATATGTGGATGACATATTGCTGATTGGAAACAATATAGAATTTTTGGATAGCGTGAAGGGGTATTTGAACAAGAGTTTTTCGATGAAGGATCTCGGTGAAGCTGCTTTCATATTGGGCATCAAGATCTATAGGGATAGATCAAGACGCTTGATAGGACTTTCACAAAGTACATACGTTGATAAAGTTTTGAAGAAGTTCAAAATGGATCAATCCAAGAAGGGGTTCTTGCCGGTATTGCAAGGTACAAAGTTGAGTAAGACTCAATGCCCAGTGACTGCAGAAGATAGAGAAAAGATGAGTGTCGTCCCCTATGCTTCAGCCATAGGCTCTATCATGTATGCAATGCTGTGCACAAGACCAGATGTCAGCCTTGCCATAAGTATGACCGGAAGGTTTCAAAGTAATCCTGGTATGGATCACTGGACAGCGGTCAAGAATATCCTAAAGTACCTGAAAAGGACTAAGGATATGTTTCTCGTTTATGGAGGTGATCAAGAGCTCGTCGTAAAGGGTTACGTCGATGCAAGCTTTGACACTGATCCGGATGACTCTAAGTCTCAAACCGGATACGTATATATTCTCAACGGGGGAGCGGTAAGCTGGTGCAGTTCCAAGCAGAGCGTGGTAGCTGATTCTACATGTGAAGCGGAGTATATAGCTGCCTCGGAGGTGGCAAAGGAAGGTGTCTGGATGAAGGAGTTCATGACAGATCTTGGAGTTGTGCCTAGTGCACTGAACCCAATGACTCTGTTCTGTGACAACACTGGTGCCATTGCTCTAGCCAAGGAACCAAGGTTTCACAAGAGGACCAGACACATAAAGCGACGCTTCAATTCCATCCGCGATTCAGTCAAGGAGGAGGACATAAACATTTGCAAAGTACACACGGATTTGAATGTTGCAGATCCGTTGACTAAGCCTCTTCCACGGGCTAAGCACGATCAACACCAAGACTCTATGGGTGTTAGGTTCATTACCTTGTAATGCTAGATTATTGACTCTAGTGCAAGTGGGAGACTGTTGGAAATATGCCCTAGAGGCAATAATAAAAGAGTTATTATTATATTTCCTTGTTCATGATAATCGTTTATTATCCATGCTATAACTGTATTGATTGGAAACTCAAATACATGTGTGGATGAATAGACAGACTTTGTGTCCCTAGTGAGCCTCTACAGGACTAGCTCGTTGATCAAAGATGACCGCGGTTTCCAGGTCATAGACATGAGTTGTCATTTGATAACGGGATCACATCATTAGGAGAATGATGTGATGGACGAGACCCAAACGTTAAACATAGCTTTTGATCGTGTCAGTTATCGCTATAGTTTTCTGCATGTCAAGTATAAGTTCCTATGACCATGAGATCATGTAACTCACTGACACCGTAGGAGTGCTTTGTGTGTGCCAAACGTCACAACGTAACTGGGTGACTATAAAGGTACTCTACAGGTATCTCCGAGGGTGTCTGATGAGTTGACATGGATCGAGACTGGGATTTGTCACTCCGTGTGACGGAGAGGTATCTCCGGGCCCACTCGGTAATACGTCATCTCAATGAGCTCAAAGTGACTAAGTAGTTGGTCACGGGATTATGTATTACGGTAACGAGTAAAGAGACTTGCCGGTAACGAGATTGAACTAGGTATAGAGATACCGACGATCGAATCTCGGGCAAGTAACATACCGACGAGACAAAGGGAACTGTATACGGGATTGCCTGAATCCTTGACATCGTGGTTCATCCGATGAGATCATCGAGAAATGTGTGGGAACCAATATGGGTATCCAGATCCCGCTATTGGTTATTGACCTGGGAGTGTCTCGGTCATGTCCACATGGTTTCCGAACCCGCAGGGTCTACACACTTAAGGTTCGGTGACGCTAGGGTTGTTAGTGAGAACAGTGCATGGTTACCGAAGGTTGTTCGGAGTCCCGGATGAGATCCCGGACGTGACGAGGGTCTCCGGAATGGTCCGGGGACGAAGATTGATATATAGGATGAAAGGTTTCGGAGTCCGGAAGTGTTCCGGGGAGCATCGGGAAATCGGCGGATTACCGAAAAGGGTTTCGGGGGTCCCGGAAGTGGTTCTGGGCCTAATGGGCCACAAAGGGGGGACACCACAGCCCTCATAGGGCTGTGCGCCCCCCCCTGGGCCCTCTCCTATGGCGCATGGGGGGATGGCCCCTCCTAGGGCAGCCGCACCCCCTGGCTTGGGGGGCAAGGCACCTAGGGGGGGGGGAAACCCTAGGGCCTGGCGCAGCCCTTGGCCGCCGCCCCCCCTCTGCCCTGGCCGCCGGCCCCCCTAGGGGAAACCCTAGGGCGCCCCCCTCTCCTCCTTCCCCCTATATGTAGAGAGGTAGAGGGAGGGCAGCCAACACACGTTTGTGCCTCGGTGCTGCCCTCCCTCTCCCACAACATATTCGTCTTCTCGCGGTGCTTAGGCGAAGCCCTGCTGGAATCCTCCTCCACCATCACCACCACGCCGTCGTGCTGCCGGTCTCTCCATCAACCTCTCCTCCACCCCTTGCTGGATCAAGAAGGAGGAGACGTCCCCGAGCCGTACGTGTGAAGAACGCAGAGGCACCGTTGCTTCGGTGCTAGGATCTTCGGCGATCTGAATCGCGGCGAGTACGACTCCATCAACCGCGTTCTTAACGCTTCCGCTTAGCGATCTACAAGGGTACGTGGATCCAACTCTCCTCTCGTAGTAGCATCTCCTAGATTGATCTTGGTGAACGTAGGAAAAATTTTTGTTTCCCATGCAACGTTCCCCTACACTTTGAACAAACTATTTTATGCAGAAGGGACCAAGCTAGGGGGCTACGGATCACATATGAATCCTCGACGAAATCTTTTCTGGTCCGGTCTACATAATGTTCTTGTCCTTAGGGATCCACCTTTGATGGCAGATGTAATATTCCTGTCCCTTGGTGGGCGAAATCCCTTTGATGGCAAAAGAAAAGTTCTTGTCCTTAGGGATCCACCTTTGATGGCAGATGTAATATTCCTGTCCCTTGGTGGGCCAAATCCCTTTGATGGCAAAAGAAATAAACCTGTTCTTGTCCCTAGGGAACCTTCCTTTGATGGAAGATGTAATATTCCTGTCCCTTGGTTGATCATTCCCTTTGATGGCAAAAGAAAATCTGTTCTTGTCCCTAGGGTACTTCCTTTGATGGCAGATGTAATATTCCTGTCCCTTGGAAGCCGTATACCCTTTGATGGCAAAAGAAAATTTCTTGTCCATAGGAGTACATCCTTTGATGGCAGATGCAATATTTCCTGTCCCTTGGAGCACATCCTTTGATGGCAAAAGAGTACATCCTTTGATGGCAAAGTTCTTGTCCCTAGGAGTACTGTTAGTCATAGCCCTTTGGGTCGTACCCTTTGATTGGCACATAGGGAGCCTGGCAGCTCGCAAAAAGCCTCGACTACATGGTCTTATTTGCAACGATGTTTTGCGTTTTGTGATTTTTTCAACGTTTGTCGTGGGTAACCAAGTTTTTTTCCGGGATTGGGCAACTACAAGGTTGACCATATATTTACAAACTTAAAGTCTGGGTCATGAACACCAGCGAGAGTTAAACAGGCGTTCATCGTAACCTGGATCGGCCTTCATGATGAGCCGACAAAGAGCCAAAAAAACAGATTGGCAGTACATGATCAGTTATAATGACCGGTGTTCATTAAACCGGCCTGGCTTTCGACTATAAATCGCCAGTATGAGATAAAATAGTGACCGGGGTTTATTAACCCGGCCTAGTTGTGATCAAATATCACTGGAACCGGTTTTCAAACCGGATTATATTATTCAAATCTTTAATAGCCAACATGGCTGGATTTTTATATTATGATTGAGGTTATCAAAGTCGCTTTAAGCGCAATGGATATTATTTCATCGATGGAAGTGATTTATTCTACAAAGGAATAGTCCCGAGTTGCTGCAGGCTTACAACCCGGCACTTGGGGGCTACATTATTCAAATTAAGATTACATCAAATACACAAGTCTCATGTCGCTGCAAGCATGCACCATGACACTTGGGGGCTAATGCAAAGTCATTTTTTGCTCACTTTATTGAAGACCCGACTCATCACATTATAATGAGCCGACCCTTGGGGGCTACCAATCGCTCCTGTCAACAATTCAAGGTACACAAATATTAATCCATTATATTGAAGGGTCCATTGCTCAGTTGGTAGAGCACAAGGCTCTTAACCTTGTGGACGTGGGTTCAAACCCCATGATGGAAGTCACATTATATAATGCTATTTTCAATGATTATATATACAAAGTCCCTGCTCATTATTACATAATGACCCGGCACATGGGGGCTACATAATATGTAATATTCAGTTTCATAGTGATTGGGATGAATGATCCGGATTTCTTCAAGATTATGCAATGCTATTTTCAATGAAGTATATACAAAGTCCCTGCTCATTATTACATAATGACCCGGCACTTGGGGGCTACATAATATGGAATATTCAGTTTCATAGTGATTGGGATGAACAATCCGGATTTCTTCAAGATTGCAACATTTATATTGAAACAAGTCTTAAGATATCACTATGTTCTCGTCTTAAGACTTGGGGGCTACAGTCATGACCCGGAATTATCAATTTTTATAACCCGACAATGGTGGTAGTCATAAACCGGCAAGTTCTACATTTCCAAACCAGTTGGATATCAGTTGAATATTTGAAGATCAATATTTTTTGTCAAGTCAGAGCATTGATAGGCTGATTCGAATGAATTCTGGATTTACAATATTTCTATGCAAGCAAGTTGATTATGGAGCTGGTCTATTGACCCGGATTCTCTAGAAGAAGGAAAGGACAAAGGACTTAAGGATGGTCAGGTGCCGGTTTACAAGAAATTCTTAACCCGGAGCACAACTTGTCAGATTTGTTCTTGTGTTATTTTGCAGCATAAGTTTACCATGGATAAATCCAAGCTAAACTTGGGGGCTAATGTCGGGGACACTGTTCAAGAAATCTTCCGATTCACCGATTAATCTTCCGATTTATCGCTAATCGGGGGGTGACCGATAAGATTATGCCTTATCTTTGTCGTTTATCTTTTGGACCGATTTATCATTCTGATAAGCGATTTATCGGGAATCTACCGATAAATTGGACCTACTCGTAACACTATGTTTGCAAAAACTATGTTTATTTATGTTTTGTGGACCTTGTTACGGAATCTGTACTATTGTCCTATTTTGTTTGCCATTATACGAGGATTCAAAGGCTAGAAATCAAGGTAATACTTCTGTCAAATATTTTTTTGGTGTTGAATATAGTGTATTTTAGTGTTGAGAACCTGAGATTTGAAACAAATTATCCGATTAATTGTCGACCGATAAAATCGATTAATCTGCCGATTTCCGATTAATCTCTAATCCTTAGCTGACCGAGACGATAACGATAAGCGATATCCTCAACATTGGTCGGGGATATACCCCGCGGTATGAACCGGCCGGAAATATAACCCGGCCGGACTTGGCAGTTTACTTAAGACGGTTTACATTTGGCAAGTTACTCGTAACCCGGCAGGCGGATCATGGATGACAAGGCCCAAGGCCCAGAAGGCCGGTTCATATTAATAGTGGGCCGGTTTATGAAGAAAGCATAAGGAATATTCTCTTACAAAGGAAGCAAGACTAGGACTCCTTGTAATAGATCAATCCTAGTCCTACTAGGACTAGTCATGTAACCCGCCCCTTCAACATATATAAGGAGGGGCAGGGCTCCCCAAAGGGGGACAAGTTTTAGAGGAGAAGTTTAGACAAGTTTCTAGGGCTAGACACAAGAGCCGGTTTACCGGCGACACCACGAGGATCATAATGAGACCTAGCCTCAAACAGCACGTAGGGCTATTTCCGGATGATGTTTCCCGGGGCCCGAAGCTGTCTAAATTCTTGTCTTGCATCGCGTCTCTCGATTCCGCTCAACCCCTCTCAAGCTACTACATAGATGCGCGGCCTCACGACTAAGTCCGCTAAACCGTACATCTGACGTGTTATTTCCACGACAAAAACTTCCCTAGGAAGGCCCAAAATCAATTTGAAGTGAAGATCAAGAAGGTTCGCAGCGACAACGAAATGGAGTTCAAGAACGCAAATGTGGATACCTTTCTTGACGAAGAAGGGATTTCACATGAGTTCTCAGCTACGTACACACCTCAACAAAATGGAGTTGTTGAGAGGAAGAACCGAACACTCATCGAAATGGGAAGAACGATGCTTGACAAGTACAAGACGCCAAGACACTTTTGGGCGGAAGCAGTTGAGGCAGCTTGTCATGCAACCAATCGCTTGTGTCTTCACAAGCTTCTCGGCAAGACGGCGTACGAGCTTCTCACCGGTAACAAACCCCAAGTTGGATACTTTCGAGTATTCGGCTCAAAGTTCTACATTCTTGATAAGCATCATCGTTCTAAATTTTCTCCTAAATCTCATGAAGGTTTCCTACTTGTTTATGGCTCAAACTCTCACACTTACCGTGTCTACAACAATTTCACCCGAAAGGTTGAAGAGACGGTAGATGTGAAGTTTGATGAATCTAACGGCTTGCAAGTAGAGCAATTGCCAATTGATGTAGGAGATAAAGATCCTTCGGAAGCAATTCAAGACTTGTCTATTGGCAAGATTCGTCCAACGCAGGTGAAAGAGAGTACTTCGTCTGTCCATGTGGAAGCTTCTACCTCACGACAAGGTGAACCACAAGTTGACTTGGAGGCATCCACAAGTGGGACACGCAATGATGTAGGAAATATGGAAGTGCCTCAAGATGAACCTCATCGACCTCCTTCTCCACCTCCACAAGGGGACAACAACACCAACAACAATGAAGAAGGACAAGAAGAAGAAGAAGATTAATAGGATGTTCCACCTTGACCTAAGCAAAAGCTTTCATGAGTTAGAGCAAGAATTGCTAGAGATCATCCTGTAGAGCAAATCTACAATGATATCCAAACCGGGAGAATGACTCGCTCTAAATCTCGCCTAGCTAACTTTTGTGAACATTACTCTTTCATATCGAACCTTGAACCTATGAAGGTTGAAGATGCTCTTGATGATCCAGATTGGGTGAACGCTATGCACGAAGAGCTACACAACTTTGAAAGAAATCAAGTGTGGACATTGGTCGAGAAGCCCGACACCAAGCACAACATCATTGGTACCAAATGGGTGTTTCGCAACAGGCAAGACGAAGATGGTCAAGTCGTCTGCAACAAAGCATGTATCGTCGCCCAAGTCTACACTCAAGTCGAAGGTATGGACTATAGTGAGACATACGCCCCTGTTGCTAGACTTGAGTACATTCGCATCTTACTTGCTTATGCTAATCACCATGATATCACCTTGTACCAAATGGACATTAAAAGTGCTTTTCTCAATGGTGAAATTGAGGAGGAATTTTATGTTAAACAACCTCTCGGCTTTGTCAATCCTAAGAAACCTAATCATGTTTAGAAACTTCACAAAGCTCTTTATGGTCCTAAACAAGCTCCTAGAGCGTGGTATAAATGCTTGACCAAGTTCCTTATTGAAAAAGACTTTGAGATTAGAAAAATAGATTCTACTCTTTTTACTAAAAGGGTTAATGGTGAATTATTTGTGTGCCAAATTTACGTTGATGATATCATATTTGGTTCTACTAACCCCCATTTTAGTGAAAGGTTTGGAAAGCTAATGTCCAAAAAGTTTGAAATGTCTATGATGAGTGAACTCAAGTTCTTTCTTGGTTTGCAAATCAAGCAAACTAAGGAGGGTACCTTTGTTTCTCAAACAAAGTATACCAAGGACTTGTTCAAGAAGTTCAACATGCAAGAATCCAAAGGTATGACTACCCCCATGCCTACTAGTGGACATCTTGACTTGACTAAGGATGGCGAACCGGTTGATCAATAAGTTTACCGCTCTATGATTGGTTCATTGTTATATCTATGTGCCTCCCATCCCGATATTATGCTAAGTGTGTGCATGTGTGCACGATATCAAGCGACCCCTAAAGAATGTCATCTTAAGGATGTGAAAAGGATAGTGAGATACTTAATTCGTACACCAAACTTTGGCATTTGGTATCCTAAGAGGTCTTCTTTTGATCTTGTTGGCTACTCCGATTCGGACTATGCCGGAGACAAGGTTGATAGAAAGTCCACTTCGTGTACTTGTCAATTTCTTGTAGATCTCTTCTGTCTTGGTCCTCCAAGAAACAAAACTCGGTATCCTTATCCACCGCCGAAGCGGAATACATTGTAGCTGGTTCATGTTGTGCTCAATTACTTTGGATGACCCATAATCTTAAAGATTATGGGATCTATGTGAAACATGTTCCATTGCTCTTTGTCAATGAAAGTGCTATTAAGATTGCTCACAACCCCATGCAACATTCTCGAACTAAGCATATTGAAGTTTGTCATCATTTCATTCGAGATCATGTTGCTAAGGGTGATATCAATCTTGAACATGTTCGCACCGATAAGAAATTAGCAGATATATTTACTAAACCACTTGATGAGAAAGTGTTTTGCAGGTTGAGAGGTGAATTGAACATTATTGATGCCTCAAACTTGGAGTAGGAACTCCATTTGGATACATGCAATGCATAAGCCTTCGACTAATCCTTGATATTTCTCTTATGATGGTGATCATATGTCTTGGATACACTTGTACCCTTGCATGCTATCTAACCCTTGTAGGCACTTGGATGAATCTAGATCCATGAGATTTCAACCCACTCACATCTTGAGCAATCTCTACATCACCAAGTCTCTACAATATGGTGGTTGAAGACAAGGAAGCATGAAACCCCTCAACATATCCTTTGACAATTTCTATATATCAAATTTCATTTGGTATCAAGTTTTCATGATTGTCATTTTGGATACACAAGTGCTCTTCGTTGCAAATCTAACCCATGTAGGTAGATGAACTCAAGTCCAAGTGGTGCTCCCAATTCTTGATGAGCTACATCAACCTTGAGCATCCCAGACAAGTTCAACTACATGATCAAGATCAACACCACCACCCAAGGTATGTTATTCCATCTTAGAGAAGCTTTACCCCAAGTCATGGGTCAAAGCAGCTCAACAAGATGTGAATACATCAAAATGCTTAAACTAGAAAATAGCAACCCCATGTTGAGCTGAAACAATAAGTATGACCTATGATCAAGTGTCTTCACTTGAATCCTAAGTCAATATACTCTAACATAGGTGACTTTGTCACCGCCCAATTCTAGATGAAGTTCCCTAGTGTTTCTCTAAGTTCTTGCATTTGTTCCTTGCATTTGTCCCTCTTCTTTTAAACAAAAAAAACTTCATCTAGATTTTATTTTCTCTGTTTTGTTCTGCATTTTTTGCATCCAATTCATTGCAAATCCTTAAGTTAATTCCTTGCAAATCTTTGTGAGATCTTATTTACCTAGTGAGCTGAGATGAAAAATTGTTCTCTCTGTGTGAACTCGGACCCACAGATTTGCCACTTTTGGTTGAACCAAGCCATCTCGGTGCCAATGAAGAAAACAACTCGATGCTACCGGTTTCACAACTGAGGAGACACTTTGTCATCTACATCCTGCATATTTGTTACAGCTCCACTCAATGATACTTGTCCTCTACCAGCATCACATTTTATCTACTGCTCTGCTCTGTGACTCAAGGACCAAACCTATTTTGACTCACACTCCAGAAGGTCCCTTCTTGGAAATTGATGTCAAAGGGGGAGAGAGATTTCACATCAAAGCTTAAGGAGAGGTTGTCTCAAATAGGGGGGGGGGGGAGGAATCACATGCCCCAGATGGTTGGTGTTCAAGAGGAGAGAAGTCACATGTCTTTAAGAGGGGAAAGACATGTCTATGTTATGTTTTCGATCTAATATGTTTTGCTCTGACTCTGTTTCCCTACTTTCTTCCATTATCCAATATAAGATTCAGTGGGAGAAAGACTGCTAACGAAGTCAGTCTTTGAATTCGTTGCATATCTTTTACCTTTGGGAACATGTATGTATTCAAGAGTACCATGTACTCACACTCTACATGTTATCCCAATCTTGGTACTCTTGTGACTCTTTTGTTGCTCAGTCTAGTAGATGTACATGTGTTATCTAATTAACCTTGTTTACTCAGGTTCATCCCTTCATAAGCCAGCTCAAGATCACAAGGTAAGTATATGCAACACACTCATGTGCATGAAGATTTCTTGCTAATGTACATATTGTTTGCAAGCAGGAATCATGAACATGAGGATACACTTCATACATTCATATCGTTTGCTCTGATGCATATAGCCAGGATAGATGTAACTCATTGCTTGCTTTGTCATGTCTATGCTTTCACATGCTCTTATATTCCATATTTACATGATTGCATACATGTAGGGGGAGCTTATGCATGCTACATGTCCTTCCAAAGTTTTACTTGTTATTCTTCATATCTTTATCTAAAGCTTTGATGTATGTTGTCATCAAATACAAAAAAGGGGGAGATTGAAAGCACAAGGGCTCCCTGGGTGATTTTGGTAATTAATGTCAACATATCTCTTGTTGTACTAATGTTTTCATCTAGTATATTTTAGAAAGGTTCAACAAATGGAGTGGCATGGACTAGAGGACGTGGAACCCCTTCAAGATGATAAGGACAAAGGATTGGCTCAAGCTCAAGGCTCAGGACTCTACATTTTCTATTTTAGTAATCCAAGATCACATTGAGTTTATAGGAAAGTCAATACTATTAAAAGGGGATGAGGTGTTGCTTAATGGGTTTCTTGCTCAAAGTGCTTAGTGATATGCTCCAAAACCCTCAACCACTTTCCCACATCCACATATGTCCCAAACCAAAGGTCAAACTCGGCCCCACCAAAATCTTCTATCCGGCGCCACCGAGTTCATTTGACATAGCCACTGCCACAAAACCATAATCAGTTCGGTATCATCGATAGGGATCTCGGTCTCACCGAGATGGGCATGTAAACTCTCTGTTTCCTATTTGCAACATTTCGGTCTAACCGAGATGTGAGTATCGGTCTCACCGAGTTAACATTGCAAATTCTCTTTTGCCTTTTTGTAACATTTTGGTCTCACCGAAATGAGCGAATCGGTCCCATCGAGTTTGCCTGACCAATTCTCTGGTTAGCTTATTACCAAAATCGATCCTACCGAGTTTGTGTAATCGGTCTCACCGAGATTACGTTATGGCCTAACCCTAATGAAATCAGCGCTACCGAGTTGATCATATCGGTCCCACCGAAATGCCAAACGGTCACATTATGAACTAAATCGGTCTGACTGAGTTCTGTGAATTGGTCCAACCGAGTTTGGTAAATTGTGCGCAATGGTAAGATTTTGTGTGGAGGTTATATATACCCCTCCACCCACTCTTCATTCATGGAGAGAGCCATCATAACATACCTACACTTCCATTACTCACTGTTCTGAGAGAGAACCACCTACTCATGTGTTGAGACCAAGATACTCCATTCCTACCATATGAATCTTGATCTCTAGCCTTCCCCAAGTTGTTTTCCACTCAAATCATCGTTCCACCAAATCCAAATCTGTGTGAGAGAGTTGAGTGTTAGGGAGACTATCATTTGAAGCATAAGAGCAATGAGTTCATCATTGACACACCGTCTATTACCTTTTGGAGAGTGGTGTCTCCTAGATTGGTTAGGTGTCACTTGGGAGCCTCCTACAAGATTATTTAGTTAAACCAAGGAGTTTGTACGGGCAAGGAGATCGCCTACTTCGTGAAGATCTACCCTAGTGAGGCAAGTCCTTCGTGGGCGATGGCCATGGTGGGATAGACAAGGTTGCTTCTTCGTGGGTGGAGCCCTCCATGGACTCGCGCAGCTGTTACCCTTCATGGGTTGAAGTCTCCATCAATGTGGATATATGATAGCACCACCTATCGAAAGTACGCGTAAAAAATCTTCGTGTCTATGTTGTGTTTTCTCCCTCAAACTCCTCCCTTTACCTTCATATGCAATTGTATTACATTACGTTGCTATACCCTTAGAATTGCATGTATAGGTTGATTGCTTGACTTGTGCTTAATTGCTAAAATCTGCCAAGACTCAAAATTGGGAAAAGGCTAGGTTTTTATTTAGTCAAGTAGTCAAATTTGCATGCTTTATTTTCCAATGCCCATATACTCTTGTCATGCATGCTTGATATGTTTTGTGAATGTTTAAACATGTGCTAAAACTCTATCTCAACTTGAAGTAAATTAAAAACTACCACCTTTCTTCCTATGAGTCTATTCACCCCCCTATAGACACCTCTTCTCAATCCTTTCACAAGTATATAGCCTGGGACAAGTCGGTGAGTATGTTTGAATGTACTCGCAAGCAACCCATGATTGAAGAAAAATGAAATATGCATGATATATTTCTGTGGTGACATGTCTGGGGCAAGGTAGAATTTTCACATGCAAGTAAGACCATCTTCTAACGGAATCACGAGTGCATCTACCATTTGTGTCCGGAGGTCACAGACATCAACATCGAGAGAGAGTTAATCACAACTCAGTCTCCAACTTATCGTGTTCTTTCACGACACTCATCAACATTTCACTCTACTGTGTGTGTATAATATTCGGAACATAGTTCAAGTAGCACAACCCAACTGTCCATGACCGTGCACATGGCTATTCGAATAGTTTGACACTCTACAAAGGTTGTACACTTTACCCACAAGAACTGGGAAGCCTTCATGTCATCCATGATCCCGCAGTACCTCAAGTACTCGAGGAAAGCACCACTATCTTTCCCTAGGCGATGCTAACATAGATTCCACTCGCTGGCACACAGCCCTCGTGTATAAACACAAGGTTTTAGGGACTCTACCCTTTTCATCAACACACATACACGAAGGGACCAATGGTGTGTCCGGTGCCCTATGAAAATACTCATGGTCTCCTATCCCAGCGCGACCCCGTCCCGAGAGTGAGCTCACGTCACTCCCGTCACTAGTAATGTGGGCATCATGCTAGCAGCAAACTTGGTAATAAATAATGCCCCGTCCTGTAAGGGGTAGTGCGGTTGTACATGATATGGTTCACTACTAGGAAAAGGGCTATAGATGGTATGGCCACTAATGGCGCACCAGACATGTGGTACGCCACTACTATTTACTAATGGCGCACCATGTGTTGGTGCGACATTAGTGTACAAATACTAATGGCGCACCACATTCACGGTGCGCCATTAGTAACAATTTTTTTTTCTTTTTTTTTAAAACTAGTAATGGCCACGGTGCGCCAGTAGTAATTTTTTTTTATTTTTTTTTTCAAAACTAGTAATGGCGCACCAGTGGATAGTGCGCCATTACTAGTTAAGCTAGTAATGGCGCACCACATCCAACGTGCGCCACTAGTAATTTTTTTCAAATTTTGTTTCAATTTTTTTTTATTTTTTTTCAAAATTAGTAATGGCGCACCGTGTGTGTGGTGCGCCATTACTAGTTCTTCTTTTTTTTCAAAACTAGTAATGGCGCACCGTGTGTGTGGTGCACCATTACTAGTTGAACTAGTAATGGCGCACCACTCCCACGGTGCGCCATTACTAACTTGGCCCAAAAATTCC
>LR738715.1:399962487-400060783 GCA_902687465.1 Secale cereale | reverse complement strand
CGCCTTTTCAGTTTAAAAAAATAAAAGAAAACGATGGAAATGTCAAAAAATAAAAGAAAATAAGTTTCCCATGTGATATGTGGTCTACTTGTTGGAAAAATTTACAAATATGAATTTTGACTTTATTTGCAAAATATCTCTGGAATTTGTAAAATGGGTACAACTTTTGCATACGAACTCGGATTAAAAAGTTTTTTATATGAAAAATCATCTACTCGAAAAGTTACATCCGTAAGGGGTAGTGCGGTTGTACATGATATGGTTCACTACTAGGAAAAGGGCTATAGATGGTATGGCCACTAATGGCACACCAGACATGTGATGCGCCACTACTATATACTAATGGCGCACCATGTGTTGGTGCGTCATTAGTGTCCAAATACTAATGGCGCACCACATCCACGGTGCGCCTTTAGTAACAATTTTTTTTTCTTTTTTTTTCAAAACTAGTAATGGCGCACCAGTGGACAGCGCGCCATTACTAGTTAAGCTAGTAACGGCGCACCACATCCACGGTGCGCCACTAGTAATTTTTTTTCTAATTTTATTTCAATTTTTTTTAATTTTTTTTTCAAAACTAGTAATGGCGCACCGTGTGTGTGGTGCGCCACTACTAGTTAACTTGGCCCAAAAATTCCACCGAATACACACCCCCTGGACCGCCTTTTCAGTTTAAAAATAAAATAAAAGAAAATGATGGAAATGTCAAAAAAATAGAAGAAAATAAGTTTCCCATGTGATATGTGGTCTACTTGTTGGAAAAATTTACAAATATGAATTTCGACTTTATTTGCAAAATATCTCTGGAATTTGTAAATGGGTATAACTTTTGCATACGAATTCGGATTAAAAAGTTTTTTATATGAAAAATCATCTACTCGAAAAGTTACATCCGTAAGGGGTAGTGCGGTTGTACATGATATTGTTCACTACTAGGAAAAGGGCTATAGATGGTATGGCCACTAATGGCGCACCAGACATGTGGTGCGCCACTACTATATACTAATGGCGCACCATGTGTTGGTGCGCCATTAGTGTCCAAATACTAATGGCGCACCACATCCACGGTGCGCCATTAGTAACATTTTTGTTCTTTTTTTTTTCAAAACTAGTAATGGTGCACCAGTGGATAGTGCGCCATTACTAGTTAAACTAGTAACTAGTAATGGCGCACCACATCCACGGTGCGCAAGTAGTAACTATTTTTCAAAAAAAAATTAAAAAAAATTGATTTTTTTTAATTTTTTTTAAAATCCCGTTAGTAATGGAACCTTGTTAAACTTTTTCAAAATCCCCAAAAACCTAACAGAAAAAAAAAGTTACGGGGCTTTTAAGATCTAGAGGGAAAAAATGGAAATAAAAATCAAACTTACTAGTGGCGCACCGTTTGCTAGGTGCGCCACTAGTAACAGAAAAAAAATTGATTTCGAAAAAAAATCAATTTTTTTTTCAAAATATGATACGTAATATGACCGGGAGTTTGAAATATTTTCTCAAAATTTCATCATACTCATGAACATGAACAAAGTCCTAGACATCAAGAACGTTTAATAGGATTGATATGATAGATATATCAACAAATGCGTGTGAAGTGAGCTAGTGCTGGTGTTGGATAGAACTGCGAAGTTAAGCGTGGAGTTGGATAGAACTGCGAAGTTACGCGTGCTCGGGCTGGAGTAGTGTGAGGATGGGTGACCTTCCGGGAAGTTTGACCACAGAGTGCGATTTGACTTGAGATTAAGCCATACTGACGAGAGATTAAGGAAAAAACGAAAAAAAATTAAAAAATTGGATTATTTTTTTAAAATAAATTTCAATTTTTTTTTTAAATCTAATGGCTCACTTCTATGTGGTGCGCCATTAGTATAGCAGATACTAATGGCGCACCGTGGGCTATACTAATGGCGCACCTGTGGTGCGCCATTAGTATACCAGATACTAATGACGCACCAGTGGTGCGCCATTAGTAAAAAAATCTAATGGCGTGGTGCTAGTGGCACACCTGTAGTGCGCCATTAGTAGCGAAAACAGGTGCGCCACTAGCATCCCTTTTCCTAGTAGTGGTTGGGACGGTAGAAACACCTTAAATCTAATCCATCTTCTTATACACTCAAGCTCTCATTTCGTTACACCACTTCTTCATCAAGCGGTGACCTAGTTCAACATCACCCGTGGGCATTAGGGGCACCCGACGGGTTTTTCGAAAGGGTGTAACCACAAGGTGATCATTGTATACATGCAACATCATGTGACGCCCGAAGACCGACGTCCCAGAAGATTCCAGATGTTCCGGGTTCTCCCGTGTGTTTCTTTTGTGCTTGTGTTATTTATTTTGCATTGCATCATGTCATCATGCCATCATGACTTTAATTCTGCAACTCAACCAAATAAGTCGTGTGGACCTTCGGTCCATTTAAATCGAGGAAAGAGTGACTTCTCTTTATAACATATCCTCCTAATATTATGGAGCTATTATAAATAAATATTCCATTGTTGGAAGCAACCATCACACACTTGCATATTTTCCCCATGCCTTTTTCACTCCAAGTTTTGACTCCCACAACCTTGCTTGATCATCTTCTTCTCCTTCTTCGTTAGTCCTTTTAAATTGTGGCATTCTATTTTCCTGCACCAATTTAATGTTCATTCTTTTCCTATCCATTCTCAACCATGCCTTCAACATCCTTGCCAATTTTTAGTTCCGTGGACTTGTTTTGGTTGGGTTCAAAATGGCTCAAGTCTGAATTTAATTCAAACTTGAATTATTTTTATATCCTTAAAATTGTCCAAACTAGTTTATTAAAATTGTGCATAAATCTAGGAGTTCAAGTATATTTTTACTTCCTTCTTACTCTTCCTCTAACACCTTGGCCTTTTCCTCCTAAAAATCTATTTATTGGAATAAACAGAAGGTATAAAGATATGCCAGAAGCCATCCCGCCGGACCTCCCAGCCGCAGGCCGACCCATCTCCTTCTAGGGGCCCAGCCGGCACTAAGGCCTCCATAGGCCAACTCCAGCGCCTCCAGCGCCGAACCCTAGCCCCGAGCACATCTCCCCTCGATCCCATCTCTCCCTCTTCCCTCGCCCGATCCCTCCTCTCGCTCTTCCCTCGCGCCGCCAGAGGCCCCGACCCGCTCCTCCGCGGCTCGCCGCCCCGCTCTCCTCCGCGCGCCCGCGGCCGCCCTCCTCCTTGGATCGGAGCTGCGTCGCCGCCCTCGCGAGCACCATCGGCCGGCCAGGAGTTCGCCGAGCCCCTCAGCCAGGCACACACGCCCGATCCCCATCGTCGGATCCGGCCGCTTCCCCACCGTCTTGGCCTTCTCCAGCATCACCCGGCTCCTGCGCCGCTGACCTCGCCTCTGCTTTGACTCGCCGGCGGCCACCAGGAGCTTTGCCTCCTCTGGAGCTCCGTCACCGGACCAGCGTCGCCCTGCCCCGTGACAGACCTCCTCCTCCCGCCTTCTCGCGTCGGTGCAAGCTCCCTGCCCCGCCCCCTACTCCGGCTAAGGGTCCTTCACCTCCAAGCCGATGTTCTGCTTCTCGAGCTGCCACTCGAGGCTGTAACCCCGTGTGTGTTTTCTTTCAAGAAACCTCTTCAAGCACCAGGAACACCGAGGCCATCTTTGGGATCTTGCCAAGTACCAGGACCACCGAGTTCGTCCATCGCCGTTTTCGGTTACTCCAAGTTCGACTACAGCACGAGGATATGTACCACTACAGGGATGCGACAAGTACCCCGCCGGCAAGACCGATGCCCGAACGACTACACAAGACGATGCACCAAGTTCAACTACGCCCGACGACATGTACATCTTCGAACGAGAACGCCTACACGGCGACACGTCAAGTACCACTACCGTCGCCGAAGAATCGTGAACGAAAACGCCAACGTGTACGACTACCGTCGCCCCGGAAACGATGGATTCGTCAAGTACCTCTCCGAAACGGAACGAGTACCTCTATGTCAACGACGACCCCAACGCCCCGTGTACGACTACTTCCCTCTACGAACGTGTACCACGACCCGCGAGTACCCCTACTTCCTCTACGACCTCGAACCGCCCCGAAACGGACGTTCCGAAGGTATAACCCCGAGATGATGACCCGTGGATGAATGCTTGTGTTGTATGAGATGTATCAGATGCTTGCATCGTGTCCGTTGTGCCCTCGTTTGCCTTGGCGGCAACCCGTGGGAACCCGGTGACGGGATCACCCCACCTTTCGTCTTGTTCGACTCGTTCACGCTACCTTGCTTTTGCACTAGCATCTCCACGAGTGTCGGATCATCGGAACGTTGTCGTGGCATCGTATCCGTTTTCGCCGCTACGACCCTCTTTTCTTTCCGTCGTGGCGACAAATACTCCTTATCATCTTCATGTCAACTTTTACTAAACTTGCATAAAACTTCTTCATGTCATCCGCATCATGATAACAATATTAAAATGTTAAATTGTTGTTTGCTTAAAATTGCTAAACATGCTTATGGGGATTTTCCGGGAATTGTTGTTGTAGTTTCCGGCCTCATTTAAACTTGTTGACTTGTGTAGTTTTTGAGTGCTTCCTACCTTGCCATGTATTGCTTCCTGTATAGACTTGTCATGCATCATACCTTGCCATGTATTGCATCATATAGGCTTGTGTTATTTTTCTGTGCTTCCTACCTTGCCATGTATTGCTTCCTGTATAGACTTGTCATGCATCATACCTTGCCATGTATTGCATCATATAGGCTTGTGTTATTTTTCTGTGCTTCCTACCTTGCCACGTTTTGCTTCCTGTATAGACTTGTGGTGCATCCTATATAGAACTGTCTTGCATCATACTTGGTTGAGCATATTGTCGTGTCTCGTGTGGTGTGTTTACCGTGTTGCTTGTTCCTTTCCGATTTTCTTCCCTCGTTAGCTTCGGGTTCGCTCCGGAGTTGTGAGGTTATGTTCGACTACTTCATGGACTTGTTCTTCTTCCTTGCGGAATCCCAGGCAAGATGACCATACCCTTGGATACCTTTACTATCATTGCCATGCTTAGTGTCTCGATGCTATCGTTATATGTCGCGCTACCCATCTTTTATGTCAGCCTCTCCTTGTTGCCATGAAGCCCCTAACCTTTGACACCTTTCCTAGCAAAACCAATGTTTGGCTATGTTACCCGCTTGCTCAGCCCCTCTTATAGCGTTGTTAGTTGCAGGTGAAGATGAAGATCGTTCCAGGTGGGAACTTGTTGTTGGAATATCACAATATCTATTATTATTATTAACACACCTATATACTGGGCATGGGTGGAAGGCTTGGCCTTTTGCTCGGTGTTTTGTTCCACTCATGCCACCTTAGGCGCCGATAAACCAGCATTATGTTCCTTGATTTTGCGTTCCTTACACGGTTGGGTATATGGGGACCCCTTGACACTTCGACTTTGAATAAAACTCCTCCAGCAAGGCCCAACATTGGTTTTAATTTGCCTCATAATAACAACTTAATTAATTAATTAAAATTGCATAGGGGGTCGCGTCCCCGGGGATTCTTTTCTACATAGCAGGGGGGGCCAGTGCTGATGGTGTTGATCCCAAATGGGGGTCCTGCAGGACCGCCTTGGGGAAACCCGAGGTATCTGGTATAACCTGTAGCATCACCCATCCGGACGTGGCCTGAGACGAGATACACGCGGCTACTATCAGGGTGTTGGCACGCCGGGAGGTCTTGCTGGACTTGTTTTACCATTGTCGAAATGTCTTGTGCACCGGGATGCCGAGCCTGATCATATTTCCCTAAGATAAGGGGTGATGATATTATATTTATCACTTCAGCTGATCGTGAGAGCTTGTGATGGGCTAAGTTGGGACACCCCTGCAGGGTTATGATCTTTCGAAAGCCGTGCCCGCGGTTATGTGGCAGATTGGAATTTGTTAATGTCCGATTGTAGAAAACTTGACAGAGGATCCGAAGTAAAACACACAACTGTGTGAGTAACCATGACTGTCTCTTTTCATTTTGAGAAGAGAACATGGTGGGGTTATGTTTGACTCGTAGGTAGTTCAGGATCTTTAGCGATCACTACTAGTTTGCGACCGTTTGCGTAGATGCTCATCTTATTCTGGTACTCGTAAGTTAGCCACCATATATATTTTGCTTAGCCGCTGCTGCAACCTCACCACTACCCTTCTCCATACCCATAAAGCTTTGCTAGTCTTGATACCCATGGTTATGGGATTGCTGAGTCCTCGTGGCTCAGAGATACTACAACACCAAATGCAGGTTCAGCCGAGTATGATGCAGGAGCTGGTTCAAGTACTTCAGTGGGAGTTCGATGAAGAGCGTAGCCGTATGTATGTGGCGTGTTTCGATGATCAGTAGTGGTTTATACTAGGGGCAATTCGGACCTGTGGCTTTATGTTTTGGTATCGTTATTTTGGATCTTCACCCGTAGTCGGGTTGTGATGTTTTGGATGATGATTTGCTTATGTAATGCATTGTGTGACGTGGCGAGTGTAAGCCAACTATCCTTTTGCAATTTCATCCCTATTTTTACATGAGTCGTGCAAAGATACCAAACTTGAGACCATTCCAGAATGGGCTTATACCTTTAAGTCGTGCCTCGACATGTAGGAGGTATAGTCCCATCCTGGGCATTACACATCATGCATCAATACCAAGTACTTTCATCACATCTCTAGCACAAGTTAGAGCTACGAACATGCAAGCATCAGCGGGCAAGCATCAATGCAACGATTATATGAAGCTCATAGTCAACAATGTCATCATGCATACGAAAAATTATCGATGAACAAGAGAGGTGCATCATGGTCAAAGAGTTGCTTACCTTGGTTGGCTTGGTCTTCAAAGTCTTCAAATCATTCCCCTTCTTCTTCTCCAGCAACCTCGTCAAATATAGGATCTAATCGTCACAAAAATAATAGCGGGAAATAAGGCAATTGCAAAACAGAGAAATAAAAGTGCTCCTAAAATGTCAATTTCTCTCTGTTAAATATTAGGATGAAAACTAAGAATGCAAAAATTCTTAGGTTTGGATTTGGAGTTACAGGATAGGAGAAATAGATTTTTAGATGTGGATTTAAATGCTCGCATTAGAATTTGAATTTGAACAGTACATGAAAGCTTGATGGATTTGTATGAAAGTTGCACCATTAAATAGGTTGGAATATTACAAGAATTTAGAAGTTGGAATTATTACATTTGGAAAAATATTCTTTTATGTGGATTTTTTGGAAGATCAACAGAAAAAGAAAAAAGGCAGCAGACTGGCCAGACCAGATCTCCCCGTAGATGGGCCAGCCTGCAGCCGAGCCGGCCTGGGCGAGACGAGGCACGCGCGCCCGCCAGGTTTAAACTTGACTCGCGGGGCCCGAGCGGCAAAGAGAGAGAGAGAGAGAGAGAGAGAGAGAGAGAGAGAGAGAGAGAGAGAGAGGCGCGGGAGAGAGCCAAGAGGCTGACGAGTGGGCCCCCTTGTCAGGGTCGTCGTCAACCTCTGGCTAGAGGATGGCGGGGCTTACTGATGGTGATCAGAGGCATGGTGAGGTGAGCGGAGGACACCGGCGTGCTAAGCGTCGAGCCATACATCGGTGGGTGGTGGAGGCGGTCGCCGGACACGACTAGAACGGCGGCGGTAATGGACCCATGCAGCGAGGTTTTGGACCGAGGTCGGTCCCTTTGCCCCGAGCTACAAAAGGCATAGGAGAGAGAGGGGAATGGGTCAAAGCGTCGAGGCAGGGCGGATGGAAAAGAAAAGAGGGTTGGATGTGGCCTGTACCACGCGAATGGTGGCAACCCGACGCGGCGGCGCCCAAGCTTGATCTCGAGCTCACGGGCTCCTAGAGATGGTGTGGGAGGTTGATTGGGAGTGCGGGGAAGCGGCAGGGAGCAAGGGAGGGGCTTGGTGGTGCCTTATATGAGCGGGGCGAGGTCCAGCATAGGCGCGGCCTACGGGCACCGGCGGGATTCATTTTGGTGGCCGTTAGAGAGGGAAAGGAGTGCTCGGGGGTGTTCGTGGGGGTGGTCTAGGGTGCCAAGGAGAGGGAGGGGGAGTAGGACGAGGTGCAGGCGGGCCACGAGAGTGGCACAAGCATTGGCCGAGCGAGGCAGCGCTCTGGCACGAGCTGAAGGAGAGAGGATGGCGCAGGAGCAAGTGGGTGGCCTGCTGGCGTGTTGCGGAAGCCGAGGCATGTCGACAGGCGCACGGGGGAGGCTCGAGGTGGTCGGGGCGTGGTGTCAATAGTCGGGTGCCCTGCCAGGCTCTCTAGAGCACGGCTTGGGCCGGCATCTGCGGTTTTCCCGCATCCTCGCGTGTCCACTTGCGTCTGGAGTTTGCAGGTGTCGGATCATGGGGTCCGGCAAACCCTTAAGGTTCGAACACTGGGGTGCGCACGAAGATCTCTTCCTCCCGCCCTAGTTCGCTCTCGCACCGATTCCTAGGCCTAGCCCGCCAAACCCGAAGAACAAGAGACACGAGGATTTATACTAATTCAGGCCACCGTTGTGGTATAATACCCTACTCTAGTGTGGTGTGGTGGATTGCCTAGTAGGCTGAGGATGAACAAGTACACGGGAAGAACAGCCTCCTGAGGAGAGGTGTTCTTGGGCTCGGCGACCTGGTGGATGTAAGGGTGGTCTCAATGATCCCCCTCCTATGGTGGTCGCTCATCCTATTTATAGAGGACCGGGTCCTCTTCCCAAATATTGAGCGGGAAGGAATTCCACAACGGCCAAGTTTGAAGGGGGACAGCTAGTACAAGCTATCCTGACAAAAGGTGGTCTCTGCCTGCCAAAGGCTCTGGCGGTGACGTTGTCGTGGGCTCCGTGGTGACCATCACCCTGCCATCCTACTGGTCTTGGTCTCATTGCATCGATATGGAAACCTTTGCCTCACGCCTAGGGACTCCTCGCCTGCGCTTTCCCCTTTAGAACCAAAGGGGAAACTGGCTTCCTACACCCGCTGGCGCCCGCCTGGCCTTAGTCGTCATGGCTCACGTCACGCGAACCTCGCAAGGTGTCCCTTGCCCTGATATCTCCGCTCCTCGGGTGCCAACCTAGTGAGGCCGCCCCAGGGGAGGTCTTGCGTCATTCGCCTCACGAGGCTTGGCCCCTCACGAGGGTCTTGAGTGGTTGATGATGAAGATGGGTCATACCAGGCCGCTGGATGAGCCACACTCTGGGCTGCAGGCAGGCAAGTCTCGGTACACCCATTCCCAGAACAACGACAGTAGCCCCGAGGCCCAAGGCGTGCTCGGACTTGGCTTCCCGGCGAAGCCAAGGGTCAAGCGCGGAGCGCCGGGGGCCCCAAAAGCCTGCGGCCTTGATTGATGCGTGGCGACTGACAGGACGTGGGCGTCTCCGCTTCCCCACGCTTCCTTGGCAACTTCACAACTTGACGAGTCCCTGCATGCACAAAGACCATCATTACCTGTGATTATGGAGGCCGACATTTGGACTCCTCCTAGCTAGAAGTGAAGCGACGGGCGGAGCCCCTATTGCCCATCTCTTCCTCCATTCCGCCTTCTTCTTCTTCCTCCTCCTTGTTCCATGCTTCGCAGCGACACCCATGGCACTGATACGTCTCCAACGTATCTATAATTTTTTATTGTTCCATGCTATCATATATTCTGTTTTGGATGTTTAATGGGCTTTATTATACACTTTTATATTATTTTTGGGACTAATCTACTAACCCAAGGCCCAGTGCAAATTGTTGTTTTTTGCCTATTTTAGTGTTTCGCAGAAAAGGGATATCAAACGGAGTCCAAACAGAATGAAACCATCGGCAGAGTTATTTGTGGAACTGTATCTTCACAGAAGACTTAGAGTACATGCGAGTGAACGGGAGAGGCGGCCATGAGGGTCTAGGACACGCCCAGGGAGGACAGGCACGCCTCCCACCCTCGTGGGCCCCCTCTGGCTGCCCCGATGCCCTCCTTCCTTCTATATATATCCATGTACCCTCAAAACATCGAGGGAACAGAGAAAACCCTAATTCACCCGCCGCAACCTTCTGTTCTCGTGAGATCCCATCTTGGGGCCTGTTCCGGAGCTTCACCGGAGGGGGGATCGATCACGGAGTGCTTCTACATCAACACCATAGCCTCACCAATGAGTTGTGAGTAGTTTACCACAGACCTTCGGGTCCATCGTTATTAGCTAGATGGCTTCTTCTCTCCTTTTGGATCTCAATACAAAGTTCTCCTCGATCTTTGAGGAGATATATTCGATGTAATCTTTTTGCGGTGTGTTTGTCGAGATCCGATGAATTGTGGGTTTATGATCAATATTATCTATGAACAATATTTGATTCTTTTCTGAAATCTTTTATGTATGAGTATAATATTCTTGCAAGTCTCTTTGAATTATTGGTTTGGTTTGGCCTACTAGATCTATAGTTCCTGCAATTGGAGAAGTGCTTGGCTTTGGGTTCGATCTTGCGGTGTCCTTTCCCAGTGACATTAGGTGCAGCAAGGCACATATTGTATTGTTGCCATCGAGAATAAAAAGATGGGGTTTATATCATATTGCTTGAGTTTATCCCTCTACATCATGTCATCTTGCTTAAAGCGTTACTTTGTTCTTATGAAGTTAATACTCTAGATGCGTGTTGGATAGCGGTCGATGTGTGGAGTAATAGTAGTAGATGCAGAATCGTTTTGGTATACTTGTTATGGACGTGATGCCTATATATAATGATCATGCCTAGATATTCTCTTGACTATGCGCTTTTATATCAATTGCTCGCCAGTAATTTTTTCACCCACCATAGAATTCTGCTTTCATGAGAGAAGCCACTAGTGAAACCTATGGCCCCCGGGTCTATCTTTATCATATTACTTCCCCTTCAACTAGTTAATTTCTGTTGCCGTTTCTTATTTGCTACATTTACTTTCTGTTCTTATACCAAAAATACCAAAAATATTATCCTATCCTATTTATTAGATCTCACATTCGTAAGTGACCGTGAAGGGATTGACAACCCCTTATCGCGTTGGCTGCGAAGTTCTTATCTGTTTGTGCTGGTGCGAGGGACTTGCGCGTGGTCTCCTACTGGATTGATACCTTGGTTCTCCAAAAGTGAGGGAAATACTTATGCTACTGTGCTGCATCACCCTTTGCTCTTCGAGGGAATACAACGCAAGCTCGAGAAGTAGCAAGAAGAATTTCTGGCACCGTTGCTGGGGAGATCTACGCAAAAGTCATATACCAAGTACCTATCACAAACACTTATCCTTCGCACTACATTATTTGCCTCTCGTTTTCCTCTCCCCCACTTCACCCTTGCCGTTTTATTCACCCTTCTTTTTCCCTGTGTTTACCATTTGCTTGCCTCTTGTTTGCTTGTGTGTTGGATGGCTTGCTTGTCACTATGGCTCGAAACAATACCAAATTGTGTGACTTATCTAATACCAACAATAATGATTTTATTAGCACACCTATTGCTCCTATTACCGATGCTAAATCTTGTAATATCAATGCTACTCTGTTGAGTCTTGTCATGAAAGATCAATTTTCTGGCCTTCCTAGTGAAGATGCCGCTGCCTAGAGGGATACAGATAATGATATTGTTAAATTGAAGCTATTTCCGTTTTCACTTAGAGATCGTGCTAAAACTTGGTTCTCCTCTTTGCCTAGAAATAGTATTGATTCATGGAATAAGTGCAAAGATGCCTGTATCTCTAAGTATTTTCCTCCCGCTAAGATTATCTCTCTTTGAAACGATATTATGAATTTTAAGCAACTAGACCATGAGCATGTTGCACAAGATTGGGAGAGAATGAAATTAATGATACGTAATTGACCTACACATGGTTTGAACTTATGGATGATTATACAAAACTTTTATGCCGGCTTGAATTTTTCTTCTAGAAATCTGTTAGATTCGGCCGCGGGGGGCACTTTCATGGAAACCTCCTTAGGAGAAGCTACCAAACACCTAGATAATATTATGGTTAACTACTCTCAATGGCACACCGAAAGATCTACTAGTAAAAAAGTGCATGCTATTGAAGAGATTGTGTTTTGAGTGGAAAGATGGATGAACTTATGAAATTATTTGCTACTAAGAGTGCTTCCTCTGATCCTAATGATATGCCTTTATCCACGTTGATTGAAAATAATAATGAATCTTTGGATGTGAATTTTGTTGGTAGGAATAATTTTGGTAATAATGCTTATAGAGGAAACTTTAATCCTAGGCCTTTTCCTAGTAATTCCTCTAATAATTATAGTAATTCCTACAATAACTCTTATGGAAATTTTGGTAAGATGCCCTCTGAATTTGAGACTAGTGTTAAAGAGTTTATGAATTCGCAAAAGAATTTCAATGCTTTGCTTGCTAAAAAATTGCTTAAGATTCATGAGTTGGCTAGAAACAAGGATAGAATTACTCTTGATGTTGATTCTTTGAAACTTAGATCTATTCCACCTAAGCATGATATCAATGAGTCTCTCAAAGCCATGAGAAGTTCCATTGATGAGTGCAAAGAATGAATAGGTACGATGCATGCTAAAAAAGATTGCTTTATGAAAGTGTGTTCTTCTAATTATCATGAAAATAAAGATGAAGATCTGAAAGTTATTGATGTGTCTCCTATTAGATCCTTGTTTTCTAGTATGAATCTTGATAAAGATGGAACTGGAGATGAGTCTACTTTAGTTAAAAGGCGTCCCAATGATTTGGAGTTTTTAGATCTTGATGCTAGAATTGTTAAAAGTGGGATTGAAGAGATTAAAACTTTGCATAGTGATGAACCCCCTATTTTGGATTTCAAGGGATTTAATTATGATAATTACTATTTAATAGATTGTATTTCCTTGTTGCAATATGTACTAAATTCTCCGCATGCTTATAGTCAAAATAAGGCTTTTACCAAACACATAGTTGATGCTTTGATGCAATCTTATGAAGAAAAACTTGAATTATAAGTTTCTATCCCTAGAAAGCTTTATGATGAGTGGGAACATACTATTAAAATTAAAATTAAAGATCATGAATGCTTTGCTTTTTGTGATTTGGGTGCAAGTGTTTCTACAATTCCAAAAACTTTGGGTGATATGTTAGGTTTCCATGATCTTGATGGTTGTTCTTTAAATTTGCATCTTGCGGATTCTGCCATTAAGAAACCTATGGTAAGGATTAATGATGTTCTTATTGTTGCCAACAGGAATTATGTGCCCTTATATTTCATTGTTCTTGATATAGATTGCAATCCTTCATGTCCAATTATTCTTGGTAGACCTTTCCTTAGAATGATTGGTGCAATTACTGATATGAAAGAAGGAAATATTAGATTCCAATTTCTGTTAAGGAAGGGCATGGAACACTTTCCTAGAAAGAAAATTAAATTACCTTATGAATCTATTATGAGAGCCACTTATGGATTGCCCACCATAGATGGCAATACCTAGACCTATTCTTGTATTGTGCCTAGCCAGGGGAGTTAAATGATAGGCCTTGTTGGGAGGAAACCCAATTTTATTTTATTTGTTTTTGCTTCTGTTTAGGAATAAATATTGCATGTAGCTTCTGTTTAGATATGGTTTTGTGTTTTAATTAGTGTTTGTGCCAAGCATAACCCTTGGGAAGACTTGTGTGAAGTTTATGTGATCGTGCTGTAAAAAACAGAATCTTTAGCGCTCACGAGATTGGCTGTAATTTTTTACTGGAGAGTGCTTTTTAGTTGATTATTTTTGAAGATGATTAATAGGCAAATTCTTCACGTTTAACAATTTATTTCAATTTTTTTGGAGTTACAGAAGTATTCGAAAGTTACAGATTACTACAGACTGTTCTGTTTTTGACTGATTCTATTTTTCGTGTGTGGTTTGCTTATTTTGATGAACCTATGAGTAGTATCGGGGGTTATGAATCGTTGAGAAGTTGGAATACAGTAGGTTTAACACCAATATAAAAAAATAATGAGTTCATTACAGTACCTTTGAGTGGTGGTTTGTTTTCTTATACTAACAGAGCTCACGAGATTTTTGGCTAAGTTTTGTGTTGTGAAGTTTTCAAGTTTTGAGTATGGATTTGATGGACTATGGAACAAAGAGTGGCAAGAGCCTAATCTTGGGGATGCCCAAGGCACCCCAAGGTAAAATTCAAGGACAACCAAAAGCCTAAGCTTGGGGATGCCCCGGGAAGGCATCCCCTCTTTCGTCTTCATCTATCGGTAACTATACTCGGGACTATATTTTTATTCACCACATGATATGTGTTTTGCTTGGAGCGTAATGTATGATTTGAGTCTTTGCTTTTTAGTTTTCCAAAATCATCCTTTCTGGACACACCATTTGAGAGCGATAAATATGATTTAGAATTTATTAGAATACTCTATGTGCTTCACTTATATCTTTTGAGCTAGATAGTTTTGTTCTAGTGCTTCACTTATATCTTTTAGTGCACGGTGGTGGTTTTATTTTGTAGAAATTGTTGATCTCTCATGATTCACCTATATCCTTTTGAGAGTCTTTTATAACAACATGGTAATGTGCTCTGGTTATAAAAGTAGTCCTAATATGATAAGCATCCAAGATGGGCATAGTAAAAACTTTCACATAAAGTGCATTGAATATGATGAGAAGTTTGATACTTGATGATTGCTTTGAGATATGAGGATGGTGATATTAGAGTCATGCTAGTAGAGTAGTTATGAATTTGAGAAATACTTGTGTTGAGGTTTGCAAGCCCCGTAGCATGCATGTATGGTAACCGTTGTGTAACAAATTTGAAGCATGAGGTATTTCATTGAATGTCATCCTTTGTGTGGAGGTCGGGATCGCGTGATGGTTAACTCCTACCAACCCTTCCCCTAGGAGCATGCGTGTAGTACTTTGTTTTGATGACTTGTAGATTTTTGCAATAAGTATGTTGCTAGCCTCTCTTGTACCGCGCAACTTTCGCCGGTACCATATACCTTCCTCAAAACAGCCACCATACCTACCTACCATGGCATTTCCATAGCCATTCCGAGATATATTGCCATTCAAATTTCCACCGTTCCGTTTGCTATGCCACGCTTCATCATTGTCATATTGCCATGCATGATCATGTAGTTGACATTGTATTCGTGGCTAGGCCACCATGTATAATTTTTCATACATGTCACTCTTGATTCATTGCACATCCCGGTACACCGCCGGAGGCATTCATATAGAGTCATACTTTGTTCTAGTATCGAGTTGTAAATCAATATAAGTGTGATGATCATCATTATTAGAGCATTGTCCCAAATAAAAAAGAAGAAGGAAAGGCCAAAGAAAAAAAGAAAAAAATAATAAAAAAGAAAAAAGGAAAAGAAAAAAGGGACAACGCTACTATTTTTTTCCACACTTGTGCTTCAAAGTAGCACCATGATCTTCATGATAGAGAGTCTCTTGTTTAGTCACTTTCATATGCTAGTGGGAATTTTCATTATAGAACTTGGTTTGTATATTCCAACAATGGGCTTCCTCAATTGCCCTAGGTCTTCGTGAGCAAGCAAGTTGGATGCATACCCACTTAGTTTCTTTTTGTTGAGCTTTTATACATTTATAGCTCTAGTGCATCCGTTGCATGGCAATCCCTACTCACTCACATTGATATCTATTGATGAGCATCTCCATAGCCCATTGATACGCCTAGTTGATGTGAGACCACCTTCCTCTTTTGTCTTCTCCACAACCACCACTCTATTCCACAGAGTGCTATGTCCATGACTCACGCTCAAATATTGCGTGAAAGTTGAAAGAGTTTGAAAAAAAATTAAGTATGAAACAAGTGCTTGGCTGAAACCGGGGTTGTGCATGATTGGAATATTTTGTGTGACGAAGATGAAGCATAGCCTAATTATATGATTTTGTAGAGATGAACTTTCTTTAACCATGTTATTTTGAGAAGACATGATTGCTTTGTTAGTATGCTTGAAGTATTATTATTCTTATGTCAATATAGACTTTTATCTTGAATCTTTCGGATCTGCACATTCATTCCACAAGAAAGAAATAACATTGAGAATTATGTTGGTTAGCATTCCACATCAAAAATTCCGTTTTTATCATTTACCTACTCGAGGACGAGCAGGAATTAAGCTTGGGGATACTTGATACGTCTCCAACGTATCTATAATTTTTTATTGTTCCATGCTATTATATATTATTTTTTGGATGTTTAATGGGCTTTATAATACACTTTTATATTATTTTTGGGACAAACCTACTAAGCCAAGGCCCAGTGCAAATTACTGTTTTTTGCCTATCTCAGTGTTTCGCAGAAAAGAGATATCAAACGGAGTCCAAACGGAATGAAACCTTCGGGAGAGTAATTTTTGGAACCGTATCCTCAAAGAAGAATTGGAGTACATGCGAGGGAATGAGAGAGGCGGCCATGATGTGGCTCCCCCGATGCCCTCCTTCCTCCTATATCTATCCATGTACCCTGAAAACATCGAGGCAAAAGAGAAAACCCTAATTCCACCGTCGCAACCTTCTGTTCCCGTGAGATCCCATCTTGGGGCCTGTTCCGGAGCTCCACCGGAGGGGGGATCGATCTCGGAGTGCTTCTACATCAACACCATAGCCTCACCAATGAGTTGTGAGTAGTTTACCACAGACCTCCGGGTCCATCGTTATTAGCTAGATGGCTTCTTCTCTCTTTTTGGATCTCAATACAAAGTTATCCTCGATCTTTGAGGAGATCTATTCGATGTAATCTTTTTGCGGCGTGTTTGTCGAGATGCGATGAATTGTGGATTTATGATCAAGATTATCTATGAAGAATATTTGATTCTTTTATGAAATATTTTATGTATGATTATAATATCCTTGCAAGTCTCTTCGAATTATTGGTTTGGTTTGGCCTACTAGATCTACAGTTCTTGCAATGGGAGAAGTGCTTGGCTTTGGGTTCAATCTTGCGTTGTCCTTTCCCAGTGACAGTAGGGGCAGCAAGGCACGTATTGTATTGTTACCATCGAGGATAAATAGATGGGATTTATATCATATTGCTTGAGTTTATCCCTCTACATCATGTCATCTTGCTTAAAGCGTTACTCTGTTATTATGAACCTAATACTCTAGATGCATGCTGGATAGCGGACGATGTGTGGAGTAATAGTAGTAGATGGAGAATCGTTTCGGTCTACTTGTTACTGACGTGATCATGCCTAGATATTCTCATAACTATGCGCTTTTCTATCAATTGCTCGACAGTAATTTGTCCACCCACCGTAGAATTCTACTTTCAAGAGAGAAGCCACTAGTGAAACCTATGGCCCCAGGGTCTATCTTTATCATATTACTTTCCCTTCAACTAGTTAATTTATGTTTCCATTGCTTATTTTCTTTATTTAGTTTCTGTTCTTATACTGAAAATACCAAAACATTATCCTATCCTATCTATCAGATCTCACTTTCGTAAGTGACCGCAAAGGGATTGACAACCCCTTATAGCGTTGGCTGCGAAGTTCTTATTTGTTTGTGCATGTGCGAGGGACTTGCGCGTGGTCCCCTACTGGATTGATACCTTGGTTCTCAAAAACTGAGGGAAATACTTACGCTAATGTGCTGCATAACCCTTTCCCCTTCGAGGGAATATAACGCAAGCTCGAGAAGTAGCAGGCACTAGCGAGGAGGTTATCGGCCGCTGAGAAAGGGAAGGCCCGCTAGGAGGGGCCCGACTCACCACCGCCTAAGAGGGGACGAGGCCGCCCTCACAAGCATGTCGCGAACCCCGCCGCGGCCCCTCACAGGCACGGGCAGACCTCTTCGGAGCTTGGCGCCGTCATTCACGGCCGCGACGTTGACTCTTCGCGCGATGGGGATCGCCCAGGTCGTGGCAGCCCCGTTGATGAAGGGAGGCACAGCAGGGTCGCCCGGCCTTCCCGGCTGCGCTTCCACTCGACGGAGGTGCTGCCAGAGTTCGTCGTGTGGTCGGAGAACCTGGCTGGCACCCGGCTTCAGCTCACACGCTCCTTCGCCGGCGAACTGCCGGTGGCGGGTCCCGGCGGTTTCTGGCTGCAGGCGGATGGTTGCTGCAGTAGGGCTTCATGGGTCGCGATGGAGGTCTCCGCCGCGGGCGACGTAACCCTAGCTCGTGGTTGACAGACGTTCGCCCATGCGCCTGGCCTGAGCAGGCGGTCCACCCTCCACTTCGAGTACGACGGTGATGCGACCCTCTTCGTGAGGGTATTCGGGGAAGACAGTCGCCGCGTCGGGTGCTGCCCCGAGGACAACGACGACGGCGAGGTTATCGGCCTTCATGACGGCTGTGATGAGGGTGAGGATGAACTCGCCCTCGGCGCCGGCCGCGGTTCATCCAGCTATGGCAGCTCCTCCCTCAGTGGCAGCTCCAGCAGCGGTTGCTACGACCAGCCGCCACGCCGTCATGCCCGCTTCGAGGGCGGTGGCAGGTCGTCTAGTTGCCGCGCCCCAGTGAAGCGCGAGGAGGGCTCTGGATGAGCCCATGGGACCGATCCTCGTGAGCGGCCGCATCGTAGGAGCCGTTTTTTGCCTGTCCCTGCCTTTCCTTTCCTCCTGCATTACCAAAAACAAGTATGGGGCCCTGCTAGGGCATGTAATGGACCGTGATTTCTATGTTGCTTTGTGATTTGTTTATTGTTTTCGAATAGTGTTGCGAGATCCGTGCATTATGCGGGCGTAGGGGGAGAAGACTTATCTTGATGCATTCGGGGTGGCCCCCATCTCATGAGGTGCGGCCCTTCGCGGAGCTGCAAAAAGTTGTGAGGGGATTCTTATCCTTCGTTGCGCAAGGTCCCACGCATGGGCTGAACATGGTCACACGCACTTGGTCGCGGTACCCGTGGGGCATGGACTTAAAGAGAGGGATGCGCCGATCACGAGCTCAAATGAGGGCGCCTCGCAGAGACTAAGGGGGCGCACATGCACGCCACCGTGTCCAGCCCCCTTGCGAGGCGCGCAAGGGAGAGCCACGGGCAACTGCCGCCCTCCCTAGCGCAAAGCAAAGAATTAAGGGAAGAATCAGAGAGAGAGGTGATTCAACCAAACCATTCGAGAAATGCCAGAACTTCAAATTCCATTGAGAGAAATAAAGAAGGGGCAAGACAACTACATAAAGCAAATGAACAGCCACGTCCGACACCTAGTCTAGTCTTCTCACCAGCGCGGCATTAAGTGTTGCCACTAGGACGTGGGAGGGAGCCCCCGAGGCCCGAGGGCGGCACTTCGGAGACTCTGGGGCGTGTACAGCCCCACTTATTATTATATGAGAGTGTCATGAGCGGAGACCTTCACACACACTGGGCCTTGCTTCATGAGTACAACTTCTAAAGATGCTGGATGTTCCAGGCGTTCTGGATGGGGATCCCATCCTGTGTCTCTAGGCACGCGGCGCCAGGCCTGGAGACACGGGCAATCCTAAACGGGCCCTCCCACATGGGTGAGAGCTTATGCAGCCCTTCCCTGGAGAGCACCCGCCTCAGGATGAGGTCACCCACCTCGAGAGTCCCGGAGCAGACGCAGATAGTGGTACCATCGCAGCACCTGCTGGTACCTTGCCGCTCAGAGCGAGGCTTCCCGGCATCATTCCTCCCCCAGCACAAGGTCCATCCCCCGCATGGCGTCGTGCTGCATTACATCGAACGCCAGGACCCGCGCGGAGCGATGCTTGACCTCGTGAGGGAGAACCGAATCTGCTCCGCAGAAGAAGAAGAACGGGGTCTCGCCTGTTGGCTTGGTGGCGGTGGTGCGGATGGACCACACCACAGACTAGAGCTCATCGTGCCAGCCCCTACCATAGGCCTCGAGCTTCTTCTTGATGATCCTGGCATTGAGGCCTCTTAAGACCTCCGCGTTGGCACGCTCGGCCTGGACATTGCTCCTGGGGTGTGCCACTGAAGCGTAGCAAATCTGCGTTCCAAGGTTAGCACAATATGTCTTGATGAGGTTGCTAGTGAACTGCGAGCCGTTGTCGGTGATGATGCGGTTCGGGACCCCGAATCAGCTTATGAGACCCTAGATGAACTTGACCGCGGATCCGGCTAGGATGGTGCAGACGGCTTCCACCTCCGCCCATTTGGTGAACTTGTCAATGGCGACATAGAGGTAGCGGTAGCCCCCGGGCGCTCGAGGGAATGGACCCAGGATATCCAGCCCCCAGACCGCGAATGGCCAGGAGAATGGGATAGTTTGGAGGCCCTGAGCCGGCTGGTGGATCTGCCTGGCATGGAATTGGCAAGCCTCACAGGACTTCACCAGCTCGGCTACGTCATTGAGTGCCGTGGGACAGTAGAAACCACTGCAGAACGCCTTGGCAACTAGGGTGCGTGATGACGAGTCATGCCCATAGTCCCCGGCATGTATGTCAGCTAGCAGCTCGTTCCCTTGCTTCTAAGAGATGCACCGTAAAGAAACATCATTTGGTCGCTTTCTGTAAAGCTCACCGTCTTGAATGCAATACGCTGTAGCCTATCGGGTTACACGCTCTGCATCCTCTTCTTTCTTCGACAGCACTCCTCGCACCAAGTATGCCTTGAGCTCCTCGGTCCATCACCCCTCCCGAGGCTCGAGCGCCAGGAGCAGGCGCACTCCAGAGGTCGGGCCACAGGCGGGGGCTCCCGAGGTCGGTGGCTAGGGGAGTTCCTCCTGAGGCATCACCGTCCCCTCGGGCGGAGGTGATGCCGAAGGCTTGAAGAGCCGCTCTTCGAAGACACCAGGCTCCTAGGGCAGGCACCTAGATTCCCTTTTGGTGATGTTGTCAGCTTCCTTGTTGGTGCCACGGGGCACGTGCTACATCTCCAGGCCCAAGAACTTCTTCTCAATTTTGCGTACCTCTGTGAGGTATGCCTCCATGTGCTCGTCCTTTGGTTCATATACCTTGTTGGACAAATTGACGAGGAGCTGCGAGTCGCCCCTGATGATGAGGCGCTTCACTCCCTAGGCCACCGCAGCCTTACGGCCAGCGATGAGGCCCTCGTATTCTGCAATGTTGTTGTATACCTTCTCGCCCTACTGAAAGCAAAGTTGCACGACGTAGTAAAGCTTGTCCTGAGTGGGTGAGATTAGCACAACTCCAGCCCCCGTGCCCTAGCGTGCAAACATGCCATCGAAGTACATGACCCAGCCGTCCGGCGCTTCACTTTGTGGCGAGAGGGATCGGTCCTCGCCCGCTTCGAGCTCCGGGGCATCGGTCCATTCTGCCATGAAGTCAGCGAGCGCGGCTCCTTTGATGACCCTGGTTGTGCTGAAATCCAACTGGAACGCCTGCATCATGATATTCCATTCGGCGCCTCTTCTCTGAGCGTTGGGGCTCCGAAGTACCCTCTCCAACAGGTAAGTCAAGACGACCTTGATGGGGTGGACTTGGAAGTAATGATGCAGTTTACGCGAGGACACTAGGAGCACGAGCAAGAGCTTCTGTGGCATGGGGTACCATGCTCTCGCGTCCCGCAACAACGTGTTGATGAAGTACACCGGGTGCTCGACTAGGCAGGAGTGTCAATAGAACCCGAGTTCTCTGATGGTTGGTCGCCCACAGGGGCTTCCATAGGCCCGGTAGCGCCATCACGTAAGGCTTGATCACCTCCTGCTATCGGTGTGGCTTTGGTGACGCCGTCTTGGCACTGTGTTGTCCTGGCCGGAGACGTGACGTTGCACGGCGTGCCCGTGACCTGACGCTATTCCCGGATAGCCACCAGCGCCGCGCTAGCTGAGTAGGGCCTGGCGGCCAAGTAGAGCACCAGGGTCTCGAGGGGACAAGGCGCTACCATCACTGCCGGGCTGGTCAAATATCTCTTGAGGTCTTGAAATGCCAGGTAGGCCTCCGGGGTCCACTCGAACAACCCCTTTTTCTTTATCAGCTTGAAGGACGGCAAGGCGCGCTCCCCCAGCTTGGGGATGAAGCGCCTTAACGAGGTCACGCAGCCCGCAAGCTTCTGCATTTCCTTCAGGCTTAGCGGCGGGCTCATGTCTTCTATTGCTTTGACCTTCTCCGGGTTGGCCTCGATTCCTCGGTGCGACACGAGGAAGCCCAGCAGCTTGCCGGAAGGGACGCCAAATATGCACTTCTTCGGCTTAAGCCTCTGGTCCACCTGGCACAGGATGGTGAAAGTCTCTTCCAGGTCCTGAATGAGGGTCCTTGCTTCCCGAGATCTTACCATGATGTCATCGACATAGGCTTCTGCGTTCCTCCCTAGCTGCAGGCCCAGGGTGATATGCATCAATCCCTGGAAGGTTGCCCCTGCGTTGCACAGCCCGAAAGGCATGCAGATGTAGCAGTATACCCCGCACGGGGTCAGGAAGGCCGTCATATCCACGTCTTCTACCGCCATCATGATCTGGTGGTAGCTCGAGAACGCGTCCAGGAAGCACAATAGGTCGCATTGTGCGGTGTAGTTGACGATCTAGTCAATGCGCGGGAGCGGAAATGGGTCTTGAGGGTAGGCTTTATTGAGGTTGGTGAAGTCGACACACATGCGCTCCTTCCCGCCTTTCTTGGGCACAACAACGGGGTTCGCCAGCCATTCTGGGTACTGGACCTTACATATGACACCCGCTGCTTCTAGCTTGCGAGTTTCTTACACGATGAAGGATTCCTTCTCTGTAGACTGCCGCCGCACCTTTTGCTTCACAGAGCGCGCATTGGGGCACACCCTTAGGTGGTGCTCGATTACCCCTCTCGGGACCCCTAGCAGCTGCTTGGGCTCCTAGGCGAACACTTTCTTGTTCGCGCGTAGGAACTTCACCAACACCTCCTCTTGTTCCGGGTCGAGGTTGGCGCCTATGATGAAGGTGGCTCCCGAGGACCCATCCTCCTCGATGGGTACTTGCTTCATTTCAGCTCGGTCTTGAGTGAACAACTGCTTCTTTTTCGCTGGTGCGGCCCCCTTGGCCCATGGGGCGGTCTCATCGGCCGGGCATGCTGCCGCAGCGGTCCCGAAGACGAGCTTGATGGCCCTAGAGCCTCCTTGGTGTCACCAGCCACGATGAGGACGCCGCTGCTCCCCGGCATCTTCATGAGGTTGTAGGCCGGATGGGTTGCGGCCATGAACTGAGCCAGGGTAGGATACCCGAGGATGGCGTTGTATGGGAGCCCGATACGAACAATGTCGAAGTCAATCAGCTCGGTCCGGTAGTTGTCGCGGGTGCCGAAGGTGACTGGGAGGCGGATCCGCCCTAGAGGGCTAGAGGAACCGCTGCCGACTCCGGAGAAGGGCTTGGTGGGGCGTAGCCGCTTGAGCGGCACGTGGAGCAAGCTAAAAGCTTTTACTGAGAGCACGTTGAGGCCAGCCCCACCATCGATGAGGGTCTTGGTGACTGCCACGTTGCAGATGGTGGGTGTGCAAAGCATCAGGAGAGCGCCTGAGCCCGCAGCGGAAGCGGGATGCTCCCCTGAGTCGAAGGTGAGGTCGGTCTTGGGTGTCGCCCACCCGGGAGGGGCTCCCCAGCGTATGGGGGCAGCGCGGATCTGGCGGAAGAACTACTTGACGTGGCGGTCAAAGGGTGGCGCTTGTGAGCCGCCGAGGAGGGCCACGACGGCGGCGGGCGCCGGTGCCATGAATCTTGCGATGAAAAGGCCGTGTAGCTCCCCCCAAGAAGCCACAAAGGATTCAGACAGGTTGAGCAGCCAGGCGCATGGTGCGCCAACGAGGGCCACGAGGAACCAGTTGGCCATGACCTTGTCGTCGCCTCGGGCCTCCAGAACGGCCTCCTTGTATGCCAACAGGAAGGCTGATGGATCTGTCATGCCATCATAGAGGGGTGGCATCTCTGGCTTGAACTTGGGCGGCCACCGCACCCGCTGCAAGGCAGGGGCGAAGGCCCTGAGCCCCATGGCATCGAAGCGGGCGTCCGTTGGTCTAGTCGAGGGAGCGATGCCGGCCATGGGGGGCGAACGGAGAGGCGAAGCCAGCGTAGTAGTGAAGCTTTGGCGCAACCCTACCTGGCGCGCCAAATGTTGGATCGTGGGTTCTGGCAAACCCTTGAGGTTCGAACACTAGGGTGCGCACGAAGATCTCTCCCTCCCGCCCTAGTTCCCTCTTGCACCGATTCCTAGGCCTAGCCCGTTAAACCCGAAGAACAAGAGACACGAGGATTTATATTGGTTTTGGCCACCGTTGTGGTGTAATACCCTACTCTAGTGTGGTGTGGTGGATTGCCTAGTAGGCTGAGGATGAACAAGTACACGTGAAGAACAGCCTCCTGAGGAGAGGTGTTCTTGGGCTCGGCGAGCTGGTGGATGTAAGGGTGGTCTCAATGATCCCCCTCCTATGGTGGTGGATATTCCTATTTATAGAGGCCTGGGTCCTCTTCCCAAATATTGAGCGAGGAGGAATCCCACAACGGCCAAGTTTGAAGGGGGCAACTAGTACAAGCTATCCTGACAAAAGGTGGTCTCCGCCTGCCAAAGGCTCTGGTGGTGAGGTCATCGTGGGCTCCGTGGTGACCTTCGCCCTGCCGTTCTGCTGGTCTTGGTCTCGTTGCACCGATATGGAAACCTTTGCCTGACGCCTCGGGACTCCACGCCTGTGCTTGCCCCTTTAGAACCAAAGGGCAAACTGGCTTCCTGCGCCCGCTGGCGCCTGCCAGGCCTTGGTCGTCATGGCTCACGTCACGCGAACCTCGCGAGGTGTCCCTTGCCTTGATATCTCCGCTCCTCAGGAGCCAACCTAGTGAGGCCGCCCCAGGGGAGGTCTTGCGTCGTCTGCCTCGCGAAGCTTGGCCCCTCGCGAGGGTCTAGAGTGGTTGCTGATCAAGATGGGTCGTACCAGGCCACTGGATGAGCCACGCTCTGGGCCGCAGTCATGCAAGTCTGGGTACCCCCGTTCCCAGAACGCCGACAGCAGGGGGTGTGGGCAAAAGCAGTGGGGAGCCTTGAATGCTCTGGAAAGCTGGGGGAGAGAAGGTGGCTGAGAGAGGGGGAGGAATCCACTATCCAGAGAAGAAAAATGGGGTTCTTCCCCCTTCATCATTGCTCTTCACGCAGAAAAGCTTACATGGGTTAGATGGGGACCTAAACATGAATTTTGAGTTTCTACCAAAAGGTGTTTGATGGTGGTTTGAGATATCTAGGCTGCTCAACTTCATTTGAGACTTAACAGGAGTGAGTGCTGCTACTTGTTGAGCTCGCGTTGGTTTTTCCCTTGAAGAGGAAAGGGTGATGAAGCATAGTAGAGATAAGTATTTCGCTCAATTTGAGAACCAAGATAACAATCCAGTAGGAGACAACGAACAAATCACCAATACCTGCGCAAACAATCAAACAACTTGCACCCAACGCGATAGAGGGGTTGTCAATCCCTTCACGGTTACTTGCAAAAGTGAGATATGATAGATATAGATAAACAAAAGGTAAAATATGTTTGCATTTTTAGTTTATAGATTGGAAGTAAAAGATTGAAAAATAGTAGATCGGAAACTAATATGATGGAAACTAGACCCCGGGGCCATAGGTTTCACTAGAGGCTTCTCTCTTGATAGCAAATAATAGGGTGCGCGAAAAATTTACTGTCGAGCAATTGATATAAAAGTGCAAAGTTATGACGATATCTAAGGAAATGATTATGTAATATAGGCATCACGTCCGTGTCAAATAGACCGACTCCTGCCTGCATCTACTACTTTTACTCCACACATCGACCGACTCCTACCTGCATCTAGAGTATTAAGTTCATGAAGAACAAAGTAACGATTTAAGTAAGATGACATGATGTAGCAGAATTAACTCAAGCAATATGGTGAAAACCCCATCTTGTTATCCTCAATGGCAACAATACAATACGTGCCTCGCTACCCCTTCTGTCACTAGGTGAGATCACCGCAAGATTGAACCCAAAGCAAAGAACTTCTCCCATTGCAAGAAAAACCAATCCAGTTGGCTAAAGAAAACTGATAATTCGAAGAGAATTACTAAGATATCAAATCATGTGTATAAGAACTCAGAGAAGATTCAAATAATATTCATCGATAGGTTGATCATAAATCCACAATTCATCATATTTCGACAAACACACCACAAAAGAAGATTACATCGAATAGATCTCCAATAACATCGAGGAGAACATGGTATTGAGAATCAAAGAAAGATGAGAAGACATCTAGCTACTAGCTATGGACCTGTAGGTCTGTGGTAAACTACTCACGCTTCATTGGAAGGGCAATGGTGTTGATGTAGATGCCCGCCATGGTGGAATCCCCCTCTGCAGAGTACCGGAAAAGGCCTCCAGATGGGATCTCCCGGATACAGAAGGTTACAGCAGTGGAAAAGTGGTTTCGATGCCCCCTCTAGGGTTTCTGGAATATATGTAAATATATAGCGATAGAGGTCGGTGAGAGGAGCTGCGAGGGGCCCACAAGGGTGGGGGCGAGCCCTCCCCCCTTGTCTCCGCCTCGTGGCTCTTCTGACTTGGTTCTCAAGTCTACGGGGTGTCTTTGGGTCCAAGAAAAATCATCGCGAAGGATTCATTCCGTTTGAACTCCGATTGATATTCCTTTTTTGCAAAACTCAAAAAAGGAAAAAAAACAGAAACTAGCACTGGGCTCTAGGTTAATAAGTTAGTCCCAAGAATAATATTAAATAGCATATTAATGCATATAAAACATCCAAAACATATAATATAAGAGCATGGAACAATCAAACATTATAGATAGGCATCTGGCATATGAAGCATCCTGAAGCTTAATTCCTGCTCGTCCTGGAGTAGGTAAATGATAAAAACAGATTTTTTTTGATGTGGAAAGCTACCTAACATATTTATCAATGCAATTGTTCTTTATTCTGGCATGAATGTTCAGACCCATAAGGCTCAAAATAAAAGTTTATCAATATCAAAACAATAATACTTCAAGCATACTAAAAAGCACTCTATGAAGCCTCAAAAATAGCATGGCTAAAGAAATTTATCCCTACAAAATCATATAGTCTTTTATGCTCCCTCTTCTTAACACAAAGTATAAATCAAGCCCATCCCGGTGTGAGCCAAGCAATTGCTTTCATACTTTACTTTTTCAAACCTTTCCAACTCTTCACGCAATACATGAGCGTGAGCCATGGACATAGCACTAAGGGTGGAATAGAAGGTGGTGGTAGACAAAAGGAGGGAGAAAGTCTCACATCAACTAGGCAAATCAATGGACTACAGAGATGTCCATCAATAGATATCAATGTGAGTGAGTAGGGATAGCCATGTAACGGATGCACTAGAGCAATAAGTGTATGAAATCTCAAAAGTAAACTAAGTGGGTGTGCATCCAACTTTCTTGCTCATGAAGAGCTAGGGCATTTGAGGAAGCCCATCGTTCGAATATACAAGCCAAGCTCTATAGTGAAAAATTCCCACTAGTATATGAAAGTGATAACATAGGAGACTCTCTATCATGAAGATCATGGTGCTATTCCGAAGCACAAGTGTGGAAAAAGATAGTAACATTGTCCCTTCTCTCTTTTTCTCTCATTTTTTATTTGGGCTCTTTAGCCTCTCTTTTTTAGGGGGCTTCTTTGGCCTCTTTTATTTATTTGTTCTTCTTTGGCCTCTTTTATTTATAATCTCACATGGGACAATGCTCTAATAATGACGATCAATAAACTTTTATTTACTTACAACTGAATATTACAACTCGGTACTAGAACAAAATATGACTCTATATGAATGACTCCGGCGGTGTACCGGGATGTGCAATGATCAAGACTGGCATATATAAAAAAATATGAACAGTGGCTTTGCCAGAAATACTATGCCAACTACATGATCATGCAAAGCAATATGACAATGATGGTGCATGTCATAAAAAACTGAACAGTTGAGCTACATGGAAATATATCTCGGAATGGCTATCGAAATGCCATAATAGGTAGGTATGGTGGATGTTTTGAGGAAGGGTATAAGGTGGTTTGATGCACCGGCGAAAGTTGCGCGGCACTAGAGTGGCTATCAAGGTGGAAGGGTGAGAGTGCGTATAATCCATGGACTCAACATTAGTCATAAAGAACTAACATACTTATTGCAAAAAATACATTAGCCCTCATAGGAAAATACTACAACGCATGATCCTAGGGGGGAGGTTGGTAGGAGTTAACCATCGCGCGCCCCCGACCTTCACGCAAAGATAAACAATCAAGATACAATGCGCTCCAATTTGGTTACATAGATAAGAGACCATACGTGCATTCTACGGGAATCACAAACCTTAACACAATTATTTCTTTAACCTCACAAACTACCACCAGCAGGACTCTAATATTAGTATTTTGACATCTCAAAACAATTATAGGGAATCTAACTTTTCATAGTATTCAATGTTCTATATATGAAAGTTTTTATTGGATCTCCCTTGGATGCCGACCATATTAGGACTAGATTCATAAACCAAGAAAATTACCATGCTGTTTTTAAATACTCTCAAAATAATATAAGTGAAGCAAGAGAGTTCAAAAATTTCTATAAAATAAAACCACTGCCGTGCTCTAAAAAGATATAAGTGAAGCACTAGAGCGAAATTGCCTAGCTCAACAGATATAAGTAAAGCACATAGAGTATTTTAATAAATCACGATTCAAGCGTGCCAATCTCAAAAGGTGTGTACAACAAGAATGATTGTGGCAAACTAAAAAGCAAAGACTCATATCATCCAAGACGCCCCAAGCAAAACACATATCATGTGGTGAATAAAAATATAGCCTCAAGTAAAGTTATTGATAGACGAAGATGAAAGCGGGGATGCCTTCCCGGGTTATCCCCAAGCTTAGGCTCTTGGTTGTTCTTGAATATTACCTTGGAGTGCCTTGGGCATCCCCAAGATTAGGCTCTTGCCAGTCCTTATTTCATAGTTCATCAAATCCCTACCCAAAACTTGAAAACTTCACAACAGAAAACTCAACAGAAAACTCGCGAGATCCGTTAGTTAAGAAAAGCAAATAACCAGTCAAGGTAATGTTATGATCTCATTCTTATTTTATATTGGTGTAATATCTACTATATTCCAACTTTTCCATGGTTCATACCCCCCGATATTAGCCATAGATTCATCAAAATAAGCAAACAACACATAGAGAACAGAATCTGCCAAAAACAGAACAGTTTGTAGCAATCTGAAAACTTCGCAAACTTATGGAACTATAAAATTCTCAATAATTAGGAAGACATGGAGAATTTGTATATCAATTTGGTGTAAAAATTTCAGAAAGTTTTCACGTTCTAGCGAATTATTGAATTTTCTGCATTGGGCGCAAAAGTTTATGTTTTTCAGCAAAATCAAATCAACGATCACCGTAAGCTATCCCAATGGTCTTACTTGGCTCAAACACTAAATAAAACACCAAAACACAATTACTGCAGAAATAATAATGTGTAATTATTTAAAAACATAACCAAAAAGCAAAGAACAAAAATAAAATTGGGTTGCCTACCAACAAGCGCTATTGCTTAACGCCCCTAGCTAGGCATAAAACATAGATCTTAGTATTGTCATCTTTGGTGTGCAATCCATAAGTAGCTTTGATAATAGATTCATATGGCAACTTTATTTTATTTCTAGGAAAGTGTTCCATGCCCTTCCCTAACGGAAATTGAAATATAATGTTTCCTTCTTTCATATCAATAATTGCACAAATCGTTCTAAGGAAAGGTCTACTAAGAATAATAAGACATGTAGGATTGCAATCTATATCTAGAACAATGAAATCTACGGGCACATAATTCCTCTTTGCAATAATAAGAACGTTATTAATTCTTCCCATAGGTTTCTTAATAGTGGAATCCGCAAGATGCAAATTTGAAGAACACTCATCAATTTCACAGAATCGTAACACATCACATACTGTTTTTGGAATTGTGGAAACACTAGCACCCAAATCACACGAAGCATGGCACTCATAATCTTTAATATTAATCTTAATAGTAGGTTCCTACTCATCATAAAGTTTTCTAGGGATTGAAACTCCCAATTCAAGCTTTTCTTCAAAAGATTTCATCATAGCATCAACAATATGTTGAGTAAAAGCTTTATTGTGATTATAAGCATGAGGAGAATTCAACATGGATTGTAACAAGGAAATACAATCTATTACAGAATAATTATCATAATTAAATTCCATGAAATCCAAAAGAGTGGGTTCATTGCTACTTAAAGTTTTGACCTAGCCAATCCCACTTTTATCAATTTTTGCATCAAGATTTAAAAACTCTGAATCATTGGGACGCCTTTTAACTAAAGTTGACTCATCTCCAGTCCCATCTTTATCAAGATTAATATTGAAAAACAAAGATTCAATAGGAGTCACATGATCTTCATCATTATTTAAAGATTCTGGTTTAGCAGCCATCTTGTTCACCAAGGTTGCTTGTTTATCAGAAATTTGCCCTATTAGATTTTCAAGATAAGTGACTTGAGATTTCAAACCAAAATATTCCTTAGACATAGCACTGAGCCCTTTATTCATATACTCCATAAAAAATTGTTCCTTAAGCTCGTTTCTAAAGAAAGTATTATGCTTAGATTGTAAAGAGATAAAGGTCCTAACGTTATTCTCGACTTCTTCCAACCACTTAAAGTAGAGATCAACATCTTTTGGTTGAGACATAGAAGCAGACAAGCACACCAATACTCGAGTAGAAAGGCAAACGGAGAAAAGGGCGAAGGAAAAAAGGCAAATCTTTTCGTGTTTTCTAAAGATGTTTTAGAAGTGGGGGAGAGAAAAATGAGACGCGAATGGCAAATATTGTAAATGCAAGAGATGAGAGCTTTATGATGGGTACTTGTTGAGCTTGCATTGGTTTTTCCATTGAAGAGAAAAGGGTGATGCGGCAAAGTAGAGATAAGTATTTCCCTCAGTTGGAGAACCAAGGTATCAATCCAGTAGGAGACAACGCACAAATCACCAATACCTACACAAACAAACAAAGAACTTGCACCCAACGCGATAAAGGGGTTGTCAATCCCTTCACGGTTACTTGCAAAAGTGAGATCTAATAGAGATAGATACACAAAAGACTGAGAGTTGATCTTGCAAATGTTGGGTGCATGTTGGGACGAATGGAGTGAACACCGTTGAGAAAAGACTGAGAGTTGATCTTGCAAATGTTGAAGAAATCGGATTAACTTGAAGAGAAGCACGCCGTTGAGAAGAATTTACATGACAATCTCGATGATCAAGAAGTACTAGCACTCTCATAGAAATATGAGAACGCCGATTAGGAAAGGTATGGAATTAACATTTGACTTTGAAGCAACTCGAATACCACAATCAAAACAAAATAAAGGATTGGCTTGTAGAATAAGCCGGAAGAAACAGATGATAGAGATTCCGTCCAAATTTTTCGTGATGAGCCCCCCCCCTGGGCACGATGTTACAAACGACATTGCATCCCCGAATCAGCATAGCCAATGATTCATTAAGATGCAACGTTTCCAGTGTAAAATCGACCGTGACAAGCGAATCACTAGACGTTGAACCCCAACCTCATATCATGCATTCTTTGGAAGATTACCTAAGAGCTACTTGAATTCCCACCTATTAATTCCCGAAACTTTCTGGTTATGCAATCTGGTGTTGGGGATACAGGGGAAGAACAATATCTCACCCAACTAACTATACCTACATCCAGTTGTATCCATCCGTCAACACATAACCAGGCACCTTCGGAAACCATGTACCTCAGACCTTCGAAAAGCATCCGCTATACTAGTTGTGGCAATACTCCCGATCACTCGCCCCGATACTGGGTGGGATCAAGGTTATCTCACCACTAGACATGCATAGAAGAGTTTTTAATGTCGGTCGACCTCTGGTACTCCGGAACTGTAACGATACTCAATGCGATGGCAAGACCTTAGAGCTCAACTCCCTGGTACTAAGCCTAAATAGACGGGAGGCACCAAGACAGAATTGTCGTCACAAAGATATTGGAACGATCACAACAATACCGGCATGATCCTAAAAAAATTGTTGAAAAAGAGGATAGGAAGTCAAAAACTTCTACGCTAGGAGTCCTCACAGGAGCGACAAAAGGGATAAGGAGAAAAAAATTCCTACTCTCCGATATATATATATATATATATATATATATATATATATATATATATATATATATATATATATATATATATATACCTAAGATTCAAAACAGTTTTTGATTCTAGACGCAACATCGGCAGCGGTTTGATCAAGCAGGGGCTCCTAGGTCGGGGAAGGCTCTGATACCAACTTGTAACGCCCAAGATGCGGCCATATCTCCTACATGTTGAGGCACGACTTAGAGGCATAACCGCATTTTGGTATGATCACAAGATGGTCATCTTCACACATTCCCATGTACAAAAACAAGGTAAAATAGACAGTCGGCTTACAATCGCCACTTCACACAATGCATAAATAAGTCATACACAGAAAAGGAAGATAACCACCCACTATGCCCGATCGGTCCAAGTAGGAACCACTACTGATCGTCGGGGAACGTCGCGTACATACGCCCACGTTCCACATCGAACTCCCACTTGAGATCCTCATCATCAGCTGCATCGTACTCGGTTGTACCAGCACTTGTGTTTGTAGTAAACCGTGAGTCACGACGACTCAACAATCCCATTCCCGGGTATCAAAACTATCAAAGTCTTTAGGTGAGGAGAAAGTATATAAGTTGGTTGCTGCAAGCACTAAGCGTAGATGAGGTGGCTAGCTTACCTAACTTCAGAGCGAGAAGAGAAGTGAAAGTCATCGGTCGTGAACTAATTCATGATCACTAGATGATCCTGTCTACCTATGAGTCATCCATAACCAGCCGTGTTCTCTTCCCGAACTCCCTCGAAAGAGACCATCACGACCACTCACACGGTAGTGTATTATGTTTGAGTTTTTGTGTCAAGTTATCTATAGCCGGATATTAACAAACTCCAATCCACCACATAACCGCGGGCATGGCTTTCGAAAGATCATAACCCTGTAGGGGTGTCCCAACTTAGCCCATCACAAGCTCTCACGATCAGCAGAGGTAAAACCTCTTATCTTAGGGACAACCCGATCAGACTCGGAATCCCAGGGCACAAGATATTTTGACAATGGTAAAACAAGTTCAGCAAGACCTCCCGACGTGCCGACACCACGATAGGAGCCGCGCATATCTCGTCTCAGGCCACGGTCGGATAGGTCATCCTACAGGTATATACAAAATACCTCGGGTTTCCCCGAGGCGGCCCCGCAGGCTGCCCAGTTTGGACCAACACTCATGAGGAGCACTGGCCTGGGTTGTAAATTAAGTCCTCAGATGCTAGCCGGTCCTATGCAAGTTTATTTATTAGGCAAATGGTAAAACCAATGTTGGACCTTGCTGGAGGAGTTTTATTCAAAGCGAACTATCAAGGGGGGCCCATAAACCCCAACCGCGCTAGGAACACAAAATCAAGGAACATAACGCTGGTTTAGTGGTTCCTAAGGCGCCATGAGTGTAACAAAACACCAAGCAAAAGTCCAAGCCTTCCACCCATTGCCAAGTATATAGGTGCATTAATTTAAATAGACTATTGTGATATTCCCAAAATCAAATCCAACATGGAGCAAACTTCATCTTCACCTGCAACTATCAACGCTATAAGAGGGGCTTGAGCAAAAGCGTAACTTAGCCAAACAACGGTTTTCTAGGAAGGTAGTTAGAGGGTGCATGGCAAGGTAGGGGATGACAAGCAAATAGATAGGTAGCGCGACGAAGCAATAGAGCAAGACAACTAGCATAGCAACGATAGAGGTGATATCAAAGAATAGTCATCTTGCTTGGGACCACGCAAGGAAGAAGAACGAGTCCATGAAGAAGACAAACTGACATAGTCAAACGGATCCTCACAACTCTGGAACGGAATCGAAGCTAACGAGAGAAGCAAACCGGAAAGAAGCAAACAACATGGTAAACACACATAACATGGCATATGATGCACAAACAAGTATGACGCATGTCCAATGTAAAAATATGCATGGCATGGCAAAGTGCGCAAACAATACTACAAGTTAAGTGGAGCTCAATGTGCAACGAGTTGCACATTGACGAAACACCACATTCTATTTATTTAGTTTAATCTCGATTATGAACTCAACAAGTTTAAATGTTCTTTAACATGGCAAGAGGTGAAGCATAGGTAAACTAACTAAGTAGGCATTTTAACTGAGGCCGAAAATAACAACAACAATTCCAGAAAAATCCCCATGTCATTTAGCAATTTATAAGCAAACAAAATTTAAACATTTTAAATGTTGTTATCATGATGTGGATGACTAATGTAAGTTTTATGCAATTTTATGAAAAGTTGGCATGTTATAAAATGTGGAGCATTTGTCACCATGGCGGAAAGAAAGGGTTGCCGATAGCAGCGAAAACGGAAACGATGCCACGGCAAAGTTCCAGTTCCGACAACTCATTGAGATGCCGATGCAAAAGAAGGGTGGCCTGAGTGAGTCCAGCAAGATTGTGGGGCGCTCCCGATTACCGGGTTCCTAGGGGTCGATGGCAAGGCATACGAGGAGGAACATGCAAGCAACAACTCGGACACGGTGCGAACAAGTGATACATCTCATACAACATGCATTCGGTCCACGAGTGTCGTCTCAGGGTTATACCTTTGAAGCGTGCGTTTTTTGGAACGGATCAAGTTCGTCGAACGAAGTAGTGGTACACGGGTCGTCATGGGAAGTAGTCGTTCATGTTTCGTAGTCGTACACATCAGCGGTAGTCGTACTCATCCCGTCATGGAAGTAGTGGCACACGTATCGGAGAGGAACTTGACATCCACGGGGTCTTCGAGGGTCGATGGTAGTGGTACACACGAAGGTAGTTGAACTTGACGTATACGAGGGCATAGTTGAACATGGCCGTCGGTGGATGTCGTGGTACTTGTCAGTCCGTGAAGTCGACCTCGGGGTCTTGGTAAAGCGAGCAAGCTCGGTCTTGGCGATTCTAGAGGTAGCGGTCCGGGTGCTGTTCGTCGAGCTTCTGCCAAGGCATGGCTACAGCCGACCAAGAAACGAGGAGGGGATATGGATGGTCATGGCAACGTTCTACCCGAAGCAAGGCGGAAACACATAAACAACAGCTGTTCGGGTCGCGGCCAAAGGAGGCAGAGGCCATGGCGCCATGGAGGAGCGGCGGCGGTGGACTTGGCGTAGAGGCATGGGCTCAAAGGCGACGGCAGTGATGGCCTGGACGAGGCCAGGGGTCACTGGCGAGGCTGTGGCCTCCTGGTGGTTGTCGACGACGGCGGGATGGTGCGGTGTGACGAGCTCGGCGACACAGTCTGACAGACTGGCTTATTAGGGATGATAGACTACTCATATCAATAAGGAATTCCTTCTTTTCCGGGAGCCCATTCGGATAGAACTCCAAAGTTAAGTGTGCTTAGATTGGAGTAGTTTCAGGATGGGTGACCGATTGGGAAGTTGCTCCCGGGTGCGCACGAGGGAGGACAAAGTGCGCAGAAAAGACTAGTATTGATCTGTGGGGCCAGTCTAGATCCCGTCAGGAGTAACGACCACCGGCGGGTGTGTCTGGGGTGTTACAAGTTGGTATCAGAGCCGACCCGTGCGGTTACACTGATGTTTTCGGACAGGTGTGCGGTCATGTTAATCATGACGTTTGTGACCCGTCGTGGCACACGGCATGGCACATGTACCGGACTGGATGCACAGACGTATGTGCCAAGAGGGAACGTTCTTGTGGCCCGACGAGGACGTCGGTTCCTCTGAGTGGGGGTGTATGTGATAGCATGCTTATTAGGGATAATAGACTACTCATATCAATAACGAATTCCTTACTTTTTGGGAGCCCATACGAATAGAACTCCAAAGTTAAGCGTGCTCGGCTTGGAGTAGTTTCAGGATGGGTGACTGCTACTTCTCGAGCTTGCGTTGTTTTCCCTCGAAGAGGAAATGGTGATGCAGCACAGTAGCGTAAGTATTTCCCTCAGTTTTTGAGAACCAAGGTATCAATCCAGTAGGAGACCACGCGCGAGTCCCTCGTACCTGCACAAACAAATAAGAACCTTGCAACCAACGTGATAAAGGGGTTGTCAATCCCTTCACGGCCACTTGCAAAAGTGAGATCTGATAGAGATGATAAGATAATATTTTTGGTATTTTTGTTATAGATTGAATGTAAAGATTGCAAAACAAAAGTAAAGTAAACATAAATTGTTGATGGAAGATTAATATGATGGAGATAGACCCGGGGGCCATAGGTTTCTCTAGTGGCTTCTCTCATGATAGCATATTTCTACGGTGGGTGAACGAATTACTGTCGATCAATTGATAGAAAATCCCATAGTTATGAGAATATCTAGGCATGATCATTGTATATAGGCATCACGTCTGTGACAAGTAGACCAAAACAATTCTACATCTACTACTATTAATCCACAGACTTACCGCTATCCAGCCTGCATCTAGAGTATTAAGTTCATAAGAATAGAGTAACGCCTTAAGCAAGATGACATGATGTAGAAGGATAGACTCAAGCAATATGATATAAACCCCATCTTTTTATCCTGGATGGCAACAATACAATACATGCTTAGCTGCTCCTGCTGTCATTGGGAAAGGACACCGCAATATTGAACCCAAAGCCAAGCACTTCTGCCATTGCAATAACTACCAATCTAGTAGGCCAAACCAAACTGATAAGTTAAAAAGACTTGCAAGGTTATTTAAATCATGCATAAAAGATTTCAGAAAAGAATCAAATATTTTTCATAGATAATCTTGATCATAAACCCACAATTCATCGGATCTTGACGAACACACCGCAAAAGGAATTGCATCTAATAGATCTCCAAGAAGATCGAGGAGAACTTTGTATTGAGATCGAAAGAGAGAGAAGAAGCCATCTAAGTAATAACTATGGACCCGAAGGTCTGTGGTAAACTACTCAGAACTCATCGGAGAGGCTATGGTGTTGATGTAGAAGCCCTCCTTGATCAATGCCCCCTCCAGTAGAGCTCCGGAACAGGCCCCAAGATGGGATTTCACGGGTACAGAAGGTTGCGCTGGTAGAATTAGGTTTTCGTGGTGCTCCCCGATGGTTTCAAGGTACGTAGGTGTATATAGGAGGAAGAGGCGCGTCATGGGAGCCATGAGGGGCCCACAAGGGTGGGGGCGCGCCTACCGCCCCTAGGCGCGCCCCCTGCCCTCGTGGCCGCCTCGTTCGCTTCCTGGCGTGTACTCCAAGTCTTCTGTGTTGATATTGTTCCAAAAATGACTCTCCTGAAGGTTTCATTCCGTTTGGACTCCGTTTGATATTCCTTTTCTGCGAAACACTGAAATAGGCAAAAAAAACAACAATTTGCACTGGGCCTTGGGTTAGTAGGTTAGTCCCAAAAATAATATAAATGTGTATAATAAAGCCCATTAAATGTCCAAAATAGATAATATAATAGCATCGAACAGTAAAAAATCATAGATACGTTGGAGACATATCAAGCATCCCCAAGCTTAATTCATGCTCGTCCTCGAGTATGTAAATGATAAAAACAGAATTTTTGATGTGGAATGCTACCCCACATAATTCTCAATGTAATTTTCTTTATTATGGCATGAATGTTCAGATCCGAAAGATTCAAGACAAAAGTTTTATATTGACATAAGAATAATAATACTTCAAGCATACTAACAAAGCAATCATGTCTTTTCAAAATAACATGTCCAAAGAAAGTTCATCCCTACAAAATCATATAGTTTGGCTATGCTCCATCTTCGTCACACAAAATTCTCAAATCATGCACAACCCCGGTTTCAGCCAAGCAATTGTTTCATACTTAAATTTTTGAAACTTTTTCAACTTTCACTCAATACATGAGCGTGAGCCATGGATATAGAACTATAGGTGGAATAGAATGGTGGTTGTGGAGAAGACAAAAAGAGGAAGACGGTCTCACATCAACTAGGCGTATCAATGGGCTATGGAGATGCCCATCAATAGATATCAATGTGAGTCATTAGGGATTGCCATGCAACGGATGCACTAGAGCTATAAATATATGAAAGCTCAACAAAAGAAACTAAGTGGGTGTGCATCCAACTTGCTTGCTCATGAAGACCTAGGGCATTTGAGGAAGCCCATCGTTGGAATATACAAGCCAAGTACTATAATGAAAATTCCCACTAGTATATGAAAGTGACAAAACAAGAGACTCTCTATCATGAAGAACATGGTGCTACTTTGAAGCACAAGTGTGGAAAAAGATAGTAGCATTGTCCCTTTTTTCTTTTCTTTTTTTTTGTTTTTTTGGGCCTCTTTTTTTCATTGGCCTTTATTCCCCTTTTCTATATTTTTTCTTTGGGACAATGCTCTAATAATGATGATCATCACACTTTTATTGATTTACAAGTTGAAGATTACAACTCGATACTAGAACAAAGTATGACTCTATATGAATGCCTCCGGAGGTGTACCGGGATGTGCAATGAATCAAGAGTGACATGTATGAAAAATTATGCATGGTGGCCTAGCCACAAATACGATGTCAACTACATGATCATGCATGGCAATATGACAATGATGAAGCATGTCATAAGAACGGAACGGTGGAAACTTGCATGGCAATATATCTCGGAATGGCTATGGAAATGCCATGATAGGTATGGTGGCTATTCAGAGGACGGTATATGGTGGGTGTATGGTACCGGCGAAAGTTGTGCGGTACAAGAGAGGCTAGCAATGGTGGAAGGGTGAGAGTGCGTATAATCCATGGACTCAACATTAGTCATAAAGTACTCACGTACTTATTGCAAAAATCTACAAGTCATCAAAACAAAGTACTACATGCATGCTCCTAGGGGAAGGGTTGGTAGGAGTTAACCATCGCGCGATCCCGACCTCCACACAAAGGATGACACTCAATGAAACACCTCATGCTTCAAATTTGTCACACAACGGTTACCATACGTGCATGCTACGGGACTTGCAAACCTCAACACAAGTATTTATCAAATTCACAACTACTCTATTAGCATGACTCTAATATCACCATCCTCATATCTCAAAACAATCATCAAGTATCAAACTTCTCATAATATTCAATGCACTTTATATGAAAGTTTTTACTATACCCATCTTGGATGCCTATCATATTAGGACTAATTTTATAACCAAGGCACATTACCATGATGTTCTAAAAGACTCTCAAAATAATATAAGTGAAGCATGAGAGATCAATAATTTCTATAAAATAAAGCCACTACCGTGCTCTAAAAGGATATAAGTGAAGCACTAGAGCCAAGCTACCTAGTTCATAAGATATAAGTGAAGCACATAGAGTATTCTAATAAATTCTGATTCATTTCAATCTTTCTCACAAGGTGTGTCCAGCAAGGATGATTGTGGTAAACTAAAAAGCAAAGACTCAAATCATACATGACACTCCAAGCAAAACACATATCATGTGGTGAATAAAAATATAGTCTCAAGTAAAGTTACCGATAGACGAAGACGAAAGACGGGATGCCTTCCCGGGGCATCCATAAGCTTATGCTTTTGGTTGTCCTTGAATTTTACCTTGGGGTGCCTTGGGCATCCCCAAGCTTAGGCTCTTGCCACTCTTTGTTCCATAGTCCATCAAATCCTTACCCAAAACTTGAAAACTTCACAACACAAAACTTAGCAAAAATGTCATGAGTTCCGTTAGTATAAGAAAACAAACCACCACTTTAAGGTACTCTAATGAACTCATTCTTTGTTTATATTGGTGTTAAACCTACTGTATTCCAACTTCTCTATGATTCATACCCCCCTATACTACTCATAGATTCCTCAAAATAAGCAAACAACACACGAAAAACAGAATCTGTCGAAAACAGAACAGATTGTAGCAATTTGTAACTTTCGAATACTTGTGTAACTCCACAAAAATTGAAATAAATTAGTGGACGTGAGAAATTTGTATATTAATCATCTTCAAAAGGAATCAACTAAAAATCACTCTTCAATAAAAAATGGTAGCAACTCTCGTGAGCGCCAAAGTTTCTGTTTTTTACAGCATGATCGCATAAACTTCACCCAAGTCTTCCCAAAGGTTCTACTTGGCACAAACACTAATTAAAACACAGAACCACATCTAAACAGAAGCTAGATGTATTATTTATTACTAAACATAAGCAAAAGCAAAGAAAATAAAATTGGGTTGCTTCACAACAAGCGCTATCATTTAACGCCCCTAGCTAGGCATGATACAAGAATAGATCTAGGTATTGCCATCTTTGGTAGGCAATCCATAAGTGGCTTTCATAATAGATTCATAAGGTAATTTGATTTTATTTCTAGGAAAGTGTTCCATGCCTTTCTGATGGTCCCCAAGTGCAGGGAATCATCGTAGCAATTCCCAATGGTGGAAGTGATAAGTATGGAGTGCCGAACCCACAAGGAGGTAAAAGTAAGATCAATATTCTCTTAAGTCCTATCAGCCACTGATATGACTCTATGTACACCGAACGTTTGCTTCCAACAAGAAACGAGAAATAAACCTACATAGTGGGTATGAAGAGGATAACTTTGCATGATATTGAAAAGCTAAAATATAAAAGTAGGTGATGTTATCATAAAGTTAGAATATATTACTACATACTATAAATAGCGAGTGTGGAACAATGATGGATCGGTGTGCGGAATTGTCCTAGGCAATTGTTAACAAGACCGGTAGTCGTCATTGCAATTTCATATGAGGGAGAGGCATAAGCTAACACACTTTCTCTTCTTGTTTCATATGCACCTATGATTGGAACTCTAGCAAGCATCCACAACTACAAAAGATCATTAAGGTAAAACCCAACCATAGCATTAAAGCATCAAGTCCCCTTTATCCTATACGCAACAATCCCCTTACTCGGGTTTATGCTTTTTTCACTCAAACAACCCACTATAAGTGAATCATGAACGTATTGCAACACCCTACAGCGGGAATCCCTCATGCTTGCATGACACGGAGGGCACCATAGGACAGCACCAAAATAAAACATACAACTCGTACCAATCTAGATCATCAATCAACCCAAAGACAAAGGATATCTACTCAAAACATCATAGGATGGCAACACATCATTGGATAATAATATGTGGCATAAAGAACCATGTTCAAGTAGGGATCACAGCGGGGTGCGGGAGAGTGGACCGCATAAAAGAGATGAGGATGGTGATGTTGATGAAGACGAACACCGTGGCAATGATTCCCCTCCCGATGGCACTCCGGCGCCACCAAGAGAGAGGAGGAGAGGTTCTCCCCCTTGTGCTTCCTCCTCCATGGCCTTTTGTACTATCAAAGACAAGGTTCATAATTGTTCTCACACAATGCCTAATGTACCTTATCATTTCTACAATTTATATTGAGAAATATAAGCCATAGAAACTATAAAACAAGCAAACTATGCAATGAAAACAGAATCTGTCAGAAACAGAACAGTCTGTAATGATCTGAACAACAACCATACTTCTGCTACTCTAAAAATTATGAAATAAATTGGTGTACATGAGGAATTTTTCTATTAATCTTTTGCAAAAAGAATCAACTCAATAGCACTCTTCTGTAAAAAAAATGGCAACTAATCCCGTGAGCGCAAAGTTTCTGGTTTTTTACAGCAAGATCACATTAACTTTCACCCAAGTCTTCCCAAAGGTCTTACTTGGCACTTTATTGAAACAAAAGCTATAAAACATGATTACTACAGTATATTAATCATGTAAACACACAAAAACAGTAAGGGTAAATATTGGGTTGTCTCCCAACAAGCGCTTTTCTTTAATGCCTTTTAGCTAGGCATGATGATTTCAATGATGCTTACATAAAAGATAAGAATTGAAACCTAAAGAGAGCATCATGAAGAATATGACTAGCATATTTAAATCTAACCCACTTACTATGCCTAGGGATTTTGTACATAATCTATAGGAACAAGAATCAACTAGCATAGGAAGGCAAGACAAGTATAACTTCAAAACTTTAAGCACATAGAGAGGAAACTTGATATTATTGCAAGTTCTACAAGCATATATTCCTTCGTCATAAAAAAATTCAGTAGCATCATGAATGGGTTCAACAATATAACCATCACATAAAGCATTCTTTTCATGATCTACAAGCATAGGAATTTTACTACTCTCCACATAAGCAAAATTCTTCTCATTCGAAAAAGTGGGAGCAAACTCGATATAGTGGAATCATTACTAACTAAAGTTGACACTCTTCCAAATCCACTTTAGATGATAGTGTTATTCATACTCCAAAAGATATAAGTGAAGTTCATGGAGTATTCTTGGATAAATATCGACTAGCAAATATTCAAGCTCAAAATATATAAGTGAAGCACACGAAGCATTAACCGTACTCAAAAGATTTAAGTGAAGCACAAAGATCATTCTATAAGATCATACTCTAAAGATATAAGTGAAGCACATGAAGAATTCTATAAATCAAGGAAGGGCTATCTCATACTAGCATGGTTCTTAAAGAAAAAAAAAGGAAAAACATAAGGGACACAAATCATGTGAACGAAACAAAAAACAAGGTATAACGATAATTGTTGAAGAAGAAAGATGGGATGCCAACCAGGGCATCCCCAAGCTGAAATGCTTGAGTATCCTTTAAATATTTACTTGGGGTGCCTTGGGAATCCCCAAGCTTGAACTATTGCCTCTCTTTATTCTTCTCATATTGATAGCTCCTCGATCTTCCAACACTTCATCCACACAAAACTTTAGCAAAAACTTTGTGAGATCCGTTAGTATAATAAACCAAATCACTACCTTTAGGTACTGTTGCAAACTTATTCCAATTTCATATTAGCACTTTATCTACTGTATTCCAACTTCACCATGGTTCATACACCCCGATACTACCCATAGATTCATCAAAAATAAGCGATCAACACATAGAAAATAGAATCTGTCAAAAACAGGACAGTCTGTAGTAATCCGAAAGTTTAGTAAACTTATGTAACTCTAAAAAATTCTAAAAAGTTTGACAATTTGAAAAATTTGTACAGAAGTAATGCGCAAAAAGTTTCAGACCCATTTGACCTTCCAGTAAAAAATTGTAAGATCACGTGCTACAGCCAAAGTTTCTGTTTTTTGTTTTGCACATAGAAAACAAGCAATCTAATCATCCTAAAACCAAAGCTTGGCACATTATTTTATAATACAATGGATATATACTAGGGGATAATTATTTACAGAGAAACTTCCATGAAAAATTCTACATTGTTTCCGTGAGCATGAACACAAGTGCTCAAGGTCGACCCTCACTTCTACAATGCATAACTTTCCAATCAGTTCTCTTTTTGATAAACTTTTTAGGCATAAGAGGCAAGTAATTTTTTTGTATTTTCATTCTTTAAAAAAAAATTGTATGTTTCACCCACAACTAAACAGAAACAAAAAGGAAAAACAAAATCAACTTAGTGAATAAAGGAAACAAGCACACACGAGAATATCAACCCCACACTATTGCTCCCCAGCAACGGCGCCAGAAAAGAGCTTGATGGTCCCCAAGTGCAGGGAATCGTCGTAGCAATTCCCAATGGTGGAAGTGATAAGTATGGAGTGTCGAACCCACAAGGAGGTAAAGGTAATATCAATATTCTCTCAAGTCCTATCTACCACTGATACGACTCTACGTACACTGAATGTTTGCTTCCAACAAGAAACGAGAAATAAAACTACGTTGTGGGTATGAAGAGGATAACTTTGCATGATACCGGAGAGCTAAAATATAAAAGTAGGTGATGTTATCATAAACTTAGGATATATTACTAAATATTATAAATAGCGAGTGTGGAATAATGATGGATCGGTGTGCGGAATTGTCCTAGGGAATTTTTAACAAGATTGGTAGTCGTCTTTGCAATTTCATATGAGGGAGAGGCATAAGCTAACATACTTTCTCTTCTTGTATCATATGCACTTATGATTGGTACTCTAGCAAGCATCCGCAACTACTAAAGGTCATTAAGGTAAAACCCAACCATAGCATTAAAGCATCAAGTCCCCTTTATCCTATACGCAACTATCCCCTTACTCGGGTTTATGCTTTTTTCACTCAAACAACCCACTATACGTGAATCATGAACGTATTGCAACACCCTACAGCGGGAATCCCTCATGCTTGCGCAACATGGAGGGCACCATAGGACAGCACCAAAATAAAACATACAACTCGTACCAATCTAGATCATCAATCAACCCAAAGATAAAGGATATCTACTCAAAACATCATAGGATGGCAACACATCATTGGATCATAATATGTGGCATAAAGCACCAAGTTTAAGTAGGGATCACAGCGGTGTGCGGGAGAGTGGACCGCATAAAAGAGATGAGTATGGTGATGTTGATGAAGACGATCACCATGGCGATGATTCCCCTCCCGATGGCACTCCGGCGCCACCAAGAGAGAGGAGGAGAGGTTCTCCCCCTTATGCTTCCTCCTCCATGGCCTCCTCTGTAATGCCCCAGATGTAACACTTTCCAATATGGCAATATATAAACTTTGGCTTCATCAATTCCATTCCGGGCTCTTCTTTCATTTCGGGTTTCGTCGTTTTGTCGTGTGCGTGTGTGCATTTCATCCATGTCATGTTGTCATGTGCATTGCATTGCATTTGTGTTGTCACTTGCATCCGGTCCCACTCGTCTCTTCCCGTTGTCCGTTTCGAGTTCCGACGCTCTCACACGTGCCCGTGGCATCCCCGATTCCTTCTTTCGTGTGTGTCCGTGTAACGTTTCCGGAATGACGTGAGACTTGTCGTGCGATGTTGTTTTGGTACGTGTAGGCCTCCTGTCAAGCTTCTTCGAGTTTGGAGTTCGTTTGGTACTCCAACGGTTAACCTAGTGGGCTAAAAGAACCTCTTCATTGAAGCCCAAGACCCCCTCCACAACAGCCCACTAACCCAGCACAACCCTTCCCATCATCTCGGTCATCGAATTGTGATCGCGTGGCCGAAAACGGCTCCCCATTTGGAGTCTCCTAGCTCCTTGTGCCTATAAAAACGTCCTCACATGTCCATTTTTGGTCCAAAAACCCTAGTTCCACCGCAACCGCCGCCGCCGGACACGTTCGGACGGACCGGACACGTCCGCCGGACGCGCCGGACCAACCCACGCCTGCCACGTGTCCCGTTGCCGTTCCCGCCGCGCCGGCCCACAGGCCCGACGCGGGCCCGCCGCGGCCGCCATCCGGGCCGCGCCTCCCGCGCCGCCTCCGCTTCGTCCCCGCCGCCTCCGGTGGCCCGAGCCGCCGCCTTCGGCCAAGAGCTTACCGCCGCCGGCCGGTGCCCGCACCTCCTCCACCGCGCCCGTGCTCCTGCACGCCCGTGCTCCGGCCTCCTTCGGCCCGAGCTAGCCGCCGGCCCGAGCGCCTCCGGCCCCCGCCTCCTGCCGGCGCAACCGCACCGGCCGGATCCGCCGCCCTCGCCGCGCCGATCCGCTGCCGGCGCCAAGGTCCACAGCCGCGAAGCTCCGTCGGGCGAGCGCCCGATCCGATCCAGCCCGGCTGCCCGAACCCTAATGGGTCGGTGCCCGCTTCGCCCGCAACCCACTCCGACCCGCGATCCGATCCGCCAGTGAACCCGATCCGCGAGGAGGTTGACCTTTTTTCCTCTAAGTCTTTTGTTAATTTTGTTGTCTGATGGCATTTTGTGATGGCTATACCTTTTAGTGTGCTAGTCCGATTTGTGCATATGATATGTCAAAAGGACCGTGGTGAAGTGCTCTACGTTTTGTTCCATTGTGTCATGCTTGTTTGAGTCCATCTAGATGTCTTAATATTCATGACAAGAGTGCTACTTGATATAAACTGCTACTACTTGTTATTTTCATGCCATGTTTGAGATGTGATATCTTGGTGCATGTTTATCCAAATGAAGCAAATGAGATGTCAAAATGTTCCTTGTGAGGTGCTCTACATGTTGGTTGCTGTAGCATGCATGTTAGGGTTCTTATTGCCATGTTAAACTTGGTTGCAAAAGTGCATGTGGCTGTTAAGTTTTGTAACATGTTATGAGATGATGATTTGAAGAGCTCGTTGCTATTGTTGTGTTTGTCCCCTTGTCACATGCCTAAATATTTTAGAATCTCCTTAATGTGGTCTTTGTTGTGGTGCAAACCATTTTCCATGATATTCCTTGAGGTGACTTAAACATGCTTGCAAACATGCCATGCCAACTTAACTGTTTTTATACTTAGTGAAATTTTGGCTAAGTCTAGAATCTGTCATATCCTGATGCTATGTTTGCTTGATGCCCTAGGCAAATCCATGTTAGTTTTGGGGTGGCCATTGATCATTCCTTGATGTATATGTTGTTGCATATCCATTCATGCCCTTACTTGCTCATATGGCTTTTGTAGCTTATTTATTTCTTGCTCCCAAGTTGCTATAAAATATTACTGTCAGGTTTTTAATGTCATGATCAAAATGTTGTAGCTTGTTGCTATTGATCCATGCCTCCTATGGAGTTGCTCCAATGGAGTTGTTTGCTGTAGGATATGTCTACTTCATGTCCATGCTTCTTGTCACCATGTTTGAGTGCTGTAGAGTATATATTTCTTGCTCCAAAATTGCTATGTGGCTGTTAATTTCAGCTTTGCTTTGAATCTTGTTTCATGTGTATGTGTTGAACCGTTGCTCCGTTTTGAGCAAGTCCTATATGAAACTTGTGTGATTTTGCATGTAGAATCATAATATCATCTTTTTACATGTTTGGAGTATGTTTGCTTGATGTTTGGGTGCATCTTGCACCGTTGCCATCTTAACTTGTTTTGCTCATATCTTCTAGACCGTATCTCCGTTTTAAACAAACTTTATATGAAACTTGACTAGAATTTCATGTAGATCATCATGGTGCATGTTAACTTGCTGTTTAACAACTTTAACTTAAGGTTTGTTCCGATCTGGACCAATTTCAACATATGCATATGAGGACTTACCGGATTTGCTTTATGTGGATTCCGGCCTCATTTAAACTTGTTGTCATGTGTTGTTTTTCTGTGCTTCCTACCTTGACATGTTTTGCATCATATATATACTTGTCTTGTATCATACTTGCTTGAGCATATTGTCATGTTCTTGTGTTGTTTCTCTGTGCTTCCTCCCTTGATATGTAATGCATCTTAAGTGCATCTTAAGTGCATCATACTTGCATCATGTTGATTGTGCATTGCGCCTTGTTTGATTTTCGTGCCTCGTTGTGTTCTTGTGTTGAGTAGAGCCGGAAGCCGAGACCGAGTACGAGAATGAGGTTACTACCGAGGTTGAGAACGAGGAGCTGTCTTACGATCCCATCAACGACTCGACAGGCAAGATGACCTGACCCAGATATCATCACTATCTTTGCCTATTGCTAGAAGTCTCGCTCTTTAGCTTATTGCCTCGATGCCCATGTTTGTTTGTCAGCCTCCTATTGTAACCATGAACCTGTCTAACCACCCAACCTAGCAAACCTTTGTTTGGCTACGTAAGCTTCGCTCAGCCCCTCTTATAGCATTTCTAGTTGCAGGAGAAGATTTGAAGATTCTTGCTTCATGTTGAAGTTATTGTTGGGATATCACACTATATAAACTCCTAAACTAAATCATCTATATATTGGTAATGGGTGGAAGGTTGAGCCTCTTGCTTGGTGATTTGTTCCACTCATGCCGCCCTAGGAACCGTATAAACCGGTGTTATGTTCCTTGATTATGCGTTCCTAACACGGTTTGGGTTATGGGACCTCCTCGATAACCCGCTTAGCGCTAAACCTTTTCCAGCAAGGCCCGACATTGGTACTCCATTTGCCTAATAACTAAAACTAGCATAGGGACTAGCTATCCCCTTTTCTTAATCAACCCCCGGGCCAATGCTCCACATGAGTGTTGGTCCAACCTAGAGAAGCTTGCGGCACCGCCCCTTGGCAACTCGGGGTATCAGGATGCTGTAACCATAGCTCATCCGGTCGTAGCCTGAGACTAGATACGCGCGGCTACTGTCAGGGTGTCGGCACGCCGGGAGGTCTTGCTGGATTAGTTTTACCTATGTCGGTATATCTTGAGCACGGGATTCCGAGAATACTCGGGCCTTCCCACCTTGGAGTTGCGACTCCGCAGATCGTGAGCTTGTCATGGGCTAAGTTGGGACACCCCTGCAGGGTTTTGAACTTTCGAAAGCCGTGCCCGCGGTTATGTGGCAGATGGGAATTTGTTAATATCCGGTTGTAGAAAACTTGACACCATGTTCAGAACACACTACCAGCGTGAGTAACCGTGACGGTCATTTTCCGAAAGGGGTTCGGAAAGTGAACACGGTGGGGTTATGATTGACGTGTTTAGATAGGATCACTTCATGATCACTTTGTTGCTCATGGCACTTCTCTTCTCGCTCTAAACACGTAAGCTAGTGCTAGTGCAGCTGCAACCTTTTATTCTTTCTTCAGCCTTGTTCCACACCCAAGGCTTAGATAGTTTTGTTACCCGGGAACGAGATTGCTGAGTCCTCCATGGCTCACAGATTCTACACCACACCAGATGCAGGTACTACTCAGGTGAACTACTCAGGTGATGGCACATAGCTGTACTAGCAGTACGATGAAGAACGTAGTGGATACTATGTGCACTATCCCGATGATCAGTAGTGGTTTCTACTAGGTGCGATTCGGACCTGTGGCTTTATGTATTTTGGTATCTTTCTTTTGGATCTTCACCCGTAGTCGGGTTGCGAAGTTATTTGGATGATGATTTGCTTATGTAATGTATTGTGTGACGTGGCGAGTGTAAGCCAACTATCCTTTTGCAATTTCATCCCTATTTTTACATGAGTCGTGCAAAGATACCAAACTTGAGATTATTCCAGAATGGGCTTATACCTTTAAGTCGTGCCTCGACACGTAGGAGGTATAGTCCCATCCTGGGCATTACATCCTCCTAGATGGGGTGAGTTTCTCCCTCTGGTCCTTGGTCTCCATGGCGATGATGGCCCCTCCGGGATCCTCCTTCATGGCCTTCGGTGATGATGGCCCCCTCTGGCAGGGTGCCAGAGAGGGCCTAGATTGATTTCTCGTGGTTATAGAGGCTTGCGGCGGCGGAAATTCCGATCTAGGTTATTTTCTAGAGGTTTCTGTATTTATAGGAATTTTTGGCGTCGGTCTCACGTCCAGAAGGTCTCCGAGTCATCCACGAGATAGGGGCCCACGCCCAGGGAGGTGGGAGCGCCCCCCCACCCCACCCTCGTGGACAGCTCGGGACTCTTCTGGCCCAACTCTTTTACTCCAGGGGCTTCTTTTGGTCCATAAAAATCATCAAAAATTGGCACATCAATTGGACTCCGTTTCGTATTCCTTTTCTGTAAAACTCAAAAACAAGGAAAAAACATAAACTGGCACTGGGCTCTAGGTTAATAGGTTAGTCCCAAAAATCATATAAAATAGCATATAAATGTATATAAAATAGCTAAGATGGATAATATAGTAGCATGAATACTTCATAAATTATAGATACGTTGGAGACGTATCAGTTTCATTAACGGAAACTGGAATCTAATATTTCCTTCCTTCATATCAATAATTGCACCAATCGTTCTAAGGAAAGGTCTACCAAGAATAATAGGGTACGTAGGATTGCAATCTATATCAAGAACGATGAAATCTAAGGGCACATAACTCCTATTGGCAACAATAAGAACATCATTAATCCTTCCCATAGGTTTGTTAATGGTAGAATCCGCAAGATGCAAATTTAAAGAACAATCATCAAGTTCATGGAAACCTAACATATCACACAAAGTGTTTGGAATTGTGGAAACACTTGCACCTAAATCACACAAAGCAAAGCATTCATGATCTTTAATCTTAATTTTAATAGTAGGTTCCCACTCATCATAAAGCTTTCTAGGGATAGAAACTTCTAATTCAAGTTTTTCTTCATAAGATTGCATTAAAGCATCAACTATGTGTTTGGTAAAGGCTTTATTTTGACTATAAGCATGAGGAGAATTTACCAGGGATTGCAACAAGGAAATACAATCTATGAAAGAGAAATTATCATAATTGAATCCCTTGAAATGCAGAATAGTGGGTTCATTGCTAGGTAAAGTTTTGACCTCTTCAATCCCACTTTTAACACTTTTAGCTTCAAGATCTAAAAACTCTAATTCATTGGGACACCTTTTAACTAAAGTAGACTCATCTCCAATCCTATCTTTATCAAGATTCGTACTAGAAAAAAATGATTTAATATGAGACACATCAATCACTTTTAGATCTTCATCTTTATTATCATCAAAACTAGAAGAACACGCTTTCATAAAGCAATCTCTTTTAGCACGCATCCTAGCGGTTCTTTCTTTGCACTCTTCAATGGAAATTCTCATGGCTTAGGTGGAATAGATCTAAGTTTCAAAGAACCAACATCAAGAGAAATTCTATCCACGTTCCTAGCCAACTCATCAACCTTCGGCAATTTTTCTTCAAGCAAAGCATTGAAATTATTTTGCGAATTCATAAATTCTTTAACACTAGTCTCAAAATCAGAAGGCATCTTATTAAAATTTCCATAAGAATTGTTGTAGAAACTACCATAATTATTAGAGGAATTACTAGGGAAAGGCCCTGAATTAAAGTTTCCTCTATAAGAGTTGTTACCAAAATTATTCCTACCAACAAAATTCACATCCAAAGATTCATTATTATTCTCAATCAACTTGGACAAAGGCATATCATTAGGATCAGAAGAAGCACTCTTAGTAGCAAATAATTTCATAAGTTCATCCATCTTTCCTCTCAAAACACTAATCTCTTCAATAGCATGTACTTTTTTACTAGTAGATCTTTCGGTGTGCCATTGAGAGTAATTAACCATAATATTATCTAATATTTAGTAGCTTCTCCTAAAGTGATTTCCATGAAAGTGCCCCCCGCGGCCAAATCTAAAAGATTTCTAGAAGCAAAATTCAAGCCAGCATAAAATTTTGTATAATCATCCATAAGTTCAAACCATGTGTAGGGCAATTACGTATCATTAATTTCATCCTCTCCCAAGCATGTGCAACATGCTCATGATCTAGTTGCTTAAAATTCATGATATCTATTCTAAGAAAGATAATCTTCGTAGGAGGAAAAAATTTAGAGATAAAGTCATCTTTGCACTTATTCCATGAATCAATACTATTTCTAGGCAAAGAAGAGAACCAAGTTTTAGCACGATCTCTATGCGAAAACGGAAATAGCTTTAATTGGACAATATCATCTGTATCCATCTTCTTTTGCATATCGCACAAATCAACAAAGTTCTTTAGATGGGTAGCGACATCATCACTAGGAAGGCCAGAAATTGATCTTTCATGACAAGATTCAAGAGAGCAGCATTGATCTCACAAGATTCAGCATCTATAATAGGAGCAATCAGAGTGCTAATAAAATCATTATTGTTGGTATTGGAAAAGTCACACAATTTGGTATTGTCTTGAGCCATAGTGACGAGCAAGCAATCTATAACACAAGCAAACAAAAAGCAAGCGAAAAGAGGCGAACAGAAAAAAAGGGCGAATAAAACGGCAAAGGTGAAGTGGGGGAGAGGAAGACGAGAGGCAAATGGCAAATAATGTAATGCGAGGGGTAAGTGTTTGTGATAGGTACTTGGTATATGACTTTTACGTAGATGTCCTCGGTAACGGCGCCATAAATTCTTCTTGCTACTTCTCGAGCTTGCGTTGTTTTCCCTCGAAGAGCAAAGGGTGATGCAGCATAGTTGCGTAAGTATTTCCGTCAGTTTTTGAGAACCAAGGTATCCATCCAGTAGGAGACCACATGCGAGTCCCTCGTACCTGCACAAACAAATAAGAACCATGCAACCAACGCGATAAAGGGGTAGTCAATCCCTTCACGGCCACTTGCCAAAGTGACATCTGATAGAGATGATAAGATAATATTTTTGGTATTTTTGTTATATATTGAAATTAAAGATTGCAAAACAAAAGTAAAGTAAAGATAAATAGTTGATGGAAGATTAATATGATGGAGGTAGACCCGGGGGGCATAGGTTTCACTAGTGGCTTCAGTCATGACAGTAGATTTCTACGGTGGGTGAACGAATTACTATCGAGCAATTGATAGAAAAGCGCATAGTTATGAGAATATCTAGGCATGATCATTGTATATAGGCATCACGTCCGTGGCAATTAGACCAAAACGATTCTGCATCTACTACTATTACTCCACACATCGACCGCTATCCAGCATGCATCTAGAGTATTAAGTTCATAAGAACAGAGTAACGCCTTAAGCAAGATGATATGATGTAGATGGATAAACTCAAGCAATATGATATAAACCCCATCTTTTTATCCTCGATGGCAACAATACAATACGTGCCTTGTTGCCCCTGCTATCACTAGGAAAGGACAGCGCAAGATTGAACCCAAAGCCAAGCACTTCTCCCATTGCAAGAACTACCAATCTAGTAGGCCAAACCAAACCATTAATTTGAAGAGACTTGCAAGGATATTTGAATCATGCATAAAAGATTTCAGAAAAGAATCAAATATTGTTCATAAATAATCTTGATCATAAACCCACAATTCATCGAATCTCGACAAACACATAGCAAAAAGAATTGCATCGAATAGATCTCCAGGAAGATCGAGGAGAACTTTGTATTGAGATCTAAAGAGTGAGAAGAAGTTATCTAGCTAATAACTATGGACCCGAAGGTATGTAGTAAACTACTCACAACTCATCGGAGAGGCTATGGTGTTGATGTAGAAGCCCTCCGTGAGCGATGCCCCCTACGATGGAGCCCCAGAACAGGCCCCAAGATCGGATCTCATGGGTACAGAAGGCTGCGGCGGTGGAATTAGGGTTTCGTGGTGCTCCTCGATGGTTTCAGGGTACATAGGTATATATAGGAGGAAGAGGCACGTCAGGGGAGCCACGAGGGGCCCACGATGGTGGGGGCGCGCCTACACCCTATGCGCAGCCAAGGCCCTCGTGGCCGCCTCGTTCGCTTCCTAGCGTGTACTCCAAGTCTTCTGTGTTGATATTGTTCCAAAAATGACTCTCCCGAAGGTTTCATTCCGTTTGGACTCCGTTCGATATTCCTTTTCTGCGAAACACTGAAATAGGCAAAAAACTGCAATTTGCACTGGGTCTTGGGTTAGTAGGTTAGTCCCAAAAATAATATAAAAGTGTCTATTAAAGCCCATTAAACATCCAAAACAGATAATATAATAGCATGGAACAATCAAAAATTATAGATACGTTGGAGACGTATCAGTGACCTACCGGGAAGTTGCTCCCGGGTGCGCACGAGTGAGGACAAAGTGCGTAGAAAAGACTAGTATTAATTTGTGGGGCCAGCCTAGATCCCGCCAGGAGTAACGGCCACGGACGGGTGTGTCCGGGGCATTACACGTAGGCGGCAGGAGACGATAAAGCAGCAGAGGTGTGGGCGCATTGGAGGAGAAGGTGCGGCACGGGCAGGGGGTCGGCGAGCGTTCTCCGACAGCCTCAGTCACTGATGGTGGCGAGGCACGGGAGGCGGGAAGGGTGACGCGGCGACACGAGGAGGCGCTCGAGGCCGGAGGGGGTCACGCGCGGGGCCGGGTCATGGAGGCGCTCGGGGCGGCGGCCGTCGCTGGCGCCAGGGCGAGGGGAACCGCGCGGCGGCGATGCAGGAAGGCGGTGGCATGAGTCGGCGGGGAAGCAGCAAGGCAAGGTGAAAGACGACAGAGCAAGGGCCGCCGGGTGCGAGCGCAGCAGGGGATCAGCGCCTGCGAGGAGGAGAGAGATCGAGCGGAAGGAGAGACGAGGGGATCGAGAGGAGAGGCGGCAGAGCGGGGGACGAGGGAGAGAGGGAATCGAGGGGGAAGGCTAGCGAGCAGGGGGGATAAGAGGCGATCGGGCCTCTTGGGCCGGATAGGTCAAGCCGTAGGAGGGCTTGGGCCGGCTTGCTGGGAGGCCCAGCTAGGCTCTCTCTCTCTCTCCCTCACTTTAATTTCTATCCATGTTTCTTAAAGAAAGCGGAACTTGCAAGAACAGAGAGAGAGGGTTAGGAAAAGGGTTTGAGCAAGAGAGTACTTTCTTAGGCTCCCAAAAAAAGAGGAATTTAACAAAAATGTCCTGAGGATTTGGAACATTTATGGATAAGTAAAATTGTAACTCAATTTTACTAAAAGGTCTCAAAGGAAGAAATGAAGTTGAGTTGCATAAACAGAAATTTGAAGAACCATCCAAATGTGTTATGGGTGATTCTAAGTCAATGGAATGGTTTAATATAGCTCCCTAAGATATTGGGATGATATTTTATAAAGAGAAATCACCATGTGAATATCCCTCGATTTAAATGGATCGAAGATCCACACAATTCGTTTAGTTGAGTTGCAAAGATTAATGACATGATTGCATGATGACATGATGCAATGCATAAATAAAATAGAGCAAGCAATTAAAACACACGGCAACATCGCAATATATGGAAGTCTTCTGGACCATCGGTCTTGGGGCGTCACACAATCCCTTCACGATTAGTTGCAAAAGTGAGATCTGGTAGAGACAGATAAACAGAAGGTAAAATATTTTTGGGTTTTTAATATATAGATTGGAAAGTAAAAAATATTGCAAAATAGTATACCGGGAACTAATATTATGGAAAATAGACCCGGGGGACATAGGTTTCACTAGAGGCTTCTCTCTTGATAGCAAATAATATGGTGGGTGAACGAATTACTATCGAGCAATTGATAGAAATGCGCAAGTTATGACGATATCTAAGGCAATGATTATGTAATATAGGCATCACGTCTGTGTCTAGTAGATTGACTCCTATCTCAATCTATTACTATTACTCCACACATCGCTTGACTCCTGCCTGCATCTAGATTATTAAGTTCATGAAGAACAGAGTAACGCTTTAAGTAAGATGACATGATGTAGCAGAATTAACTCAAGCAATATGATAAAAAACAACTTGTTATCCTCGATGGCAACAATACAATATGTGCATCGCTACCCCTTCAGTCACTGGGTGAGATCCCCGCAAGATTGAATGCAAAGCGAAGCACTTCTCCCATTGCAAGAAAAACCAATCTAATTGGCCAGACCAAACTGATAATTCAGTGAGACTTACTAAGATACGAAATCATGCATATAAGAATTCAGAGAAGATTCAAATAATATCATAGATAAGCTAATCATAAATCCACAATTCATCGCATTTTGACAAACATACCGCAAAAGAAGATTACATTGGATAGATCTCCAAGAACATGGTATTGAGAATCAAAGAGAGAGAAGAAGACATCTAGTTACTAGGTATGTACCCGTAGGTCTGTGGTAAACTACTCACGCTACATCGGAAAGGAAATGGTGTTGATGTGGATGCCCTCCATGGTGGAATCCCCCTCCGGCAGAGTACCGGAAAAGGCCTCCAGATGGGATCTCGCAGATACAGAAGGTTACATCAGTGGAAAAGTGGTTTCGATGCGCCCTCTAGGGTTTATGGAATATATGTGAATATATAGGCGAAAGAAGTCAGTGAGAGGAGCTGCGAGGGATCCACAAGGGTGGGGGGCGCGCCCACCCCCCTAGGGCGCCCCCCACCCCTTGTCGCCGCCTCGTGGCTCTTCTGACTTGGTTCTCAAGTCTACTGTGTGTCTTTGGGTCCAAGAAAAATCATTGCGAAGGTTTCATTTTGTTTGGACTCCGTTTGATATTCCTTTTCTGCGAAACTCAAAAAAGGGAAAAACAGAAACTAGCACTGGGCTCCAGGTTAATAATTTAGTCCCAAAAATAATACAAAATAGCATATTAATGCATATATAACATCCAAAACGGATAATATAAGAGCATGGAACAATCAAAAATTATAGATACGTTGGAGACGTATCAAACATCCTGAAGCTTAATTCATGCTCGTCCTCGAGTAGGTAAATGATAAATACATAATTTTTGATGTGGAATGCTACCTAACATTTTTATCAATGCAATTCTTTTTTATTGTGGCATGAATGTGCAGACCCATAAGAGTCAACATAAAAGTTTATCAACATCGAAACAGTAATACTTCAAGCATAATAAAAAGCAATCTACGAAGCTTCAAAAATAACATGGATAAAGAAAGTTATCCCTACAAAATCATATAGTCTTTTATGCTCCCTCATCTTAACACAAAGTATAGATCAAGCCCATCCTGGTGTCAGCCAAGCAATTGTTTTCATAATTTACTTTTTCAAACCTTTTCAACTCTTCACGCAATACATGAGTGTGAGCCATGGAAATAGCACTAAGGATGGAATAGAAGGTGGTGGTAGACAAAACGAGGGAGAAAGTCTCACACAAACTAGGCTAATCAATGGACTATGGAGATGTCCATCAATAGATATCAATGTGAGTGAGTAGGGATTGCCATGTAACGGATGCACTAGAGCAATAAGTGTATGAAATCTCAAAAGAAAACTAAGTGGGTGTGCATCCAACTTGCTTGCTCATGAAGACCTAGGGCATTCGAGGAAGCCCATCGTTCGAATATACAAGCCAAGTTCTACAATGAAAAATTCCCAGTAGTATATGAAAGTGATAACATAGGAGACTCTCTATCATGAAGATCATGGTGCTATTCCGATGCACAAGTGTTGAAAAAGGCAGTAACATTGTCCCTTCTCTCTTTTTCTCTCATTTGTTTTATTTGGGCGCTTTGGCCTCTCTTTATTTGTGGGCTTCTTTGGCATCTTTTATTTATTTGGGCTTCTTTGGCCTCTTCTGTTTATAATCTCACCTGGGACAATGCTCTAATAATGATGATCATCACACTTTTATTTACTTACAACTCGATATTACAACTCAATACTAGAACAAAATATGACTCTATATGAATGCCTCTGGCGGTGTACCGGGATGTGCAATGATCAAGAGTGGCATGTATAAAAAAATATGAACGGTGTCTTTGCCACAAATACTATGCCAACTACATGATCATGCAAACCAATATGACAATGATGGTGCGTGTCATAACAAACGGAACGGTGGATTTACAATATTTCTCGTAATGGCTACGGAAATGCCATAATACGTAGGTATGGTGGATGTTTTTAGGAAGGGTATAAGGTGGTTTGATGCGTCGGCGAAAGTTGCACGGTACTAGAGTGGCTAGTAAGGTGGAAGGGTGAGAGTGTGTATAATCCGTGGACTCAATATTAGTCATATAGAACTCACATACTTTTTGCTAACAATCCATTATCCCTCAAAGAAAAATACTGCAGCGCATGCTCCTAGGGGGAGGTTGGTAGGAGTTAACTATCGCTCGCCCCCAACCTTCACGCAAAGATAAACAATCAAGATACAATGCACTCCAATTTGGTTACATAGTTAGGAGACCATATGTGGAAGCTACGGGAATCACAAACCTTAAGATAATTATTTCTTTAACCTCACAAAATACCACTAGCATGACTCAAGTATTACCATCTTAACATCTCAAAAAAATTATAAGGAATCAAACTATTTGTAGTATTCAATGCTCTATATATGAAAGTTTTATTTATATCTCCCTTGGATGCCCATCATATTAGGACTAGATTCATAGCCCAAGCAAATTACCATGATGTTTTTAAAGACTCTCAAAATAATAAAAGTGAAGCAAGAGAGTTCAACAATTTCTACTAAAGGTAAAATATTTTTGGGTTTTTAGTATATAGATTGGGAAGTAAAAGATTGCAAAATAGTATATCAAAAATCAATATGGTGGAAATTAGACCCGGGGGCCATATGTTTCCCTAGAGGCATCTCTCTTGATAGCAAATAATAAGGTGGGTGAAACATTACTGTTGAGCAATTGATAGAAAAGCGCAAAGTTATGACGACATCTAAGCCAATGATTGTGTAATATCGGCATCACGTCCCTGTCAAGAACTCATGCCTGCATCTACAGTATTAAGTTCATGAAGAACTCAGTAACGCTTTAAGTAAGATGACATAATGTAGCGGAATTAACTCAAGCATTATGATGAAAATCCCATCTTGTTATCCTTGATGGCAACAATACAATACGTGCCTCGCTACCCCTTCTGTCACTTGGTGAGATCACCGCAAAATTGAACCCAAAGCAAAGCACTTCTCCGATTGTAAGAAAAACCAATCTAGTTGGCCAAACCAAACTGATAATTCGAACAAAATTACTAAGATATCAATTCATGCATATAAGAATTCAGAGAAGATTCAAATAATATTCATAGATAAGCTAATCATAAATCCGCAATTCATCGGATCTCAACAAACACGCCGCAAAAGAAGATTACATCAGATAGATCTCCAAGAACATCGAGGAGAACATGGTATTAAGAATCAAAGAGACACAAGAAGCCATCTAGATACTAGCTCCATAGGTCTATGGTAAACTACTCAAGATTCATTGGAAGGGCAATGGTGTTGATGTAGATGCCCTCCATGGTGGAATCCCCCTATGGCAGAGTACCGGAAAAGGTCTCCAGATGGGATCTCGTGGATACACACGGCGGTGGAAATGTGGTTTCGATGCCCCTCTAGGGTTTCTGGAATATATGTGAATATATATGTGGAAGAGGTCGGTGAGAGGAGCTGCGAGGAGCCCACAAGGGTGCTCGGCACGCCCTCCCCCTTGTCACCACCTTGTGGCTCTTTTGAGTTGGTTCACAAGTCTACGGGGTGTCTTCGGGTTCAAGAAAAATCATCGTGAAGGTTTCATTCCATTTGGACTTCGTTTGATATTCCTTTTCTACGGAACTCAAAAACAAGGAAAAACAGAAACTGACACTAGGCTCTAGGTTAATAAGTTAGTTCCAAAAATAATATAAAATAGCATATTAATGCATATAAAACATCAAACACAGATAATATAACAGCATGGAACAATCAAATATTATAGATACGTTGGAGACATATCAAGTGCCATAACAACTTAGTAATGCCCACAAATTTTGGGATCAAATGGAGAAAGTGGCCAATGCAACTTTTGTAAACCCTAGAAATGGGCAGAATGTATTTTCTTTAGATCCAACTGATCTAACCTCTTTTCCTTGATGCACCACTTGTCTTAGGGTCATTGTTTTTGGATTAGAGCATGTCCCCAAAATTTGAGATCAAAAGGACATAGTTGGCAATGTAGAGTTGCTCAAACTTGGATCTCGTCAGGGATGGTTTTGGGGCACTTTTTTGAAACGAAAATATTTGGATTGAAACGAAACTTTGCAAGCTCATCACATTAGGCATATGTGACTTGCTAGAATTTTTCTGAATTTATTTGAGAATATTTCTTACAGAAATATTTCAAATGCTTGAAATGTCAGAAATGGTTTGGAGGGTTTTATCCAATATTTAAAACATGACAACATGTTGAAACTCATATATATGGAAAATATATGTCCACTTAGTTTCCCTGGATTTTCTCAAATATGTTGGAAACACTAAAACAATTTTAACCTATTAATGACCATTTCTGGCCTCAAGAAAAAGCCTTTTAATAAATTAGTAAAATAACTCCGAAAATTACATTTTTGTGTTTTATGGGAGTCCTACATCTAATAGGAGTAAGATATACCTTTTGAAATATTTTACGTGCCCTAAATTAAGTACTTGTAGTGCAAGCCTCAATTCAGGATTTTCGGAAAAGGCCTAATTTAGAAAATTATTTTTGGTCAAATTATTTTTGTTAGCAAATAGTATTTTGTCTTATACACATGGCATGATCATTGGGTAAAGTTTCAAATCAAGGGGAAGAACTGTAGGAGTTTGAGTTATTATATGATTTTCATGAGCACTTGAATTCAGCAAACAAAAACCCAAATCAAATAAAAAGCCAAATGACGCAACAGTTTTTGATGGTCCAAATTTCCATGCTTTATTAATGCAGATAACATGCTACAAAACATAGGGTGTCAAATTGGGGCCGATAGATTTTATTGCCAAGATCTTCACTGTGCACACAGACCGGGTCAAGCTTGTGGGAATCATTTTCTGGATGACAGTCGTAAATACATCAAGAAGAAATTTAAATGTGTGAATTTCAAGAAGATGCAGAAGAAGATGAGTGTTGTACCTGAACGATTATGGATCCAATAATGAGTTCGGAGAATTTGGCAGACGAGTAGACCAACGCTGTCAATTTCGGCGTGTCAATGACCCTGATTTTTTTGTTGGACCTTCTAGATCAGATACATGCAATCTCTCAAGGAAAGTCGCTCAATGACCATAATGTGGAACAACTAAAGTGATCTCTTCCCAAGTAATGTCTTGTTGCGGGTCCAACAAGACACATAAATCCATCGGAGATTCGTCGATGCGATGTGGAGGCTAATGAACCCGTCGATCGGCCAAAGATGAAGGTACTTGAGCGTAGTATAGCCACGGAGCAGGTGCTCCATAGCCTTCTTCAAGATGCCAATGTCGAAGAGGTTGAGCTTCTTGAATTGAGGGAGAAGAAGGGCGGGCGCGACATTAATCCAGGGAAACTAGTTGTAGCTGAACCTGGCATGGCGCAGCGTTGGCGTTAGGCGGAGCGCAGACGTCGATAGAGACCGACATCGTCTAGCTTCAAACTTGAGCTCCTCGAGGTGATCTAGGGCAGGAGATATGAACCACTCGTAGAAATTGGCTTGGACCTTGTAGTTGGTACTGAACATGCGGATGTCAAGTCGACTAGCTGGCCCAGGATGCGATGCAAGGATCTTGGAGACTGCGGCCATGCATTTTCAATCCCCGTCGCGGAGGTAGCCATCAACGGTGAGGTTGAGGGGGGATGCGGCGCCAGAGGGGGGTCACCACCGGGAGACCAGGGTGGTCCGCATGGCAGATTTGGTGGGGAGGAAGGCAATGATGATGAGCAAGATGTCACCGGGAGGTTGCTGATGAAGTCCAAGCTAGTTGTATGCGGTTTCGGCTCGAGCCGCCTCCTCTTGTTGGCTGCCTCGTCATCCATCTCAGCTAGCGACGACTCTGGTGTACACGTGTGCTGGTGTGTATTGTGTGTTGGGCGTGCACGAGTGCGTCCTTGTGTGCATGCCGCCGCACAGTGGTGTAGTGTGCTCGAGTGCATCCTTCACGCAGAAGTACCGTGCCCTCAATTTACTAGTGTGCAGGGTGCTACCGCGGGTGGTTTCAACTTTCTTTACTTCACCGTGTCAGATGGACCTCTAGTTTATATATTTTCACCCACTGCCACATGGGCCAGCACACCAAGATAGAGAACACGAGCTAACAAGGCAGCATGAGGACTGGTTGACCCATCAACTAAACAATATACAGAGCTATACGCTGACACGGTGACCGTATAATCGCTCGATAAAGAGAGATCGAGTGAGAGGGAGGCCCGTGAGAGATACTTAGTAGACGGAGAGTAAGACATACTCCCTCCATTCGATAATGTAGTGCCTATAATTTTTTTTAAAGTCAAACTTTTTAAACTTAGAACAAGTTTATAAAGAAATTACTTATATCTACAATACCAAAGATATATGATGTGAACTTAGTACATCTTGTGATGAATCTACTGATTGTTCCGAATGTAAATGTTTTTCTCCACATATACCTAGTCAAAGTTTTGTGAGGTTTTGACTTTCCAAAACATCCATAAGTTACGGACCTGAGAGAGTACCTAACTAGAGAGAGAGAGAGAGAGTGAAAGAGAAAGAGAGAGAGAGAGTGTGTGTGTGTGTGTGTGTGTGTGTGTGAAAGAGACATGGACAACACACGATAAAGTAGAGAAAAATGTGTGTGTCTTATGCAAACATATCATGCATGCATCTTCGTGGGTGGAAGCGAGGTGAGGAGATAGTGTCTAGTTGTTTGCAAAAGAGAGAGAAAGTCTGGTAAACAAGGGGGGAGTCGAGATAGACTTATGGAGAAATTGCAGGCATGCGGAGGGAGGGAGTTTGTGATAGTGAGATCCCCTTGAGACCGTGATGGAGTACATGGGTGGGACATCGAGTGTGACAAGGTGTGTGCACGATAGAAGATACCCTAAGAGGGGTCGTGATTGACCTAGTGGTGGTAGGAGACAATACGTGTGTTGGTGATGGATAGTGAGGTGGTCATACCTAGGAGGGAGTGCATGTGCCGATGATGGAATGAGAGATTATGGTACGTAGTGGGTGCGTGCAAGATAGAGAGAGAACGAGAGTGAGAGTGTTAGATTGGTCTGTGTAGTGCGAGTGAGATATGTGTATGTGTGACCTAGCGAGATATAAATCTTGAGAGAGATAGAGGAGCCACGATACGGCCGAGTGGTGCGTGAGAGAGTTGAGAGAGAGAAAGAGATACTCCCTCCGTTCGATAATGTAGTGCACATATTTTTTAAAGTCAACCTTTGGAAACTTTGACCAAAGTTACAGGGAAGATTATGTATATCTACAATACCAAAGATACATCATATGAAACTACATCTTCTGATGAATCTAATGACATGTGTTTGTCATTCTAGATGGAAATGTTTTTCTCCACATACCTGGTCAAACTTTGTGAGGTTTAGATTTTCGAAAAATCTATATGCTATGCACCGAAGAGAGTACCTAAGTCGAGAGAGATCAAGTGTGTGCGAAGGAGAAAGAGTGAGTGTGCAAAAAGAGTGTGTGTGTGTGTGTGTGTGTGTGTGTGTGTGTGTGGAAAAGAAAGGGACAAAACACGATAAAATAGAGAAGCACTATGCGTGTCTTATCCAAAAATATCACGCATGCATCCCCGAGATAGAAAAACGAGATGAGGAGATACACCGAGAAAGCTAGTGTGTGATTGTTTGCAACGAAGAGAGTGACATGTCCGGCAGAGGTTTGACCAACAAGGGACAGAGGTCGAGATGGACATATGGAGACAAAGATGGAGGCATGGGAGGAGAGAGGGCATGTTTGTGATATAGAGACCCCCTCGAGATTGTGATGGGACTATATGGGTGGGAGATCGAGAGACGAGGTGTGTGCGCGCTAGAAAGATGCCCCGAGAGATATCGAGATAGACCAAGTGAGGAAAAGAGGCAATGCGCATGTTTGTGCTGGAGACTGAGAACTTGCCATATACCTATGGAGGGGGACTGCATGTGCCTACAATGGAGTGAGAGATAGGCGTACTTAGCTAGGCGGGAGATTGTCTGTGTGCGCATGTGAGATGGAGAAAGAATAAGGGAGAGAGTGAGAGAGTTTTAGTTGGGTCTATCCAGTGCGAGTGGGATATGCATGTGTTTGCGTGAACTAGGGAGATAGAGAGTTCAAAAGAGAGAGGGAATATCCCCTAGATGGCGGAGTGGTGCATGAGAGAGTTATGGACGACGAGATAGGGAATTCATGTGCATAGGATGAGTGCACCCTACATATTTAGCTTAGACTAGAGAGTAGTACATTGTGTGCAAGAGACACCTATACATGGAGTGTGCATGCGAACCGGAGAGAGACAGGGACGGACCGACAAGGACGTGTTTGTATGCACGCGATGGAAACCAAGATTGTCGAATAGAGAGAAAGCGGGAGTCTGGGAGAGCAGAGAGGTCGCGTTTATGCATCGAAGACTGATATAAACCATGTTCGGTATAAATTTGCATTCAAAACTTTGAATTGGTGAACATGGTGTTAGCAATCTAGACATGAACGGAGATATGCGTATCAAACAAGTTCATTAGTTTGACTTTAAGCATGGTCATGGAGTACTATAATACAACATGCTACCTAATTGAGGTGTTCAATTTTGGATTTAGTCGACAATTTTGACCGCGTGGACGAGCTCTTCCACTAAATTGAGATATTTCATTTTGGGTTTGATTCCCGTTTTTGACTAGGTCAACTATTTGTCAAATTGTGAACCAATTATTGGCTGAAGCAATGATGGAAATCGTGGAGGAATCAGAGGTACACATTCTTGCGCAGCAACAATTGATCAATATTTTCAGAGACAGTGTAGCAAAGAAAGAAGAACTTGCTCATATGCTTATGGGCGTCATCCGCACTGAGGTTGCAGATTGTGAGGTTGTAGATCGCTAAGTTTTGTTCATTTATTTGCACTGGCATCAATTTTTGATTGCCCAGTAGATGTAATTTCCTGTAATATATGATGGATGTGCTATGTTTTTTTCCATATGTCGTACATTTGCTTACAGCGCCTTGCATGCCAGCTAACCGGTCGTTAGGAATCCAAAGAAGTTGTGAATTTAATAGCTAGCATGAACCGTCATGGGCCATTTGTGAAAGATAGTCCGGCACACTGCCTTTATGGGCCACCTAATGGGCTTGCATGGGCCAAAATTCTCTTCTCACTTTGGTTTATCGGTTTTTATCCTGTTCATAAATGCTCGTAATGGGCTCCAATTATAATTGCGCCTCCAAACAGGTTCGAACTTTAGCGGGCCCAATAAGTTGATGCGCCATAACAAGGCTGAAAGCTCTATTGGGCCACTGTAATTGAAACGAGCCAACAATTTATGCTTCGCGGAGTTACCTCTCGGGTCGTTAATAGGCCGAAATCGAAGCAGGCAATAAGTGGGCCCATTCGATTTCATGGGTCGTTAACAGGACGATACTAAGGTCGAGATGTATATGGCCCAACTGTATTGTGGACCTTTAGTAGGCCGAAAGAGACAGTTGATTGGTATTGGACCATGAAGAGCATGGGCCGCTAAGAGGCCGGAAGTCAGGTCAGACTGTATACGGCCCAACTGTGTTGTGGGCCTTTAGTAGGCCGAAAGCGAAACAGGGTTGCCATTGGACAATGAAGAGCACGGGCCATTAAGAGACCAAAACTCAGGTTGGACTGCATATGCCCCAACTCCTTTATGGGCCGTTAACAGGCTAAAAGACACACCAGGCTGGAATTGGCCCATCACTTAAATGGGTCGCTAAAAGTCCAAAATACGTACATCGTCAAATTGGCTCGTCCCTTCGATAGGTTGTGAACACGCCGAAACTACGTCGGTACGATATTGAGCCAAAATATATAGCGTGTTGTTTACGAGCTCGAACTGGCGATGGGCTGCAATGTTGTCAAATAGTTAACGAGCCATTGATGGCTCGTGTTGTGCCATGGCTCGTATTGGCACAACTCGTATGGGTCGTGGGTCTAAATGGACCAGACAGAAGTAGGACTATAGAGTTTAGCCTGCTAATTTTGACTGGGTCAGCCTCTTTCACCTAAACTAGATGATACCCCGCGCGTTGCTGCGGGACTTTCTAACTTTGATGAGTAGTTTATATGAATATCATATATTGGATGAATGAACATGAAATATGGCTTCAAATTGAAACAAATACATTTACATTTTAAATTTTTCATGTTAGGAATTTGACAAAATATTGGTATTTAAATTTCAAATGTTGGAACAAATACATTTCTACACAAAAATGTAGCAAGATTTATGAGAGACGCTACACCTACGGACGATTTTCATGGGAGTTGAGTTACGGGAACAGTTGTCAAGGTGTGATTGGGAATGAAAGGGAGAGGGGGGCACCACCGGAAATCAGGGGGAAAATCAATTCATGGGGAGACAAGTCCATAGGTGGATTCTGTAGATGGTTTCCGTTAGTCTAGTATTTTCGAAGATTTATCCCTAAAGTTCATGGATTCATCTCCTAAATAGTTAGGTTTGCTTGTAAGATCATTGAATTAATTTAGTACGTTGTTGGCCTATAGTGACTTCAAATGAGGCATTTGTTCACCTGCAGACAAATGTACAATTCGTGTCGCCAAGTACATACCACTGGAAACAAAAAATATATGTACATAGTAAGAGTTAACCATTGCCATAAGATAGTAATGGTAAATCACACCAAAAATCTAGTAATTGTGTCCTCGGGCAAGACATGAGGAGCGAACTGACTTTCACTGTAAGACCAACACATCTTGATAGTCAAAAAGTATGACCACTATGCCTACACCATGGCCCCAACCACGTCCATTATCATCTATAATCAAAGGTTTCAGAATGTTGTAAGGCCCTCACAATTTCTTTTCACATGTACAATACTTATAACCAATCACCGAACCAAGATGTACCATCTTTTGGTCCCTACTAAAAATTCAATCTCCACTTCAAATTTACTACTGAAGTGATCCAAGAAATGAACTAATCTATGTACGTTTATAAAATTTATCAAAAAGGGCACTACTCATCAGATCAGTAGGATCCAAAATTTTCAACACCTAGACCAATCAAGAGAGAACCAGCGCTAACCACACAGGAGAAGATATGCTGAACCATTCCTTTAGGCCGACGGGCTCGGCGTGCGTAGCGAAGTTGGTCGAAAATGATGTCGTAATCCGAGCAAACCCCAGCATCTACTTCGCGTCCCACCGGTTCAATTGCACCTACGCATAGACGAACGACATGATAGAGAGCTCAGATCCTGGGTGAGGCCAAAGCCTACAATGTGATGAACACCGTGATGAACTGGGTGATGGCGCATGCAAGAACGACGATGAGGAGCGGGGAGTTGGCAAAAACGGCAGAGAAGACGGTAACGCGAGAGACGGCTACTACGCGGCGGAGGCATCTCTCCGTCTCCTCTTCGAGACCTGTAACAGCCGGTGATGGGAATCGAACATGGGGGCTTCAAATATTCGTAGTTTTAGACCAATCTTCTAGGGCTAAACCTGAATACGTGATCAATCTAGTCGGGCTCTCGTGCAGAACTGCTACTGGTTGTGGCCGAGGACATATCTGTATTAGTACTCCTCTAGTTTAATTAGTCGCTAGAGAAGAAGAAATGGCACATGTTTAGAAGATGGAGAGATTTACGGGAAATCAATCAGTGACAGTTAATTAGGAAGATAATAAATGTGATTCCAACTATTGAGATCAGAAGCTAGCGTGCAAAACACCGCAACTACCGGTTTTATCTGCCTCAACCGTGCGCGTGCACCTGGAAACGTGCGGGCGTACCGGAAAAATGTGTGTGCGGCATGGCATGCTCCATCATGGTTGTTTTTCTTTTGTGAGAATGATCTATCGTGTATCGTGGCTGCTATTCTGTACGCTAGTCAATCGGTGGTGGGTCCCTATGTAAGCCTATAAGGAAACACTGATGTGGCAATGTCGCTGAGGTGGATAGCCTGCATGTCAAGAGAAATAGGTTAGTGGGGATGAACTATTTAGGTATTATAGATGGGGCACTGTTCTGCCTTGCCACGTGTCAATGTATTATAGGCGCCTCCCGTACAATAAGTGCATGTCATCTGTCCCAGTGCTGAGCCAACACGTGGATCCTCCGACGAATGAGAATTTTATGCGTGCAAAACCCCCATTGGTCCTGGCTTTTAATGGGTTATCGGATCCGAACTGGAACCCGATAGCTTAATGGCGACCCATTACGGTGGATGCCATGTGTTGGTTACCCTTGATGAAAGCACTTCCATGAGTATTTTCATGGAACACTTCTACGACAGCACAAGTATGACTATCTTGATTCTATCATAAAATCGTCATGGATGTCCATGCATGACAGAAAACGTGACCTACTGTGACAAACATGTATCATCACGGAAGTGATTTTTTTGTAGTGGTGGATGTCTTTCGTGTATTTGTGTATTTTTTTCATCCATAGTCGGATTATGCTCTTCTATATGATGTTTGATGTATTCATGTGCTGAGTGTATACCTTTGTATGTATCCCCATTTGTGTTGTACGTCGTGCGTTGTAATGATATCCACCGTGCAAGTGTCTTCTATATGCGATTCTATCCTTGGTGGGATCTCCGATTTCCATGAGGATAGGACCCCACATTGGGCGTGACACGCTTATAAGCGGTTCTATTGTTCTTACTACCGCTCCTATTGCCGCTCGTCTAGCTGGGCCAAAGGGACTCAACTGATGTATGCAAGAGGGACTACCGCTGAACTGCCACTGAACCCGACATGAAAAATCGAGACCTGTGAAGGAGCAGCACTGCGTGCAATACTGCCGGTGGTACTACTGCTAGCAACTCTGTAACCACCCTTCTATGTCACACAAGGAAAACTCCATCCAAGCGGAAAGGAAAATAGGGTGCAAATGAAAATGTGTACGTGTTGTTTCCGCCCAAACATTTCCAAAGTGGACCCCCTCTTAATATGGTTCTACTATGACTCAAATCCATCGAAAGGAAATATAGGAAAATAATCATCTTCTCTCTTTTTTTATACACCGAGGGGCTCAAATTGTCTTGTACCATAAGATGGATTATCTAAAATACTCAATGCACATGACTAGTCTACAAATGCATTGTCATCAATCACCAAAACGACTAAGGGAGAAATATGCCCTAGTAACAACTCAGCGGGGCATTTTAGGAACCTATACAAATAACAACAGAAGCAAAGGATACAAGTTCGAAAGCAGAGTGCCGAATTCAAAGTAGATAATACGACTCGACGAAGGCAATTTATATCAATGGAAGAAATCAAGGTTTTAGAATATGCAGGAATGGTCGGATAATAATCCACCAAATGATCTGGTGGCCCGCAAAGGATCTGATGTGAGTATCGGTACCCAACTAGAAGAAGAAAGAATGCAAAGCAGGCATCAGATGATAGAAACATCAGGATAATTTGAAGTATAAAATACCAAGGGATTGCGATTTATAAATCGGGTGATCAGAAGCAGACACACTGATCAAAACATGAGTAAGTCAAATATAATTAGATGGACAATTAATCAAGGTTTGATTTGCCGAGAACTAGCCCATGTTTGGAATGTTGTCTGAGCCAGAAAGATAATTTCCAAGGATCAATTGATGGTTGGGTGCATTCGCACACATAATGAATCAATAGGATCAGAATGACAATCACACATGATTTTAACAAAGATTGTCGAACACCTGAATTTAATCACAATTGTAAGTAGACGAGAAGAAATTTCGACATCTCCAGGACATATAGGATTTTAGAAAAGTCAAAGAGTATTTTGGGGTATCCTATAATAACAAGAGCAACTGGAAATGAATGTATGAATGGAAAGTGTATGTAGCTATTCATAGGGATACATCGATGGTAGGGAATTGCAAAAGCGGTGGTCACAAGGTTCTTGGGAAAAGATCGAAGGGTACATTGGAATGTCTTGATATATCAAGGGATGATTGATGACCCACAAGTGTAGGGGATCTATCATAGTCCTTTCAATAAGTAAGAGTGTCGAACCCAACGAGGAGCAGAAGGAAAAGACAAGCGGTTTTCAGCAAGGTATTTTCTGCAAGCACTGAAATTATCGGTAATGGGCAGCTTTGTTATAAGATAATTCGTAACGGGTAACAAGTAACAAATGTTACAAAGGTGCAGCAAGGTGGCCCAATCCTTTTTATGGCAAAGGAAAAGCCTGGACGAACTCTTATATAAAGCAAAGCGCTCTCGAGGACACATGGGAATTATTGTCAAATTAGCTTTCATTATGCTCACACTAGTACAACGAGGTGCTACATAAACGGTTTTTAACCCCTTTCCGCGACGGCATTTGGAACCGTCGCCAAGTGAGTGTGTGCGATAGGGGGGTCCTTCCCACATGACCCAAAAACCGTCGGCGATAGACTCTCCGGCCACACACACTCTGTCAAATGAGGTCGTGTGCAACGGGCGAGCGATCAAATACTGTTATATGTATAGTAGTATTAAAAAATACAAATATACATGCCAAATTGTTTCCAGTCGTAAGTACATCCCACACAGTCAGTCCTAGCTAAACGTTTCTGTTCACATGTACATTCCACATAGTCTATCCAAGGAATACGTTTCCGTTAGTATGTACATCCCACACAGTCAATCCGAGAAGTATGTTTCCATTTGTATAGACATCCCACGCAGTCACTCCAAGGAAAATGTTTGCGATGCACACAACATCACAAATAGTCCATAATTTCGAAGCGTGTGTTATAACGTGACTATCGCAAACATTTAATAATAAATAACTGTGTGCGATGATGTTGTTAGTCGCACACGTTTTTTCTTGGTTGATCGTCTGTGAAGTGGAGATTGATCGCACACATAGTGGATCCTATAAACGTGTCTAGTCTCCATGTCTGTCGCAGACATTTCGCTTTCGCAAACCGTGTGCAGTGTAATTCCTAATTAATCCCTAATTTAAAAATCACATGTTTTGAATTTGAAAGTAGGCAGTCACTTATTTCATATCCAACCATGTTTATTACAAATATAGGTTCAACCTTGAATGCATAATTCGATGCACAGGTACATATAATGAAGAACTACAGAAGTACCAAGTAAAGAATGATGAACCACAGTTGTACTAAAGACGGTAAAGAGAGAGCAGAAAGACATTCTGGTTGCTAGAGAAGGTGAAGCGGAGTGCCCATATTGTGCCCTCCTCCATGAGTAATGCACGCACGACTCTAGGCCAACCCCTTGTGATGGTTGCACGTCCATCCTTCACTGTCTTCATTACGACTTCTCGATGCTCATTGTAGTCTGGATGAAATACTTTAACCTTCATTGTGTGTCCATCAATCATGTACTTTGCAAGGTAATCTTGAGTGAACTGCTTCGGCAACCTCTGCGTACGAAAAAGATTCAGACATTGTTGTCTAACAAGACATTATGGGCAGTAAAAAGAGAAGGCTTCGGAGTTTGTAGTTACCATCCTACAGCTCACTCTTGTGTTGGATATAGCATAAACAAATAACTTGCTTGCCACCATTTGAATCTTTTTTGCTAATAATCCTTATCATTTTCCTCACTTGATGCTTGTTCATGAATATCTCATTGCCCCATACGCAAAAAGGGTCGATGCGTGGATCCTTGCCAAGGGCATATGTACCTACAAGCAACAAGTCAATATTAGAAGCTAACAACTGTCCAGGCCTGGATCTATATGCACTACATTATGGAATGAGGGGGGGGGTACAAGCCGAGGGATGAAGCTAACCTCTGCAGAAAATGGAGGCCACTCGCGTTTTTGTCTGCATAAGTAGTGGAAAGGCATGATAAGTACAGCAACCTTAACATCAAACAAATATAGCAAAGGTAAACAACATCACCTCCAGATGATAGCTTGAATTTGTTGGTTTCAGCTTGTTGTTAAAATAGATATAAAATGGAAGGCAATGTTACCGACAGCAGGCTTAACAGCCATCAAATATTGCAATTCGAACTGGTATTGTTGAAAATGAATAGAACGTAGGTAATGCTTAAACATCACATTCGATAAATATGTAAAACTGAAATAAAGGGCATGTGTCAACTACACCAGGCATAACTGGAACCAAATATAGTCGTTCAAACTGGTATTGATGTAGTTGAGTGGCACAGTTCCGACTTGCACATAATGAAGAACACATTGTGAATGACTGAAATAAACAAGGCATAAATGATCTGTATAACAACCAAATATAGCCATTGAAAACTGGACAAAGTCTCACTGCAACGAACATAACAAGCAAATACGGATAAAAGGGCATGTGCTTGAAAACTGGACAAATGCTCACTGCAACCGACCTAACAAGCAAATACAGATAAACAAGGCATCTGGTTGAAAATTGTACAAATGCTAAAAAAACTAAAAACCAAATACAGATAAACAAGGCATCTTCTTGATAACTAGACAAATGCTCACTGCAACCAAACTAAGAACCAAATACATACAAACAAGGCTTCTACTCGATAACACTGCAGCCAACCTAACAACAAAATACAGATAAACAAGGCATCTACTCACTATAAACAACCAAATATAAGCATTCGTGAAACTGAAGTGGACAATTCATACTTAAATATCACATAGCCCTATTGAAAAATACATTTTTGCATGACTAAAATAATTAAACACGACACAATTAAAGAACCGCACGGCAAATGCTACTACAACAAAGGGTACAAGTTGGCAAGCTAGAAAAGGTTAGATTTGTTGATAGGATGTTTCCTCACACTTCATGGATGGGATCCTTCTAGTTGGAAGAGCACAGACCCATGGTGCACTCTTTGATGTCACAGATGGGTTGTTTCACCTTGGAAGAACCTTTGTGGGTGCCCTCCTCATGGTCTTGGTCGTGGTCGATGAGATCTGACTTGGTAATTGAGGATCCCAAGCCGCCGCCATAGAACGTGTCCTTCAGAAATGACAAAATGGAGTCGATGGCGTATAGGGATCGCAAATCCTTGACCACTTGGCGGAGGAGATGAGCGGCGGGGCTGTCGATGAGATCGATGGCGGTTGAACCAAAGGGGTTGGGGATGGACCACTTAACCTGTGACATGGCCCACGTGAATCCGTCATTGTCGACGAGCTTGATGTCGTAGCCAGCTCTCCCGAGATACAGTAATACACTAGCCCGCTGACATGAAGCCTTCGGCATGGCAACATAGTCAACGTCTTCGCCGGCGTACGCGGCGACATGTTGCTCCGGGATCAACGAGTCCGGGCGAACGGCGGCCACCTTGCCAATGTCCACCGGAGAGTCCATGATAAACACCTTCTTGCCCGAACGCTCGTCGGGCTCCCCGGGATACGTGGTCGAGCTTAGGCTGCAACATTCTGGAGCAGGGGATGTGGATCTCGCGGGGAGGGACACTACAGGCTTCATCAAAAAACTCAGGGGAGTGGAGCGATGGTATGTGAATCACTGGGTAACCTGAACTTTATTATCTAAGCTAGGAGGAACGGACAGACCGATAGGGGTTGGCGGCGATAGTCGCGGCGGTCGCGAGCTAGGGTTCGAGGGGGGAGGGGCGGGGTGGGGGACTATGGAGGGGGCGATGTTTGAGGATATGATGACCCACAAGTATAGGGGATCAATTGTAGCTCTTTTCGATAAGTAAGAGTGTCGAACCCAACGAGGAGCAGAAGGAACCGACAAGTGTTTCTCAGTAAGGTAGTGTCTGCAAATGCTGAGATTGTAAGTAGCAGAGTAGTTTGATAGCAAGATAATTTTGTAACGAGTGAGTAACGATAATAGTAGCAGGTATGCAGCAAGATAGCCCAATCCTTTTGAGGCAAAGGACAGGCCAAAACAGTCTCTGGTAATAAGCAAAGTGTTCTTGAGGGTACATGGGATTTCATCTAGTCACTTTCATCATATTGGTTTAATTCGTGTTCGCTACTTTGATAATTTGATATGTGGGTGGATCAGTGCTTAGGTGTTGTTCTTACTTGAACAAACCTCCTACTTATGATTAACCCTCCCGCAAGCATCCGCAACTACGAGAAAAGTATTAAGAATAAATTCTAACCATAGCATTAAACTTTTGGATCCAATCGGTCCCTTACAAAATAGTGCATAAACTGGGGTTTAAGCTTCTGTCACTCTCGCAACCCATCATCTAATTACTACTCCACAAGGCATTCCCTTAGGCCCAAATATGTTGAAGTGTCATGTAGTCGACGTTCACATGACACCACTAAGGGAATCACAACATACATACTATCAAAATATCGAACACATATCAAATTCACATGATTACTTGCAACATGATTTCTCCCGTGACCTCAAGAACAAAGGTAACTAATCACAAGTGATGAACATGCTCAAGATCAGAGGGGTAGTATATAGCATAATGGATCTAAACATATAATCTTCCACCAAATAAACCATATAGTAATCAAGCACAAGAAGTAATCAACACTACTAGTCACCCACAAGCAACAATCTATAGTTCTGGTAACAAGATTGATCACAAGAGATGAGCTAGGGTTTGAGATGAGATGGTGTTGGTGAAGATGTTGATGAAGACAGCCCTCCCCAAGATGGGAGAGTTGTTGGTGATGATGATGATGATTTCCCCCTCTGGGAGGGAAGTTCCCCCTGCGGAATCGCTCCATCGGAGGGCAAAAGTGCTCTTGCCCAAGTTCCGCCTCGAGACGGCGACGTTCCATCCCAAAAGTCTTCTCTTTAATGTTTCTAGGTCAAAATTACTTATATACCAGAAGAGGGGCACCATAGGTGGGCCGGGGTGAGCACAAGGCCCTGGCGCGCTCAAGTAGGTTGTGCCCACCTCGTGGGCCCCCTCTGGTGGTTATCAGCTCCCTTATTTCTTAAACAATCCATAAGAAATCTCCACGAAGTTTCATCTTGTTTGGAGTTGTGCAGAATAGGTGGCCTGACGTAGCTTTTTCAGGTCCAGATTTCCAGCTGCCGGAATTCTCCCTCTTGGTGTATACCTTGCAAATTATGAGAGAAAGGGCATTAGAATTACTCCAAAAAGCATTATTATACATAATAACAACATAAATGACAGTAAGAAAACATGATGCAAAATGGACGTATCAACTGCCCCAAGCTTAGAACTCGCTTGTCCTCAAGCGAGAACGAAAACGGAAAACATGTCCATGTGCTTTGAGAGAGAGGTGTCGATAAAAACAAAATACGGACATAGAAGAATCATGTTGATTATTATAACAGCAACAAAATTAAACATAAGACTTTTATCATCGAACTTGTATCATAGACTTCTCATGAATAAGTGACAGTTCATCACACAACTGAAGTATAAAGCATAAACTTTATTAGAAACCAACAAACTATGTTTTTATTTAACTTTTCTAACTATAATTCATCATGTTTTCAGGAAGGGTCATGTCGGTGTACTAAGATAGGGGTACGTTAGTACCCCAACTTGTGCACGGGCAGTAGCAGCTTCCCGCGGAAGGGTCTACCACGTGCTTGCTGGAAACCTCTCTGGTCCTTATTAAGCCATTCAAAAACAAAGTATACAAGACAGAAGATCAAGGCCCCGGCAAGTGGAGCTTGCCGGGAAGGCCGTCCCAGGCTCAAGATTACCTCATTAGCACAAGCCCCTGGCAAGAGGAGCTTGCCAGGAAGACCAGAAGACTACATCTCAGAAGACACGCCTCGGCGCAACATGCGCCCCGGCAGGGCCCGGGGAGCGACAAGCTTCAGGGCCCGGCAAGGTCAAGACCCCGGCAAGGTGCTTGCCGGGGAGAGTTACCCTGTGTGCCCGCGCTCCAGCTCATCGACCCACGCGTCGCCCTGGGGCCATTCCAGGGACGCGTGGCGGATGGCTGTGCAGCCTGGGGGACACGGTGGCACTCCACGGTGACGAAGCTACCGCCGTGGCGAACGGAGACGCAAGGGCGGGCGCTTTTGGGGTCGACGGCGACGGGCATTTAATGCTCTTGTCCCCCACTGTCAAAGTAGGTGATGACCACTGTTCATCCACTGTTCCCGCACTGTTACAACTACCACCAAAGTTACATTTTTGCCCCTTTCTTCTACGTTGACACCTGTCGGTGACCCCTTGAGCTATAAAAGGAAGCCCATGCACAACGTAGAAGGGGTTCGGAACCTTGATAGCTCTCTCGCTCGGTGTAGCTAGTTCTTCAAGCTCCCGAGCTCCCCAACTCAATACAAACCAAGCAGGAGTAGGGTTTTACGCGTCCGTCGCGGCCCGAACCTGGGTAAACTGCCCACGTGTGTTCTACGATCTGCTCTTTGTGCTCCCTCCGCTCCCTTACCGCAACGTACAAGGGGCTCCGGTCCCATAGGTGCTCGTGGTGGACAGTTTCCCCCGACATCTTTGGCGCGCCAGGTAGGGGGCGTCGAGGTTGTGCGAACCTGATCCGGCGCTCACGCGGGCGCATTCTTCATCAACCTCTCCAGCTTCATCAACTCCGTCAACAACAGCATGGCCCCGAAGAAGAAAGCCTCGGAGGTCGCAGGCCCGTCTGCGTCTGTTCCACCGCCACCAGAACCAACGGTGGGTGGAGGAGACGCCGGCGGAAGGGTGGTCGCCGGCGAGGAAACTCGCGGCACCACCAAATCCAAGGACAAGACGGACGACCGAGCCTCGGTGTCCGTAGATGCGCCACGTCCATCTCAGCAGACGACAACCCAGCAGCGCCGTGGTACAAGAGGTACCATCCGCTTGCTGGGACAAGGACAGACCGGAGGTTCGCGGGATGCTCCAGACCACCGTCCTGGCACGAGCAAGGTGCGGTCGCCGGGGCGGGAAACTGCTCCTTCTAACCCCGTTAGGAGTCCGAGCATATCCCGCTCCTCGCACCGCTCGCCCCCGCTCCCCTCCTCTCCAGCAGAAGCACTCGCAAGAGCGCAACTGCTCCTCGATTTCCCTCCAGCGGTAGACAAGGCCGAAGACTGGAGGGCAACAATCCAGAGCCTCATCGCCTTTGCCAACAACGACACGCCGCAGCAGCCGGCGACGTCGCGGCCGCGGCAAGTCGAGAAGACGAAGGCCGATGGCGATAAGACCGCCGGGGGTACAACCACCATGCACTCCCCGCCGCGGAAGCAGAAGACGCCTCCCCGTCGGATTAACGTCGACGACGACTCCACGGCGTCGTCGGATCCACGGGCTCGTCGGGACCAGCGCCAAGTCCTTGACGATCGGCGACAAGAAGACGCTCGGACGACAATCGAGCGCCGCCGAGAAGCTCGGCGACAATCAGATCAGTGCGCTGGGACCGCTGTCGATACGCACGCGCCCGGTGAGCCAGGCGACTTGCCGTACGCGACAGGTTGTCCTGCGTTCACCCGCGAGCTACGGCGTGTCCAGTGGCCCAGCATGAAAAACTTCAAGCCCGACGTACCAGAGAAGTACGACGGCAAGACGCACCCCTCGGAGTTTCTCAGCATCTACACCATCGCGGTGCAGGCTGCCGGGGGGCACGACGAGAAGATACTTGCCAACTACTTCCCGCTGGTGCTTAAGCCGAACGTCCGTTCGTGGCTTATGCACTTGCCGGAAGGCTCCATTTCCTCATGGGCAGATCTTTGCCACCAGTTTGTTGGCGCCTTCACAGGCGGCCACAAACCCCACGGCCAGGAGAGCGATCTCCACATCTTGGCCCAGAAGGAAGGAGAATCTCTACGCAAGTACATCCAGTGCTTCAGCCGCGTGCAGCACAACATCCCCGACGTCCACCCTGCTGCGGTTATCAGCGCGTTCCACCAGAACGTGCGTAACCGCCGCATACGAGAAGAGATGGCCATGACCAAGATACGCGATGTCAGCGAGCTCTATGCTCTGGCTGATAAGTGCGCGCGCGCCGAAGAGGGGAGGAGACTCCCCGGAGAGGATGCCGGCGCAGGGGGAAGCGACAGCGAGGACGCCGCCCCGGCAAAGATAAGCCGGCGGCGGAACAATAGGAAGAAGAAGAGCAAGGAGGTGCTTGTCGTCGAGAAGTCCGGCAAGGAAGCTCCCGCCAAGACAGCACAGGCCGGCGGCTCCGGCAAGGAGCCTGCCCCTGTAGCGGCAGCCGACAAGCAGGACGACTCCGACAAGCAATACTGCAAGATACACCGCACCATGGGCCATGACCTCTCCAATTGCAAGCGCGTCGAGTACCTTGTAGAACAGCAGAAAGCTGAGTACGAGCGTCGCGACAAGGAGAAGGCCCAAGGTGGCGGCGGAGAGCCAAGCAAGAAGCGGCCATTCAATGGCCGGGGAGGACGCCGCGGCAAGGCCAAGCAGCGGCAAGGTGATCGACCTCCCCGGGGCCGCGACAAGGATGAAGACGACGAAGATGACATGGAGGAAGATGATAACAGCGAGCAGGAGTTCCAGAAGGCCACGGAAGTCCTGTGCGTCGACGGCGGCGCCTCTCTGCATACTTCCCACCGCCAACTCAAGCAGTGGGTGCGGGAAGTAAACGCAGCAGAGCCGCCCGTTGAGTCGCGCAGGCTGCTGAAGTGGTCCAGCACGCCCATCATTTTTGATCTTGAGGATCACCCTGACTGCACCACCGCGGTCGGGTGCTTGCCGATGTTGGTCTCACCAACCATCCGCAACCTCAAGGTCACCAAAATGTTGGTTGACGGCGGGGCCGGCCTGAACTTGATCTCCTCGGCTGTGATCAAGAAACTCCAAATCCCAGATGGCGAGCTCGAAGAGACCGGTTCGTTCCAAGGAATAAACCCGGGAAGGAGCAAGCCCAAGGGGAAGATTACTCTGCCAGTGACCTTTGGCGGGGAGCTGAACTTCAGGACGGAGAGGATAACCTTCGATGTTGCCGACATCCCATTGCCATACAATGGGATACTTGGACGTCCTGCCCTCGCCAAGTTCATGGCACCTTCCCACTACGCCTACAATGTACTCAAGATGCCGGGGCCGATAAGCGTCATCTCTGTCCATGGCGATAAGAAGGACGCGCTTATCTGCGCCGACAAGATCTACCGGGATGCAGCAGCCGCGGCGGAGAGCAGCACACTTGCCGCTGAAGCTCCCGGGGGGAAGAAGACCAATTCCAAGTCCGGCAAGTGCTCTGGGACCCACTCCGGCAAACGCACCTCTTCGGAGTGCTGCGCTGCCGTCGAGGACGTTCCATCGAGCTCCACCGGCAAGTGCAAGAAGGGGATGACCGCTCCACCGGCAACCAAGAAGGTGTCCGCCAAGGAGGATGGCACTGGTGGTACCTTCACCATCAGAGCCACACTTGACAACAAATAGGAAAGCGCGCTCGTTGCCTTCCTGCGGGCGAATGTCGATGTGTTTGCGTGGCAACCATCTGACATCCCCGGTGTTCCCAGGAAGGTAATTGAGCACAAGCTTGCTGTTTGTCCTCATGCGCGGCCCGTCAAGCAGAAGGTTAGGAAGCAAGCCGTGGAGCGCCAAGAATTCATTGCCGAAGAGATCAAGAAACTAGAAGCAGCGGGCCTGGTTAGAGGCGTGATCCATCCCACGTGGTTAGCAAATCCAGTTGTTGTGCGCAAGGCCAACGGGAAGTGGAGATTGTGTATAGACTTCACCGATGTGAATAAAGCATGTCCCAAGGATCCATTTCCCTTGCCGCGCATTGACCAGATTGTTGACTCCACCGCCGGATGTGAGCTGCTCTCTTTCCTTGATGCATATTCAGGCTACCACCAGATTTTCATGACCAAGGAAGACGAAGAGAAGACTGCATTTATCACTCCATGTGGCACATATTGTTTCATACGCATGCCATTTGGATTGAAGAATGCAGGCTCAACCTTTGCAAGAGTAGTGCACACTGCTTTTGAGCCACAGATCAACAGGAACGTAGAAGCCTACATGGATGACATAGTGGTGAAGAGCAAGAGCAAAGATACCCTGATTCAAGATTTAGAAGAAACATTTGCAAACCTGCGCAAGATCCAACTCAAGTTGAACCCCGAGAAGTGCGTCTTCGGAGTCCCCTCCGGCAAGCTTCTCGGGTTCTTTGTGTCCCAAAGGGGGATTGAAGCTAATCCCGACAAGATAAAAGCCATCGAGCAGATCGAAGCCCCGAAGCGCGTCAAGGATGTCAGGAGACTTGCAGGTTGTGTAGCTGCCCTCAGTAGGTTCATTTCGAAGTCTGCAGAACGCGCCCTACCTTTCTTCAAAATCTTGAAGAAGGCAGGTCCTATGAAATGGACTCCGGAAGCGGAGGCAGCGCTGCAAGACTTGAAACGATACCTATCCTCTACTCCAATACTTGTCGCACCTAGGCCACAAGAGAAGTTGCTGCTGTACTTAGCGGCAACCATTCAAGTGGTTAGTGCTTTGTTGGTAGCGGAGAGGGAGGCAGAGGAAGAGTCTACACCACCGGCAAGCGAATCCAGCGACAAGCAGGGGGCTGCTCCGACAAGCTCTGGCCCCGACAAGGACAACTCTGCGCAGGAACAAGGAGAAGTGCGAAGAAAGATGGTGCAGCGCCCAGTGTATTTTGTGAGTTCCCTCTTGCAGGGGGCTAGATCAAGATACTCTGGGGTGCAAAAGTTGCTTTTCGGTCTCCTCATGGCCTCAAGAAAGCTGCGCCATTACTTCCAAGCACATGAAATAACAGTGGTCACTCGCTTTCCGCTGAAGAGGATATTGCACAATCCAGAAGCAACAGGCAGGATCGTCGAGTGGGCACTGGAGCTGTCGAGCTTTGGTCTCAAGTTTGAGAGTACTTCAACTATCCAGAGCCGAGCTTTGGCAGAATTCATAGCTGAATGGACCCCAACGCCCGATGAAGAAGTTCCAGAGACAAGCGTACCCGTACAAGAAGCAACAAGTGAATGGGTAATGTATTTTGATGGTGCTTTCTCGCTGCAAGGCGCCGGTGCCGGCGTGGTACTCATAGCGCCCACCGGAGAGCACCTCAAGTATGTTATCCAGATGCACTTTCCCAGGGAGCAAGCGACAAACAATACTGCTGAGTATGAAGGCTTGCTTGCCGGCCTCAGGATTGCGGCCGAACTTGGGATCAAAAAGCTAATTGTGCGGGGAGATTTTCAGTTGGTGGTCCGGCAAGTTAACAAGAGTTACCAGAGCCCTTTGATGGAAGCTTATGTAGATGATGTGAGGAAGCTTGAAGAGCACTTTGAAGGTCTGCAAATGGAGCACGTCCCGAGAGCTCAGAATGATATTGCAGATGGCCTTTCAAAGTGTGCTGCGATGAAGTTACCTGTGGAACCAGGGACCTTCCTGCTCAAGCTGACTCAGCCATCCGTTACACCATCTATTGGGCAGCACAAGAAGAGAAAGTTGGTTTCCGGCGACTACTTGCCGGCGGATCTCCCCGAGGCCGCCGCCAAGGTCCCCAAGATCAACGATCAGAACGCTGAGGAACAATTTGCTCCTGCAGATCCAAGGGTCTGTACAGTTGAAGCAAACATTCCCGACAAGCCTCGCCCCGGCGAGCTTGCCGGGGAACCGTCAGCTCCGGCAAAACCCGAGGTTCTTGCCGTAGAAGCTGAGGTTCCCGCAGCGGCCCTCATGCCTTTAGTCCTTACCGTTGAGCCTCGGGCTCCGGCATGGGCACAGCAGATTGTCTGTTTTCTGCAAACTGGAGAACTTCCCGACGACCCAGAAGAGATAGAGAAGATAACAAGGCAGTCAAGTATGTACCAGTTCGTGGACAACGAACTGTACAGAAGAAGACTCAATGGTGTCAGGTTGAAGTGCATTTCCAGAGAAGATGGACAGAAGCTGTTGGCAGAAATACATGGAGGCATATGTGGCCACCACATTGGCGCAAGGGCACTTGCCGGAAAGGCATTCCGGCAAGGGTTCTTCTGGCCAGAAGCCCTCCAAGATGCAACTACACAAGTAACCAAGTGTGAAGCGTGCCAGTTCCATGCCAAGCAAATTCATCAGCCAGCTCAAGCTCTCCAGACGATCCTTTTATCCTGGCCCTTCTCGGTCTGGGGGCTCGATATCCTCGGCCCCTTTCCTCGTGCTGTCGGGGGCTTTGAGTACTTGTACGTTGCAATCGACAAGTTCACAAAGTGGCCAGAAGTGGAACCAGTGAGAAAGGTGACAGCACAGTCAGCGGTCAGGTTCTTCAGGTCGATTGTTTGCCGTTTCGGAATCCCTAACAGGATCATCACCGACAACGGTACACAATTTACTAGTCGCACCTTCATGCAATACGTCCAAAACCTTGGCGCCAAGGTCTGTTTCGCTTCTGTTGCTCACCCGAGGAGCAATGGTCAAGCGGAGAGGGCCAATGCTGAAGTGCTGCGCAGACTCAAGACAAGAACCTTCGACAGGCTGCGCAAGTGCGGAAGGAACTGGATAGAGGAGTTGCCGACGGCTCTTTGGTCAATCAGAACGACACCAAGTCGAGCCACCAGACAGACACCCTTTGCTCTAGTCTACGGAGCAGAGGCAGTTCTCCCCACGGAACTCGTATACGGGTCTCCTCGAGTGCTCGCTTATGATGAGCTCGAGCAAGAGCAACTGCGACAAGATGATGCATTGCTCCTCGAGGAGGAACGTCTCCAGGCTGCTGTACGAGCTGCTCGATACCAGCAAGCCTTGCGTCGCTACCATAGCCGCAAGGTCAAGGCCAGGAGTCTCGAGGAAGGCGACCTTGTTCTTCGGCGTGTTCAGTCCGCCAAGAATTCAAACAAGTTGACGCCGAAGTGGGAAGGCCCTTATCGGGTGAGACAAGTCACAAGGCCCGGCGCTGTCCGCCTTGAGACCGAAGAAGGCTTACCGGTGAGCAACTCCTGGAACATAGAGCATCTTCGCAAGTTTCACCCATAAGGCGCGGTTGCCGTGATCCGCTCCAGCAACCACCTTTTGTACAAGTCTTGCCGCTGTCGCATGTAAATCCTTTGTACAAAGCCGGGCGCAGATCCCGTGCATCAGTAAAGCTTTTGTGTTTTGCACTATTTGCCTTTTCCATGCTTTTCTTCGCTATTTGCATGCATTGTTCGGCATCATGTGCAACACACGTACCCGGTAAGCATTAGCACGCCGAAAGGCCCTATACTTGTTTTCCCTCCTCTTTTTCTTTCCCTCTTAAGCAGAAGGAATGTTCCTCGCGCACAAGTTTGCCGGGGGGGAAGGAGATGGAGGATGAACCAAGTGCTGTTCAAGAAAGAGAAGCCTTGTCGGGGAAGCAAGCAATATACGAAAGCTAAGTTACCAGAATTTGAGCAGTTCGAATTTTTAAATTTTAATTATCTTCCTTGAACAACCACACTTTGTATGGAAAACCTGTGCGCGGAGGAACCTACCCGTGGCTAGCCGCACCCTTATCTTGTTTTTGAGTACGCTCAACGACTTAAGTGAGCTGCGACAAGTGTCGCGCCCTTGCTTCGTTTTCGAGTTCGCTCAGCAAGCTAAGTGCGTTGCGACTAGCTGCGGCAAGGTTGCTTGCCGGTAAGACCTTGGCCAGCAGGCTGCTCAGAGTCCAGCACTCAGCGCTCGCGGCAAGGGCCCCTTGCCGGCAAGTTCCCTAGAAGCGTAGGGTTAAAAGCATACAAAGTAAAGGACCAAAGCAAGGGAGATAACACTACATCGATGGATCGAAATAAGATAATATATTACAAGGGATAACTTGTCGCAATGACTAATAGATTCACGTTCATGGCACACTTTGCAGCAGCAAAGAAAATAAAAAGGAAAGAGGCCTAATCTACGCGATCGCCTTCACGCCTGGAGATCTTGTTCACCTTGGCGATGATGTGGGCGACCTGCGCCTTCAGTGCCTCCTGATCTGCGTCGGCCGGCAAGCTGCGGAGGACGTTGACGAGATTAATACCAGGATTACGGTAAACAATCATGGTTAAGACGCGCTCCAAGGTACCCGCACAGAGCTGGCGCGACTCTTCGGCCAGCTGCGCGGGGAGCTTCTGCTGCAGACGTGCGAGCGCCGGCGCGATCCCCCTGAAGAAAAGACTGATCTTGGCGCTGTGAGGGAGATTTGGATCCGGAGAGTATATGAGGTGCTCCACCCTCATCGCCATCAGCTCCTTGTCGATGTTAGAAGCAGAAGCCACCAGATCTTCAGTCCATATTTCGACGGTCCGGCGGAAGTTGCTAGCTGAAGTGACGGCGCTCTCCGCCAAGCCTCGTTCCTTGCGGAGCTCTTCCTTCAGCTTCGTTTCACGACCCCGGGCGGCGTCCAGCGAGTTGGTCAACGTAGAGACTTTCAGCTCCAGATCAGCAATTGAGTCCTTGGCGGCCTTGAGCTCGTCGCCCTGCTTGGAGAGGCGTACTTGGAGTTCTGAGTTGGTATGGGCGTCCTTCTCGCGCTCTATGTTGAGCGCGGTGACCCTCTCCGTACTCGCCTTCAGGTACTCCTCCAGCTGCACCACCTTAGCTTCGAGGTCCTTCTTGGCGGTCTCCGCGGTGGCTGCGGCGGCCTTCGCTTCCTTCAGTTCTCCGCCAAGGGCCTGCTCCCGGGCGGTAAGGTCTTCCTCGTGGGCGTCGAGGTCGACTTTCCGCTGGGTGAGCTCTCCTTCTCGCCGGGACAGCTCTTCACCGACCAGACGCTGCTGCTCCTCGGCCTCAGCTTTCTCCAGAATAAATTCCTGCTGCTCTCCGGCAAGCCTCTCGCGCTCCTCCGCCAAGTCACGGAGGGCCGCCTGGTTGGCGGCGCGGAGTTCAGCAGCGCGCTTCTCCAACTCTGCTGCAGCCTTGGCGGTGAGGACTTCCCGAGACTCCAGTTTCGCCTGCCTGGCCCGGTAAAGAGCCAGGAGCCGGTGAAGCAGTTTCTCCTCCTCGGGCTCGTCGCTCCCGCCAGGCGCTTCGACGATCTTCAACCCCGCGGAGGCGAGGACCTCTCCATCAAAGGCCTCTCCCTCCTCGGGGGCTCGCGACGAGGACCCCCACGGCACTTGTATGAAGACGCCGTTGGGGGCCTCAAGATAGAAGCCCGACTGCTCCTTGCCGGCGGAGGGGTCGGCGGCCGGCGCAGCGCTCGACGCTCCTGCCGCCTCCGGGCCGGTAGTGTGGCTGCCGTCCCCCTCCCCGACCGCGGCGTCTGCGGTCGGGGCAGTCTCCTCTGCGATAGGCTCGTCGGCTCCTGCCATGTCCTCGACGACAGTGGCGTTGCCGGAGTCGCCTTGCGCGCGCTCCTCCTCGTTGGTGACCTCTGTCTCCATCTGCTCTGGGGGAGGAGGATCTAACAGAAGAAGAAGAAAAGAAAAAGATCAAGCAAATATCCAAAAAAAGACAAGTCCAAGAAGACAAAGCTACAAGACTTACCTTCGCGGACTTCGTCGACAACTGGCTCCCTCGCTGGGGAATCCACCCTTGGCGGGGTGGCCACCCTCGTCGGGCTGCTCGTCCTTGGCGGGGTACTCGCCCTTGGCGGAGTACCCGTCCTTGACGGAGCGCCCTCCCTCGCCGGGGAGTCCGTCCTTGGCGGGGGGGGTGGAACCTGTGGCTCGCCGGAGGCGGTCTCCGGGCACTCCTGTGGCTGCGGCTCCACCTCTGCACAAGACAAGCAAGACAACCAGAGCAACGAGATGTTAGAACAAGGCAAAAACCTCAAGTGCGCCCGACGAGCAAACAGCTCAAGACCAGACTTATGCTGGGGGCTGCGCTGGGGGCTGCTCCTCGGAGCAGCGGTTGGGTCCGGCAAGTTCGTCGCCGGCGCGTCCCCTGTCGCCGCGACGGGCGAGTCGTCCTCGACCACCACCACGGGAACCTTGGCCTTCTTCGCCGCTCGCTGGGCCAGGGTCCTGAAATCAAAGCAAGAAGCAAGATCAGAATCATCGACGAAAGAATCAAGACAGAATTAAAGAAGCTACAAAATACAACTGCTTACTCCTGTTCCTCGTCGTCGTCGTCGCTCAGGGCGGAGAAGTCGAACTCCACCTGAGGCGCTTCCGCGCGAGGAGCAGGAGGAGAAGGCTCCCTCGGGCGCTTGGCGGTCCCCGGGGCTGGGGGCTGGGAAGACCCAGCCTCTGTTGACGCCGAGGCCCGGGGAGCAGGCGGAGCAGCCGCTCCGCTCTGGGAGGCTCCTCCTCCGCTTGGCGCTGGTGCGCGGGGCGCCTCCGTCGCGGTTTGGCTCGCTCTGGTGGCGCGCGCCGCCTGGCGAGCGGGCTGCTGTCGGGGCGCCTGCGTCCTCGTCGCCGTAGCCGCCTTGCGGAGGCGCTTCGGCGGTGTTCGCTTGGGACTTGCCCGGGGCGGGGAGCTCTCCGAGGACGAGGAGACGTCGTCGTCGAGCCCCAGAGATCCGCCAGTATCCTCGTCGGCTCCGGCCTCCTCCTCCTCCTCCTCCTCGGTGGGCTCGCTGGGCCCAGCACCCTGCCCCGCGGCCTTGCTCCTTCCGGTGGCTCCGCTCCCTCCGGCACCTCTGCTTCCTCCGGCAACCTCGCCTCTTGCCGCGGCCTCGCTCACAACCCCGGGGATCCCGGCATGCCTCAGAGAAGGGACCCCGGCGAGCTCGTCGGGCGGAAGCTTGAGAAGTCTCCGGATCTCTGCCTCCTCGGCCTGGCACGACGCGTCCTCGGCCTCTGCCTCGTCGACAGTGAATCCGAAGTCCCCTGCTGCTGCGGCTGCGGCGGCCTCTTCCATCCGGGAAGCAATATAGGCTATGTCCCGCTCCGTGGTGGCCCGGGTGAGACCCTTGATCTCCTCGGAGTTCTTCGGCACCTCCACCAAGTTATCAAAGAAGCTCATGATGGCGTCCGGCGTCGGCACTATCCAGGTGGGGTCGACGCCGTGAGAGTCACACGCAGGCATCATTGCACGCAATGCGTCCCGGGCGGTGCTGTTGCATAGCGGTACTACTTCCCGGGGAGGTCTAAACCACTCCGGGTGGGCCGGGTCGTGCTTGAAAAGCTCCCGGAGCATCCCCTTCAGCTCCAGCGCCGTGAAGTTGTAGTTCAACCCCGGGCGCAACCTCATTATGTCCGCCGCATTGCCAAACTCCCATGCTGGCCTTTTCCTTTCTTGTAAAGGAGCGATGCGGCGGCGGAGGAAATCTGCTCCTACCTCTCCGATGGTCAACTTGGCTACCCGGAGACGAAGAATCCTAACGAGGGCGGCGTTGAGCTTGATGTCATTCGGGGCCAACTCGCTCCAGTCTCTGCCGCGCACTATGGCTGTTGTGCGCGGCGCGGTGAAAGGCTCCGGCTGGTCCTCAACTATCCAACACCAATCTGCGCGCCACTCCTCCCACTTGCCGCGGAGCTCTCCTTTCAGATAGGATTCCTTCTTGTTCAAGCGGAAGACCCAAGAGATACCTCCGGAGAGGGGAGCGCCGGCCTCTGCTCTAGGCATGAAAAATGACGAAAGAGCGCTACGTTTGGATAGATCCCTATGTAGTTTTCGCACAGATGTGCGAAAACCGCCATCGTAAGGATGGCGTTGGGGGTGAAGTCTAAGAGATGGAGATTGTAGGTGTTCATGATATCACAGAAAAACTCCGAAAATGGAGGACACAAGCCGCAGTGGAAGAAGACAGCGAAGAAGAAATACCCGCCGGGGTACAGATCTCTGGCGGCGGCCGGGTAGACTCTGGTGCGGGGATGCGCCTTGGTCTCCTTGGCCCAGAACAGATAGTACTTGTTCCAGAGCTCCCTTGCGCTGAGCCTCGGCGCGAAGACGACGTTCCTCTTCCGCAGGGCGACAAGCTTCGCCGCCTGCTCGGATTTCTCCCTCTTGGTCTTCTCCGCTTTCGCCTTCTCGGCCTTCGGAGCCATGGCGGAGGCGGCGGAAGAAGGGGCGGGAAGCTCGACGGCGCCGCGGATGCGGAAGAGGGCGGAGGAGATGAGGAGGCGGGGCGCAGAGGGGGATTTCTGGAGGTGGAAGAAGCAATGAAGACGAAGTAAGGTAACTGCCCCTGCTTCCTCTGCTTTTAAGGGGGAAGTGGGGGACGCTCCGCATTTCCCATTAAAGAACGTGGCCACGATCTCTCCCACGACGCCGCAATCGACGCGTGCCGTTAGGGAGGGACGCGGCGGATGCGGAAGGGGAATTACGGCTCGCCGTGGGCCGCGCGTGCCCGTGCACTGTTTTGGGCCTGGCCCAACAGCGCTCGGCACCGTGTGTGGCCCAGGCCCGGGGGCCCCTATCGGTGTACTAAGATAGGGGTACCTTAGTACCCCAACTTGTGCACGGGCAGTAGCAGCTTCTCGCGGTAGGGTCTACCACGTGCTTGCCGGAAACCTCTCTGGTCCTTATTAAGCCATTCAAAAACAAAGTATACAAGACAGAAGATCAAGGCCCCGGCAAGTGGAGCTTGCCGGGAAGGCCGTCCCAGGCTCAAGATTACCTCATTAGCAGAAGCCCCTGTCAAGAGGAGCTTGCCAGGAAGACCAGAAGACTACATCTCAGAAGACACGCCTCGGCGCAACATGCGCCCCGGCAGGGCCCGGGGAGCGACAAGCTTCAGGGCCCGGCAAGGTCAAGACCCCGGCAAGGTGCTTGCCGGGGAGAGTTACCCTGTGTGCCCGCGCTCCAGCTCATCGACCCACGCGTCGCCCTGGGGCCATTCCAGGGACGCGTGGCGGATGGCTGTGCAGCCTGGGGGACACGGTGGCACTCCACGGTGACGAAGCTACCGTCGTGGCGAACGGAGACGCAAGGGCGGGCGCTTTTGGGGTCGACGGCGACGGGCATTTAATGCTCTTGTCCCCCACTGTCAAAGTAGGTGATGACCACTGTTCATCCACTGTTCATCCACTGTTCCCGCACTGTTACAACTACCACCAAAGTTACATTTTTGCCCCTTTCTTCTACGTTGACACCTGTCGGTGACCCCTTGAGCTATAAAAGGAGGCCCATGCACAACGTAGAAGGGGTTCGGAACCTTGATAGCTCTCTCGCTCGGTGTAGCTAGTTCTTCAAGCTCCCGAGCTCCCCAACTCAATACAAACCAAGCAGGAGTAGGGTTTTACGCGTCCGTCGCGGCCCGAACTTGGGTAAACTGCCCGCGTGTGTTCTACGATCTGCTCTTTGTGCTCCCTCCGCTCCCTTACCGCAACGTACAAGGGGCTCCGGTCCCATAGGTGCTCGTGGTGGACAGTTTCCCCCGACAGGTCATGTATCAGAGCCTTTAGGCAAGTCCACATACTCAACCATCATATAGTCTTCTATGATTCCTAACACTCACCGCATACTCATGAGCAAAACATTTCAACCGGACACATAGAAAGATAGGGGCTTACAGTTTTGCCTCCCAACGTACTCACTTCAAGGGTGATGTCAACAATAATAACTCATGTCACCCATATTCAACTGGACATATGTGCCTAGATCTTTCCTCACCACATGATGCTTGCCAAAGGATAAAAATAAAAGGGGAAAGAGGAAAAACTTTGACTCTTTGCACAAAAGTAAAAGATAGGCCCTTCGTAGAGGGAAGCAGAGGTTGCCATGCGCTTATTTCTTTGTATGCTCAATCCCTTAGTGTAAAAGAACGTCACGTTACATTGCCCCTTGTGATAGCAACCTTTATTATGCAGTATGTCTCTTTTATTCTTTACCATCACAAGTTCGTGCAACGCTCAATTTTCTCTAACACTAAATGATCTCACATTTTTCGAAGCAATTTTTATTGCCTTATTGCACCGATGACAACTTACTTGAAGGATCTTACTCAATCCATAGGTAGGTATGGTTGACTCTCGAAAAAGGTTTGGGTTTAAGGGAATTTGGATGCACAAGTAGTATCTCTACTTAGTGCGGAATTTTTGGCTAGGAAAGATATTGGGCAAGCACCACTTGTTAAACGATATATGACAATATGACTTCTATGTGAATATGAATAAACATAAATCATTAAGTTGTCTTCCTTGTCCAACGTCAACAATTTTGGCATATAATATTTTGATGGGTGCTCACAATCACGAAAGATTTCTAGGATAGTATATTTATATGTGAATCTTTTCTTCCCTTAATAATTCTTTCATGAGTTGCATCACTGACTAATGCTATGTTTGCCAATCTCTAATAAAAATTCCTACTTATAATTTTCCTTATGTGGTGCCAACACCTACCATAAGATTAGCATATGTTCATCTTAATTTATTTCCTTTCTTGTATTCATTCAACTATATTTTTTTCTTTTTATTGCAACAAGAAAGTAAAAACTCAAAACAAAACTTTATTATATATCTCGCACACGATTACATAGATAAATCACTAAGCAAAGTCAAAGGGAAAGGATCGAACTAAATTTCATTTAATCTAAAGAAAAAAGATTGAACTAAGATAAGTAAATGCAAAAGGATAGTAGGGATGATATGATACCGGGGCACCTCCCCCAAGCCTGGCGAAAGCCAAGGGGAGTGCCCATACCTGTAACGCCCAGGATGCGGCTATAGCTCCTATGTGTCGAGGCACGACTTAGAGTCGTAACCACATTCTGGAATGGTCTCAAGCATGGTATCTTTACACAACCCATGTAATGAACAGGATGAAAGAGAGTTTAATAGTTGGCTTACACTCGCCACGTCACACAATTAAGACAATAAACATACATTCATCCAGAGAACACAGAGTCCGACTATAGACGAAATCAAATGAGGAAAAAGGTACCACACAGGCTAATCCCAATCAGCCCTAGTAGGAACCACTGCTGATCATCGGTGTATGTCACGTACATACACCCACGCTCTTCATCGAACTCCCACTGAAGCTCTTGCACATCTCCTGCGTCAAACTCCGAGGTACCTGCATCTCTTTGAGTAGTAAACCGTGAGTCACGAGGACTAAGCAATCTTGTTCCTGGGTATCAAAACTACCAAAGCTTTTAGGTGTGGAGAGGTTATAAAGTGGTTGCAGCAGCACTAAGCATTATATGAGGCTAGCTTACAAAGTCAGAGGGAGATGAGAAGATATGCCAATGGTCGCAACTAGTAGTGATCAAGAAATGATCCTATCTACTTACGTTCATACATAACCCCACCATGTTCACTTTCTGAACCCCTTTGAAAAGAGACCATCATGGTTACTCACACAAGTCGTGTATTCTTATAGAGTTATGGTGTCAAGTTATCTACAATCGGAAATTAACAACTCCAATCAGCCACATAACCGTGGGCACGGCTTTCAAAAAATCATAACTCTGCAGGGGTGTCCCAACTTAGCCCATCACAAGCTCTCACAATCAGCGGAGTAACAACTCCAAATTGGGAAGACCCGAGTGTTCTCAGAATCCTGTGCATAAGATATTTTGACAAAGGTAAAAATAATCCAGCAAAGCCTCCCGACGTGTCGACACCCTAATAAGAGCCATGCGTATCTCGTCCCAGGCCACGATCAGATTGTCCAAACTTTCGGTAGGCCAAAATACCAGAGTTAGCCCTGGCGGTCACCGGCGGTTGACAGGTTTGGACCAACACTCATGAGGAGCACTAGCTCGGGGGTTGATTAAGAGTCCTCGGGTGCTAGCCGGTCCCTATGCAAGTTTTAGTTATTAGGAAAATGGTAAAACCAAGGTTGGGCCTTGCTAGAAAAGCTTTAAATAGAGCGAATTATCGAGGGGGCCCATAAACCCCAACCATGTTAGGAACGCAATATCAAGGAACATAACACCGGTTTATCGGATCCTAAGGCGGCATGAGTGGAACAAAACACCAAACTGAGAGCCAAGCCTTCCACCCATTACCAAGTATATATGTGCATTTATTAAGATATATATTTTGTTATCCCAAAGAATTCATGTTCCAACATGGAACATCTTCCATCTTCCATCTTCACCTGCAACTAACAATGCTATAAGAGGGGCTGAGCAAAAGTGTAACTTAGCCAATCAACGGTTTGCTAGGAAGGCGGTTAGAGTGCTTCATGGCAACATAGGAGGCTGACAAGACAAGAATGGGCATCGAGACATATCTATAGAGCGAGCAACTAGCAAAGCAAAGATAGAGGTGGTATCAAGGAACAGTCATCTTGCTTGAGATCCCTCAAGGAAGAAGAATGAGTCTATGAAGAAGACAAACAGACATAGTCGAACAAATCCTCACAACCCCAGAACGAAACCGAAGCTAACGAGAGAAGCAACCGGAAAGAATCAAACAACATGGTAAACACACAAGCATAAACAAGCATATGATGCACAAACAAGTATGATGCATGTCCGATTTTAAATATGCATGGCATGGCAAAGTGCACAAACAACACTACAATCGAAGTGGATCTCAGTATGAAACGAGTTGCATATTGACGAAACACCACATTCTATTTATTTAGTTGACTCTCATTTATGAACCCAACAAGTTTAAATGTTGTTTAACATGACAAGAGGTGAAGCATAAGTAAATTGTCTATTTAGGCAATTTAAATGAGGCCGGAAATAACAAACAATAATTCTGAAAAAATCCCCATGTCATTTAGCAATTTTAATGCAAACAACAATTTTAAACATTATAAATGTTGTTATCATGATGCGGATGACATATACAAGTTTTATGCAATTTTTATTAAAACTTGACATGAAGATGATATGGAGTATTTCGACACCGTGATGGGAAGGAAAGGGGTGCCACGGCGGTGAATCCGAAAATGATGCCGCAACAACATTTTGGTTCCAACAACCCATTGAGATGTCGGTGCAAAAGATCAAATGAGATGAATGGAATGTGCAAAAGATGGTGGGGTGATTCAGGTAACTAGATGCCCATGGGTCGACGGCATGGAAACGGGGAACGTGCAAGCGACAACTCTGACACGGAGCAACACATGGGTCATCTCATGCAACACAAGCACTCGTTCACTTGGTCATCGCCTCGACGGTTATACCATCGAAGCGTGCATTTGGGGCGGTTTAAGTTCGAAGTGGAAGTAGTCGTTCACGGACGTCTTGGAAGTAATGGCTCATGCTTCGGTAGTGGAAGTAGTGGTACTAGGCAAAGCGCACGTCGAGGGTAGTTGTACATCTCGGCGGCCGTCGAACTCAGCAAGCGATGGTCGCCGTGGTACTTGTCGCGTTTTGGATGTGTAGTCATATCCAAGTCTCCGGCAAATGTAGTCGTTTGGGCGTCTAAGTGGTCTTGACGGTCTCGGTCTCCGGCACGTAGTTGTACAAGAGCGTCGTCGGACTTGGAGGTTCTTTGCTTCTCGATGTTGTCATCGTTCGTAGTCGATGTAGTGGTACTTGGCAGGTCAACGGACTTGCCGGTCTCATTTTTGCGATGCTAGTCGTACACGTTGGCGGTAGTGGAACTTGACAGATCCGAGCTCTCCGGGCGTGATGGAACTTGGCATCTCCAAAGTGGCACAATGCGAGATGCACAGTCAAGTAGACTTCAGACTTGGCTCTGATTTGACTGATGCAGGGGTCTCGGTGGAGGCCATGAAATAGTGGCTCCGTGGTGGTCTTGCTATAGCAGAAAGGGCATCGGGGAGGTGATGGATGGGGCGATGATGTGGTGATGGTGGCATCCAGTAGTGTCAGGCTGGAAAGGTACGGAGAGGTAGGGGATGACTTGGAAGAAGCAAGCAGCTGCGCGTCAACAGACACGAGGCCACAGCCTCACTTGGGGCTCCTTGAATCAATGGAGATGGCTGGAGGCTGCTAGTGGAGGCAGGGCCATGCCGAGGTCAAACGAGCGCAGGGGCGGCCGCGAAGACGAGGTGGAGGAGGAGCTGCAGGCGGGAGCGGCTGGAGGAGCTCGGCGAGGCGGCCGTGCGGTTGGTGGCGCCATGGCATGGCGAGGAGGAGAGGGTCGGGCGCGGCCCTCCTAGCTTCGTTTGTCGGTGAACCGCGGTGAGGTCTTGCGGGTGTGGACGAGGCCGGACAGAGCAGGAGACGAGGTGACATCGGGCGGCGTGACGAGGAGGTGAGCATACGCAAGGTGGCGGCACTGGTGTGGTCAGGTGGCGAGGCCAGAGGTGAGGTGGGAGAAGGAGGCGGGGGCTGAGGCGACTCAGGCGAACGTAGGAGAGGGGCTCAGGGCGGCAGCAACGCTGGCGGCAGGGTGGTGGATCGGGTGTCGGGCACAAGGGCGCTCGCTCCCCTGGCGGCGCAAGGAGGAAGGAGGCAGGGGATTTGGGGATTGATCGGGATTGGGGTAGGGTTAGATAGGCACATGAGTTGGCACTACTAGGAAAAGGCCTATTAATGGCGCACCTAATTTGGCCATTAATGGCGCATTAGTGGTGCGCCATTACTAGCACGCCATTAGTATTTGATACTAATGGCGCACCTCCGGTGCGCCATTAGTATCTGGTATACTAATGGCGCACCGCAGATGCGCCATTAGTGTGCACCGTAGTGCGCCATTAGTAAGCCTCCCAGGGGCCATGTGTACCCAGGTGCTTTGGCATACTAATGGCGCACCAAGGTATGATGCGCCATTAGTAATGTCCGCATAGTAATGGCGCACTGGCTGATAATGCGCAGTTAGTATGCTTTGGCACACTAATGGCGCACTGTGCTCTGATGCGCCATTAGTATGAATATTAGGTTTTTTTAATATTATTTTTCTGTTTTTTTGCACAGATTACAAAATGTATAATTGCACAGAATATAGACAGCACACATCAACAACACATTCATCAAATACAATAGAAGATTAGTCTCTGAATACAATTCATCATATTAGTCTCCGAATACAATTCATCATATTAGTCTCCGAATTGAAAAGATCGAACAAAGATAGAACAATATATTACAAGTCTCGAGACCGCGAGTAGCGAGTTTGTCTTCACATTACAAGTCGATATCGATCATCTAAACTACCATCACATAGAAGAGAGCTGTGGTCGTCACGATGAGCATCATCATGATGAAACTCGTTTTCATCCGGTTCCTCCAACGCTCCCTCCCCTCTCCCGCTAGATAGCGGGCGTATCTAGATTCGGCCTCGGCCCTAGTGGTGTACCCTTTGTAACTGTTACCGCTGAATCGATGAACCTGTCTCCGACACTCCTCCCAGTCGTCGTAGACTCCGGGAACCTTACCCTTGTACACGACATACAACGGCATCGCTATATATGCACTAGCCAAACGAAACATTAGTACCAATTCACAAACAATTCATAAGCAATATATAAGTATGAAACAGAACGATCGAAAGAGAAAAGCAAGACATTAATAGCATCGATTACATCTAAGTTGAACGACTCTCGAAACCAAAGAGACATACTACAAGTTCATTAAAGTTTAATTACAACAAGAGCCAATCGATGTTTCAGAACTAGACGCAGCATCACTGCTTTCGACTCGACTCAATGCACCGGAGCGTGGATGAAGCCGCCGTCTATCGTGGGAGTCATGAAATCACGGGCGTTGTCAGCCTGCATTTGTAGCATTGTGTCGATGTCACTGTTCGACGGTTGATTTCTGAGGTAGAACAGCCCCGAGGTACGAAGGACATCTTGATGGATGATTTCCGCAAACTCCGACTGGATGCGAAAGAAATCTTGTCTGATGTCCGCGTCCTGGATTGCCGACACGCGCGCGGCCCAATCTTTGAGCTTACTCGGTAGCAGAAGTTGATGATGGTCCCGTACGATCGCCCGCATGTGATGGATGGCGTAGTAGGCACCCTTCTGACCGCCATGCGGCTGCTTGACGCAGCAGAACATCGTGTTGTGGGAGAACACGTGCTTGCCGTACTTACGAGTTGTCCTGGTGAAGGTGCCTCCAGATTTGGCGTAGCCGGCGAGAACATCATCAAGAACCTTCTTGACATTTGTGTAGTCTACAGCCGACTTACGGTCCGGGTCGAAATACATGGCCATGGAATATTTGGGGCTTAGTAGGATGAGCGTGCACTTTGTGTCACTGCAGAAAACACGGAATGTTAAAAGAAGAACAATCGAAATCTAAGAATTCATATGTTAAGGGGCGGTTGAGGCGGAGGACTTACTCGGGAAAGTAAGGCACGAGGAAGTTATCCTTATCTCGGTTTGCCAGAATGACGCCTCCGAGGTAGGAACTCGCGACTTGCCGGTCCCCAGCACTGCCCAAGATCTTGGCACACATGTAGAAGGGGTCGACTATCACGATGTCCGGGGTCTTGTCGCGAATGATCCGCATCTCCATACTCAGCGAAAATAGCCGAATGAAGGTGTAGTGCAGCGGATGAAGGTTCAACATAGCGTGGATGTCATAAAACCGCAGGACGATAGTACCCCGGATGGAGTTATCCACAAAGCCCTTGCCCTCCGGCACCTTGGCCGCGAAAACCGGGTAAGCCACATCCTTCTCTCTGAGACGCCGCTTCTCCAAAGAAAGAACACTGTCATGCAGACTCCGCATGGCACCGGTTGCAACATCGAGCATATTTGTCGGTAGCATCGGCCTACCCGCCACATGTACCCTCCTCATTACATCCTCAGGTGAAGGTGGCCCGTCCTGAGCACGGATCGTACTCGGTGCCGGCTGGCTCGCACCCTTGTTAGTTTTTATTTTGCGTGCCTTCTTCTTGATCTCCTGAATTGGGACCGAGTTCTGCTCAGAGACCGCCTTCTTTAGTGTGTTGGGGCTGATCATATTTTGCACCTCGCCTATCTGAGGCTCGGTGAAATCGGCAGCTGGAGGCGTCTCCTGAGAGTTGAACGGCAGACGACGCCTGTTGCAACTTGGCTTCTCCGCGGTACCGGCTTGATCGCGCACGTCTTTTGTTGGGTTGGGTTCTTGAGAAGGAGCCCCCATGAAGTCGTCACCGTACCCATGATCGGCAAAGTAATGATCGACGTTGGCAAATGTATCGTCGCCGTCGTCGTTCTGATCCTGTGCCATATGCATGTTTGAATCCAGTGGCATAGGGATGTCTGGCACCGTTGCGGCGGACTTGCCATGGGGACGACTTGGCGCCGGCACGACTGGCGGTGTTGTCTTTGGTGTGGTTTCCCCCGCCCCCAAACGAATCTGGCTCTTCGGCCAAAGAAGGGGTCAGCTCAGGCAGGCGCTGAGGGTCATGACGTCATCATCGTCGGCCCCGACGGGTCGAATCGGAGGTAACACGTCGTCGCAGCCTGGCAGCACCCGAACCAGTTGAACCCTAAACAAGTTGGGTGGCATCTGGGTACCGTGGAACAAGGGCTGGCCCGGTTGAACGATTTTGCCCTTGGCGACATCGACCAACTCGTTGTTCACGAAGTGCAGGAGAGTGCACGGAACGTCGGCGGCGCCCTGCGAAAACATGTAGGGCGTCAGGGATGCCCAGTCAAAGGCAAGGAGATGAAGTCCTCGGCCGAGAGAGGCTTAATTAGTTACCGTGATGATGGCGTCGAGCTCGGCTAATGTCGAGGCACCGCCAACGGCGGGCGTGCAGTTGACGGAGGGGCCGCTTGCTGCAGAGGTGCCGGCCGGCGTACACACGGGTGCATTAAGCTCCCGTGCCGGCGTCGGAGACACCAATGCCGCCTCCGCCGGAGACACCAATGGCCCCGCCATCGCGTTCTGCGACTTGCTGGCCGTGAAGCTGGGAATCGGGGGCGGCCCCTGTTGGCCGCCAGCAATCCACGCCTGCAACCCCTCGATCAAGCTAGGCACAATGGCGGTGATCGTCGCTCTGATCTGTTGTTGCACTTGCTCTTGGACAATCTCCGGAATCCGCGCCACCTGTGCCTTGAGTTCTTGAACCTCGCGCGCCTGGCTTTCCGAGCTGGTCTTTTTCTCCTTTCGCCCACCAGCGTTATAGTATGACGACCATTTTGTCGACAAGCCTTTGCCGGCCACACGACCAGCTGACGTCGGCTTCTCGAGCTTATCCTTGTTCTTCATTACATTCAACGCCCTATTTAGAGTCGTGTCCCAAGGGCCGCTCTTAGTCGACCCCGCGCTACTGCTTTCAGTCGCCTGCGGAAGGAATGTGAATCATTTAGAAATTTGGCTTCATTAATTATAATGCAACCATATGGAGCTAATTACGCGGGGGTGTATTCCTTACCAGAACAAGCTCAAGCGCCCTGGTCTTCGGATCCGTGGTCAGCTCCTTTGTTTTCGGGTCCTTCTTGTACCGGGCCCTGATAAAGTTCCTGGTCTGCTTGTCACCGTATTTATCGAAGAGGGGCGGTAGGCCTTGCTCGGCACGGTCCGCCTCCTCCTTGTCCCATATAGGCTCCGCCACTCTGTAACCGCCGGGACCGAGTGTGTGTTCCCCTAAGTTGAGCTCCCACATTTCTTTCCCCCACTGACTTGATTCGGAGTGTGAGGCGCTCGAGCAAGTGATCTTGAATTCGTTGTAGTCATCTTCGGTGATCGAAGGATGTTTCTCCTTGATCGTCTCATAACTCTCACCTTTCTTGATCATTATCTTCACATTGGTTTTCCAAGTAGACAGGGCCTTGCTCATCTTCGTGAGGGCAGCATTGTTCACTTTATTCCCTTTGAGGCTTGTGTTATCAAATTGAGCGGGGAACTTGTATCGTTCGTGCAGCTTCGTGAAGAGGAGGTTGCGGTAATTCGCGTTGTCAGGATGCCTCAGGTTCTCGCTGTTGATCGAGACGGTGCTCCGGAGAATGCACCCGAGCTGAATCGAGTACCCCTTGACTATTCGTTCGGGCGCCGTTGGATTCCCGTCGGGGTCCACTTCAGTAACTTCCTCCTTGAGGGTGCGGAGCACGGTCGGGCGCCGGTCCTTCCGTTGCCTCTTCGGTTGGCTACCATCTGTGCGTGCGCCGCCATCATCAGTGGTGGCATTCTCGGCGGCACCATCAGTGGTGGCATCAGTGGGGTCATCCTCCGCGGTACCATCAGTGGTCTCAGGATCGGTGTGGAAGGCGGCGTCCTCATACAAGTGAGGTTGTTCATCTCCTGGGACAGCTCCCAGAATGCCTTCCCGCCCGAACCGCCGGCCTCATCGTTGTTGGCCATGTTTCTCTCTAAATAGGAACAAAGTTTGGTCAAAAAGTTGGTTATTGTCAAGGAACAAGATCATGGTCTCATCATTTAGGGTTTGTCGACACCGAGGCAACCTAAAAGCTAAGCTTTTATAATTGAGGTTTTTTCGACGCCCAGGCACCCTAAAAGCCTAAGCTTTCATCATTTCGGTTTTTATCGACACCGAGGGACCCTAAAAGCCAAGGTTTCATAATTTATGGTTTGTCGACACCGAGGCATCCTAAAAGCTAAGCTAGGAAGGAGAATTGTAAGTTGGGCCTAATCACTTGGCTCTATTGCCGCCTATGGTTTAATGCAGCTAGAATAAAGGGGCACTTGATCCTACCTAATTAACCACTAAGATACCCCGGCCCATGCATTAGTCACAAGTACCCTATATGTCCTATTTTTAGCAAAGTCATGCTAAAATTCACGGAAAATTTCAGCATGACCTTTGCTGAAAATAGGACATATGGAGTACCCGAATTTGCCGGAACGGAAGTTAATCAACATTCCAGCAAACTC
>LR738715.1:399901514-399960867 GCA_902687465.1 Secale cereale | reverse complement strand
GGGGGGTGCTCTCGGCGACGAGGGGGATCGAGATCGAGTGTCCATGAAATTTAAAAATATTCATGATAGTTCAAAAAGTGCCCATGAAATACAATCGAGAAATGAAGGCTACGATTTAAATACAAACGATCTTAGCTAGCTAGCTATCTGTTCACAATCTTCTTGCCCTTCTTTTTCGCAAATGGAGTTCTTCTGTGGAACGGACGTCCTTTAGGTAGGGTGGTCCTGCTTCTTCTTGTGGTGTATGCTGCTACTTCATCATCGTCGTCATGTTCGATCCTCGGGTCGCCGTACTTGTCGAAGTCTTGCTCATTGGCTACTCCATCCATTCCGATGATCTTCCTTTTGCCTCTCCTCACGACAACACGACTGGGCTTTGACGGGTCGGTAATGAAGAAGCATTGGTCAACTTGGGAAGCCAGTACCCATGGCTCATTTTTCACGGTGACGTTTGCGCCCGCAGTTGTAACACCCAAAAAATTTAATCATATTTTTATTAATTAAAAATTTGGCTAGAAATAAAATTTTGAATAATATTAGGTTCTTTAATTTTTTTTAGCCTTTTCTATACCTGTCCTTCAAAAATCTTCTCTTCATATAGTAAATTTTTGGAAATAATTTTGTGGGCTCTGGTTGTATCTTGAGTCATTTCATTATTTGTTTAATAACAGTAGAAATTATTTTCATAATAAAATTTGTCTCTAAATAACTCTTTTAATAGCTTTTTCAGTATTTTAAATGCTTCTGTTGCACTACAACCATTATAAATAATTCTCTAAAAATTCCACCATAATTCTGAGAGGTCTTATGATGCCTATATGTCACTTTGGTGCAAAAACCCAACTTGGTGTTTTGCAAAATTTGAGTGAACCATCCTCCTTTTCATTTCTGTCCATTCTCAAGGTTTCTACTACAACCTCAATTTTTCTTTCTCCAAAAATTCTGAAACTTGTCCATATTTTAGTCCTTCCAACTAAACCCTTAAGTCCAGAAGATCATCCCATTTGAATTTTCTAAGGTCACCAAAACCCCTCTGAAATTTTCTGTCCAGAACTGAATATCTCCAAAACTTGCACTAGAAAGTTTTCTTTTTTCACAAACGAACTCCACCATAATCTATGATCACTAAGGAGACACTATCCTGCCAAGTTCCACTCCCAACAAAGTCTCCTAGCTAGCTCTATCATTCTGTCGAACACATTGTGTGCATGACAACATTTTTGCTTATCACCAAACTACACTGCACTGTTGATCATCTGGCCTAACCAGCATGTCTAATAGCCTTGCCAACCTTTTGAACATCACTCTGTTAAGTGGTAGCTCGTTTGGATCAATGAAGATGCCTCTGGCATTGCGTCGAACACCCTGTGAGCACGCACAGAGCGCGGCCAGAGCGTGCGAATTGCACGCGGTGGCATCGACTCCTGCCGCTCTACTGCTGGCTTCCCTGCTCATCTCAATCCTTTTCCCGGATCACCACGTCACCCCTGGTCCCCGCCGACATCCCACCTTGACCCGTAGCACCGGCCACCGCCGTCCACGCCGTCCGGAGGCGCCGCCCGACGAAACCCACTGTGCCACGTCTCTGTCGGCGCCGTCCCGCCTTAATGGCCAACGGCCAAGGCCATACGCGGCAGCCACCGACCTCGCCACGTAGCACCGGCCTCGCTGACCCTCGCCACCGACCGCGGTTCGCCATGAATGGCCGCCGCCGCCGTCAGCTCGGGCACGGCACCGCCCAGACGCGTGGCTCGTTCCCAAGCCAGCCAGCGCACTCTCGCGCAACCGCCAACCCTCCTGAGCTGATCCTCAACTCACCAACCTCGCCGCCGCCCACGTTCTGCCTTAAATGGCCGCCGCCGACGTGCCTTCCTCAGGAAGCCGCGGCACCGCCTTCCCCCTCCCTATAAATCCACCCCCGAGCTCGGCTAACCCATAACCACCACTTCCTCCTCCTCCCACAAGACCCCAACACAGCCACATGGCCGGGAGGGGTCGTCTTCTTCCTCTCCGACACCCACTGTCATCGCCACTCCTCGGATGATTCCGGCGCCACCCGAGCCTCCCCCTCTCCACTCTCTTCACCACTGGCCTCCTTGAGCCACCACCAATCGATTCCACCTCTCAATTCCATGCGGGATGGCATGTAGAGGAAACACCCCTCTCACCCGACGGCGTCGTCCGCCGGAGAGCCCGCCGCCGACAACTCCGTCCATCTCAGCTACCACGGCGGGCACTGGGAGAACCGCCTCTCGCTTCCGAACCCAACGATGGCCTCGGCTCCTCGAATGGCGCTGCCGTTCACCGGCGGCGACCGCCGAAGCGCCGCCTCTGTTCTGTCGAAGGAGACGACGCGCGCCGCGACCAGTCAAACCTGACTGGTGGGCCCGTGGGACCCACAGTCAGTGACTAGGGTCAGGCCAGCGCGGATTAAGTGAAGGCGTATTCCGTGAATACGTCTTCGACGTCACCGCTTCCCGCACAGCCGACCGACTGGGCTCGGCCCAGTGGCACCACGGGCTAATTTGCGCACAGGGCACATCTCTGCTTCTTCCCTTTTTCCTATTTCTGCATGTTTTAAAATAATTCCATAGTAGCCATTTCTACTCTAAAATTGGTAATTCAAATTTCTGTAGGTTTCTAAAATCATGCTCTGTTTATTTAAATTAGGTGAACTTTTTTTTTCCTATATATAGTTTCTGTTTAATCATTTAAACATTGCTTTTAATCATATATTCCAACTTAGTAATTCCATAAGTAATTCAAATATGCTCTAAATAAATTAATTCTTTTTCTGTTATTTCTTAAACATTCCCTAGTTTATTTTAGTATTTATTTCAAAAACATTTGAAATACTTTTTAGCACTGTCTTTGAATTGTGTGGTGATTTAAGTATTTTGAAATAGGAAATGGAGGGGAGATAATATTTTCAAAACTTTTGGTATGCACCCAATGCTTCTGCATGTTCAAGGCAAGCATCTTGAACACTTGATATGGTGAATGCTTGACAATTGTTTGCTAGTATATTTTTAGCATGGTTTGATGCTTTTAATAGAATTTGCTTATGGGTAGTGATATAGCATACATGCATGGTCATGTTTTCTCTTGCATGCATATCATATAAGTCCTAACATGCATAAGTTATGAGAACCCAGGAGTGTGCTCCTGCTTTGGACGTGCCGGTGGGCACGGGCCATATTTGACATGGTGGTGTCATGAGATATATGTGGAAGCAGGCAAGGGTTGTGGCCCTGTCCTGATGATATGGTTGAAAGGAATTTTTGTTGTGCTAACCACTGCAGGGAACATAAGCCTCCTGAGTCGACCGTAGATCGAGTCTTGTTCCGGTAACCCCCATACTTGTTCCGTGCTGCCACGGGTCCTTCCGGAAGGAGGGTACGGCTTAGTAAGTTGATAACCCCTGTTCGGGTGCACACCACCCAGAGAACTACGATGAAGGTTGTAGCCGTCATCGGGTCAGGGGCATGGGTGTTTCCGGTTGTAGCCGAGAGGGGGGCACCCCTTGTAATCCGCGCGTTTAATAGTGATCCCATGCTTTTCGGAGGTTGTAGCCTCCTTGACTTAAAGTTTTCTGGAGCGATGCTTTGGGTGATTCCTGGCATCTGGACGGTGTGTGCGCGTCAGGAGTGTTTTCAACCCAAAGACCGTAATGGGAATTAGTCAGTGTCACGATACTGACTAAAGAAATCCTATACTTGTGGGTAAAGAGTACACCCTCTGCAGAGTTTAAAAACCTATTCGAGTAGCCGTATCCGCGGTTAAGGACTACAGTCTGGGTTGGTCAAGTGTCGGTCTTAGAGTCGGTCTCCGGAGGAAAGAATTAAGATTTAACATGGTTTATTTTTAACTATTGTTGCTACTGGCATTATAATGATTTTTATTGAAGCTATGATTATTATTATTGTGGACTAACTCGTTTCTCTTATTTTATTATCAGAGTGTCTCAGGGGCTGGCTGGACTACCCCGGACACTCGTATTTATTTTCAAGACCTTTCGGTGGCGTCCCTCGAGTGTCAGGCGGTTCTATCACGCCACTACTCTTGTGGACACCCGACTGGCATTTCTTTTCAAGACCGACCGTGGTGTCACTTGACATCCGACCGGCATTTCTTTTATATTTTATTGATACTAATATTTATTTTCTGCACTAACTATTATTCACCATGCCATGTTTTAATTCCTGTCAGCATGCATTTAATATAAGTCTATCATGAGCATATGCATATAGTTTAATTCATCATGACCATATAATTGTTTACTGCATTTGTTATATCATTTGTCCATGATGTTTGCGAGTACATTCAAACGTACTCACAGGCTTGTCCCTGGCTATTTACTTGGCCAGGTTAGGAGTTCTACGGGGAAAACCACAGCGACGTCCGTGCGAAGCCTAGGAGTACAGCCACACGGGATAGGAGTTATCCGGGTCAGCTGTTCCTGTGGGAATGGAGCCCCATCGATGTTGGAGATCCACAAGCCAATTCCTTCATCCACCACTGGAGTCATTGTTGTATCAGTAGACCTTTATGGTCTTGTATCAAATTCTTGTAAATGCTTGGTAATCTGTAACAAGGAGGTGTCCACCAGTAACAGTAATCCTGGGCTGGTGATGACACTAGGGGTTAATTTCTGGAATATTGTATTCCCGAAATCCGGCCCCGACAGCCTTGGTATCAGAGCCAGGCTGACCATTGGCTAATCCTATCTTAGCCTGGTCACCATCCCTAGGTTTCCACACCATCCACAACTTTTCCTGTCCACAGTCAAGTCTATCCCATCCACAGTGGCAACCGACATCTTTTGATAGCCGGTGCCCAACCTATCAGTCTATCCATAGGCCGTGTGCCTGTGCCAACACCTGAGCTTTCCCATCCACAAGCGTGCGATGGAAGACTCGGCTGACTTATAAAGGAAGCCTTACCCCAAACTCAACACATCACAGCCTCACTCCCAGTCCGATATCCAACCACCAAGATGCCAGGCCCCCTCGTTCGCAACGAGACCACCGCAGTCGAGCTCGAAGGCTTCGTAGCCGTCCTCGCCAATCTCACCCGTCGTGCCTTCGGCATCGACGAGCCGCCGGAATATGTCGTGTACCAAGAGCACACGAGTAATTCCATCCATCACTTCTGGGCCACGGTGCACCTCTACGGGAGAGGCATCACATCGGAGCGCCCCTACCGGTTCACCGGGAGGACGACCTCCGACGAGCCCCAAGCCATCCAACTTGCAGCCCGAGAGGCTATAGTTCATCTTCGGCACCTGTCGCCGAGGGTTAACTGCCGCTCATTCTACTACTACCCTAGTCGTGAAGGCTATGGTAGCCCGACCCAGGTCGCCAACGGAGACCATGAGTCGGATCCTGCCCTGGTGCATCTGGTGCGCTACCCGAGAGCGCAAGAGGCACTATTTGATCAGGTCACTCTTGACCTGATTGAGACCCGCAGGACGCTCGCTCTCCTAACCCCGGCAAGGAGCGAAGCCGCACCCGCCCCCGACACCCCGATAGTGCTGCTTGGAAGGCCGGTTGAGCCCCCAAGTTCTGCCCATGTCATCTACCCGGGCAATGCCATCGCCTCACCCGGGGAACTCCGTCGTCTCTTGGAGGCCTACTCCAATGGGACGGTGACCTCGACACCCCGCGAAGGCCACCACCGCTACTCCAGTCCTGTAGCTCCCCATCCTACCCCGGCCAGCTCCGACGCGGAAGCGCACGGAGACGACTCGGCATCCACAAGACGCGCCCGGCTAGATATCAACCAGGTGGACTGAGTCCACCAGAATTGTGTCAAGCCCTAGTGGCCCGGTCTTTCCTTTAGTTCCGTAGTAGCTGTTGTGTGGCGTAGTGAGTTTGTAAACCACCTGCGTGTCTTCAGCTAATAGTATGTGTGATCTGGCATGAATTGTTTGACGAGTGGTTGCAGAGTAAATTCTAGACGTGACCCCTAATCGACATGCATAGTAATATGTCACATTTCTTTTGGGGATTGAGGCCTGAAACTTTGACTCAGACAGCCCCGCGCCGGAGTCGGTGTCTCAGTCGTACCGGCACCACTTCATGTTTCATGACCCAGGCTCTCTATAAGAGGCCACTCTCATTTTCCACACCAGCAACCATCAGCATCGAGCACTGCCTTCCCCATTCATCCATCCATGTCTCACCCCGGAGCATATCTAAGGACCCCCGATGCTAGCCCTGGTAGTTTTGTTAAGATATTGTGGGATTTTACCCGCAGTACTCTTGGCTCTACCCATCCACCCCTGTATGAGCTGTTCAAATCAAGAATCACTTCGGATCTCTCGAAATACTGGGCAGCGGTACACATTCCACCAGCAAGTTTAAACCAAGGCCCTCCCTATGTGATTTTCATCGGGAGATCCATGCCAACCCCAGGCATGGCCATTGAGTCTGCTGCGTATGAAGCAGTCACCCGTCTTCGATTTGCGGTACCTTGTGCCAGCACAAGAGAATACTGCTATTTCCCAAGCCGCGCTGCTTTTGGAGCAGAAGCTACGTTCCGATGTAGACGTACAGAGAGCGATCCAGCCCTGGTCTATCTCACTCAATACGTGATGGCCCAGGAGCGTTTCACCCAGCAAATACTGGAGTATCTCCAATACCTTGCTGTTCTGAATCCCCGGATCGCCATTGGCGGACCCCCTCTGCCAACTCAGGAGGGACACGTTCTTCGATTGCTTCCTCAACTTCCTCCGCTCCCCCCGGAAGAAGAAGAATGTGTTCCAACACCGGGAAGCCTCCCGCTTGACCCCGTAGATCCCGCTTTCGGACCGTAGACGGTCGTGAGTGCGTTTGCATAGCGTGTAGTGCTTGTTTGCATGATGTGATCCTTTGTATTGTTTCTTAGGGTGTATGTCATGAATCTATTGCCCTGATTGCATTTTGCATATGAGTGCTTTGTCTGTGTGATATGTTTTTTTTTTATTCTTCTGCCCTTAACGAATCTCGAGGACGAGATTTTCTTAAGGGGGGTAGAGTTTGTAACACCCAAAAAATTTAATCATATTTTTATTAATTAAAAATTTGGCTAGAAATAAAATTTTGAATAATATTAGGTTCTTTAATATATATATTTTTTAGCCTTTTCTATACCTGTCCTTCAAAAATCTTCTCTTCATATAGTAAATTTTTGGAAATAATTTTGTGGGCTCTGGTTGTATCTTGAGTCATTTCATTATTTGTTTAATAACAGTAGAAATTATTTTCATAATAAAATTTGTCTCTAAATAACTCTTTTAATAGCTTTTTCAGTATTTTAAATGCTTCTGCTGCACTACAACCATTATAAATAATTCTCTAAAAATTCCACCATAATTCTGAGAGGTCTTATGATGCCTATATGTCACTTTGGTGCAAAAACCCAACTTGGTGTTTTGCAAAATTTGAGTGAACCATCCTCCTTTTCATTTCTGTCCATTCTCAAGGTTTCTACTACAACCTCAATTTTTCTTTCTCCAAAAATTCTGAAACTTGTCCATATTTTAGTCCTTCCAACTAAACCCTTAAGTCCAGAAGATCATCCCCATTTGAATTTTCTAAGGTCACCAAAACCCCTCTGAAATTTTCTGTCCAGAACTGAATATCTCCAAAACTTGCACTAGAAAGTTTTCTTTTTTCACAAACCAACTCCACCATAATCTATGATCACTAAGGAGACACTATCCTGCCAAGTTCCACTCCCAACAAAGTCTCCTAGCTAGCTCTATCATTCTGTCGAACACATTGTGTGCATGACAACATTTTTGCCTATCACCAAACTACACTGCACTCTTGATCATCTGGCCTAACCAGCATGTCTAATAGCCTTGCCAACCTTTCAAACATCACTCTGTTAAGTGGTAGCTCGTTTGGATCAATGAAGATGCCTCTGGCATTGCGTCGAACACCTTGTGAGAACGCACAGAGCGCGGCCAAAGCGTGCGAATTGCACGCGGTGGCATCGACTCCTGCCGCTCTACTGCTGCCTTCCCTGCTCATCTCAATCCTTTTCCCGGATCACCACGTCACCCCTGGTCCCCGCCGACATCCCACCTTGACCCGTAGCACCGGCCACCGCCGTCCACGCCGTCCGGAGGCGCCGCCCGACGAAACCCACTGTGCCACGTCTCTGTCGGCGCCGTTCCGCCTTAATGGCCAACGGCCAAGGCCATACGCGGCAGCCACCGACCTCGCCACGTAGCACCGGCCTCGCTGACCCTCGCCACCGACCGCGGTTCGCCATGAATGGCCGCCGCCGCCGTCAGCTCGGGCACGGCACCGCCCAGACGCGTGGCTCGTTCCCAAGCCAGCCAGCGCACTCTCGCGCAACCGCCAACCCTCCTGAGCTGATCCTCAACTCACCAACCTCGCCGCCGCCCACGTTCTGCCTTAAATGGCCGCCGCCGACGTGCCTTCCTCAGGAAGCCGCGGCACCGCCTTCCCCCTCCCTATAAATCCACCCCCGAGCTCGGCTAACCCATAACCACCACTTCCTCCTCCTCCCACAAGACCCCAACACAGCCACATGGCCGGGAGGGGTCGTCTTCTTCCTCTCCGACACCCACTGTCATCGCCACTCCTCGGATGATTCCGGCGCCACCCGAGCCTCCCCCTCTCCACTCTCTTCACCACTGGCCTCCTTGAGCCACCACCAATCGGTTCCACCTCTCAATTCCATGCGGGATGGCCTGTAGAGGAAACACCCCTCTCACCCGACGGCGTCGTCCGCCGGAGAGCCCGCCGCCGACAACTCCGTCCATCTCAGCTACCACGGCGGGCACTGGGAGAACCGCCTCTCGCTTCCGAATCCAACGATGGCCTCGGCTCCTCGAATGGCGCTGCCGTTCACCGGCGGCGACCGCCGGAGCGCCGCCTCTGTTCTGTCGAAGGAGACGACGCGCGCCGCGACCAGTCAAACCTGACTGGTGGGCCCGTGGGACCCACAGTCAGTGACTAGGGTCAGGCCAGCGCGGATTAAGTGAAGGCGTATTCCGTGAATACGTCTTCGACGTCGCCGCTTCCCGCACAGCCGACCGACTGGGCTCGGCCCAGTGGCACCACGGGCTAATTTGCGCACAGGGCACATCTCTGCTTCTTCCCTTTTTCCTATTTCTGCATGTTTTAAAATAATTCCATAGTAGCCATTTCTACTCTAAAATTGGTAATTGAAATTTCTGTAGGTTTCTAAAATCATGCTCTGTTTATTTAAATTAGGTGAACATTTTTTTCCTATATATAGTTTCTGTTTAATCATTTAAACATTGCTTTTAATCATATATTCCAACTTAGTAATTCCATAAGTAATTCAAATATGCTCTAAATAAATTAATTCTTTTTCTGTTATTTCTTAAACATTCCCTAGTTTATTTTAGTATTTATTTCAAAAACATTTGAAATACTTTTTAGCACTGTCTTTGAATTGTGTGGTGATTTAAGTATTTTGAAATAGGAAATGGAGGGGAGATAATATTTTCAAAACTTTTGGTATGCACCCAATGCTTCTGCATGTTCAAGGCAAGCATCTTGAACACTTGATATGGTGAATGCTTGACAATTGTTTGCTAGTATATTTTTAGCATGGTTTGATGCTTTTAATAGAATTTGCTTATGGGTAGTGATATAGCATACATGCATGGTCATGTTTTCTCTTGCATGCATATCATATAAGTCCTAACATGCATAAGTTATGAGAACCCAGGAGTGTGCTCCTGCTTTGGACGTGCCGGTGGGCACGGGCCATATTTGACACAGTGGTGTCATGAGATATATGTGGAAGCAGGCAAGGGTTGTGGCCCTGTCCTGATGATATGGTTGAAAGGAAGTTTTGTTGTGCTAACCACTGCAGGGAACATAAGCCTCCTGAGTCGACCGTAGATCGAGTCTTGTTCCGGTAACCCCCATACTTGTTCCGTGCTGCCACGGGTCCTTCCGGAAGGAGGGTACGGCTTAGTAAGTTGATAACCCCTGTTCGGGTGCACACCACCCAGAGAACTACGATGAAGGTTGTAGCCGTCATCGCGTCAGGGGCATGGGTGTTTCCGGTTGTAGCCGAGAGGGGGGCACCCCTTGTAATCTGCGCGTTTAATAGTGATCCCATGCTTTTCGGAGGTTGTAGCCTCCCTGACTTAAAGTTTTCTGGAGCGATGCTTTGGGTGATTCCTGGCATCTGGACGGTGTGTGCGCGTCAGGAGTGTTTTCAACCCAAAGACCGTAATGGGAATTAGTCAGTGTCACGATACTGACTAAAGAAATCCTATACTTGTGGGTAAAGAGTACACCCTCTGCAGAGTTTAAAAACCTATTCGAGTAGCCGTATCCGCGGTTAAGGACTACAGTCTGGGTTGGTCAAGTGTCGGTCTTAGAGTCGGTCTCCGGAGGAAAGAATTAAGATTTAACATGGTTTATTTTTAACTATTGTTGCTACTGGCATTATAATGATTTTTATTGAAGCTATGATTATTATTATTGTGGACTAACTCGTTTCCCTTATTTTATTATCAGAGTGTCTCAGGGGCTGGCTGGACTACCCCGGACACTCGTATTTATTTTCAAGACCTTTCGGTGGCGTCCCTCGAGTGTCAGGCGGTTCTATCACGCCACTACTCTTGTGGACACCCGACTGGCATTTCTTTTCAAGACCGACCGTGGTGTCACTTGACATCCGACCGGCATTTCTTTTATATTTTATTGATACTAATATTTATTTTCTGCACTAACTATTATTCACCATGCCATGTTTTAATTCCTGTCAGCATGCATTTAATATAAGTCTATCATGAGCATATGCATATAGTTTAATTCATCATGACCATATAATTGTTTACTGCATTTGTTATATCATTTGTCCATGATGTTTGCGAGTACATTCAAACGTACTCACAGGCTTGTCCCTGGCTATTTACTTGGCCAGGTTAGGAGTTCTACGGGGAAAACCACAGCGACGTCCGTGCGAAGCCTAGGAGTACAGCCACGCGGGATAGGAGTTATCCGGGTCAGCTGTTCCTGTGGGAATGGAGCCCCATCGATGTTGGAGATCCACAAGCCAATTCCTTCATCCACCACTGGAGTCATTGTTGTATTAGTAGACCTTTATGGTCTTGTATCAAATTCTTGTAAATGCTTGGTAATCTGTAACAAGGAGGTGTCCACCAGTAACAGTAATCCTGGGCTGGTGATGACACTAGGGGTTAATTTCTGGAATATTGTGTTCCCGAAATCCGGCCCCGACAGCAGTCTTGGATTTGGCTTCGGGTATAACCATGGTGGTGAAATACCGGTCTTCTTTTAGGACGCTCTTGGCCCATCTGACACGGAACATCGGGACCTTCTCTCCAGCGTAGCTCAGCTCCCAGATCTCCTCGATCCTTCCGTAGTATCTGTCCTTATCATTACCGGTGTAGGATTCCATCGTTACCCCGGAGTTCTGATAACCATCGCTCTTCATGTCCTTGGCCTCGGTGTAGAATGTGTAGCCGTTGATATCGTACGCCTCATAGGTCATCAGGTTGTGCTCGACGCCCTGTGACAAGGAGAATATGAGTTGTTCTTCCGCAGAAGAATCATCATGTAAAGGGTACGACAGAAGCTTCTGCTTGAACCAACGCGTGAAACATGAGTTGTGCTCTTTGATTATATCTCCGTCCGTCCTCTGTTGGCCTCGGTCATTGTATGTCTTCTCAATAAAGGTTTTGTGCTGAACCACCCAAGGATCGACCACGTCTATGTGTTGTAGCGCGACTAGGTTTGCTCTTTCAAAGTCGGCGAGTCGACCCTCGAAGTCGACATGCATTTCGCGGCGACCCTCACGGTGACCCGATCCAGCGAGCCTTCCGAGGTGCCTGTTGACGGGCAGACCAACGGGGTTCTCGATGCCTAGATAATTCGTGCAGTACGAGATGCACTCTTTGGTCAGAAAGCCCCTGGCTATGCTTCCCTCTGGACGTGACATGTTGCGAACGTATCCTTTGATGACACCATTCATCCTTTCGAACGGCATCATGCTGTGTAGGAACGTCGGCCCGAGTTGGATGATATCGTCCACGATATGGACCAGCAGATGCACCATAACGTCGAAGAATGCGGGTGGGAAGTACATCTCAAGCTCGCATAGTATCACCATGATCTCTTCCTGTAGCCTTCTGAGTTGCCTCACGCCAACAGACTTCCGAGAGATGACGTCGAAAAAGTTGCATAGGCCAAATAGGGTTTCACGGACGTGCGCGTCCATGATACCACGGATTGCAACTGGAAGTATCTGCGTCATCAGCACGTGACAGTCGTGAGACTTCATCCCGCTGAACTTCAGCTTCGCCCGGTCTAGGTATCTGCTTATCTTCCCCGCGTAACCGTAAGGAAGTTGTACTCCTACGAGGCAGGTGAAAAACTGCTCGATCTCCTCCTGACTTAGAGTGAAGCACGCGGGAGGGTAGTCATTTCCGGTCTTCTTGGCCTTTTTGCCTTTGCGACGACTTTCTGTGTCCTGCTTTGCCTCATCATCATCATCATGATCATCATATATAGAGTGAAGCTCCTGCCTGATGCCCATAGATTTCAAGTCTGCCCTTGCTTTCGGCCCATCTTTGGTCCTCTCTGGCATGTTGAGCAGGGTACCAAGCAGACTCTCGCACACGTTCTTCGTGATATGCATTACATCAAGGCTGTGTGGCACACGGTGGATCTTCCAGTACGGCAAGTCCCAGAAAACAGACCTCGTTTTCCATACCTTCAGCAGCGGCTCTGGCGCCTTTCGCTTCTTTCCCTGCTCTGGCGCCTTTTTCTTCTTTCCCGGCAGTGGGCAATCTTTCCAATTTTTCAACAGCTCGTCTATTTCCTCGCCGCTCCTCGTACGCGGGCGTCCTCGGGGTTCGGTTTCACCATCGAACAGATCCTTGCGTTTTCTCCACAGGTCATCGTCGCGAAGCCACCTTCGATGTCCCATGAACACGGTTTTTGAAGACCCGGGATCTCTATCTAGCTGGCGATACGTTGTGTCATCCATGCACCTGACGCATCCAGAAAATCCGTGGACCACCTGCCCCGCGACATATCCGTAACCGAGATAGTCGTGCACCGTCGTGAGCAGCGCGGCTCTCATAGGGAAATATTCTTTCTTTGCGGCGTCCCACGTATTGGCTGGCGTTTTCCACAGCGTGTCTAGCTCCTCTTTCAGCAGCCCCAGATACAGATTGATGTCGTTCCCTGGTTGTTTCGGTCCTTCAATTAGCATACTCATGTGAATGTACTTCCTCTTCATGCACAACCTGGGGGGAAGGTTGTACATCCACACAAACACAGGCCAGGTGCTATGTGTGCTTCTCTGGCTGCCAAACGGGTTGACTCCATCGGTGCTCGCGCCCAGCACGATGTTCCTTGGATCGTTCCCAAATTCTAGGTCTTCGAAGTTCAACGCTTGCCACTGGCTCGCATCCTTAGGGTGACTCAGCATCTTGTCTTTTTTATCTATCTCCGGATCATTTGCGTCATCTTCTCGCTTCTTCTCCTCCCTATCCGCGTGCCAACGCAGAAGCTTTGCTACCTTAGGGTCCGCGAAATACCGCTGCAGACGAGGAGTGATCGGAAAGTACCACACCACTTTTCGAGGAGCTTTCTTCCTCTTCTTGTATCGAGTGACGCCGCACACCGGACATATGGTAGACTTCGCGTGCTCGTCCCGATAAATGATGCAATTGTTCATGCACACATGGTATTTCACGTGCGGTAAATCCAGAGGACACACGATTTTCTTCGCCTCCTCCAAACTGGTGGGGCACTTGTTCCCCTTGGGAAGACGTTCGTGCCAGAATGACATGTTCTCGTCGAAGCATGCGTCGGTCATTTTGTGTTTTACCTTCATCTCCAGAGCCATGAGCGTTACTTTCAGGCGGGTATCCTCGGGCCTGCATCCTTCATACAATGGAGTAACCGCGTCTAACTCAAGTTGATCCATCTTGGCTTTCTCTCGGGCGGCAGCTCTTGCGTTATCGGTCTGCTTGATAAGCAGCTCTTGAATATGAGGGTCCTGCACCCAGCCCATCGATGGTTCAGCATCTTCATGATCATGCCCGTCGTCTGCTCCGGCATCTTCCTCATCATCATGTCCTGCATCTTCTACATGATGACTGTGTACAGCATCACCGTCGTGATCATCTCCTGGGGATTCTTCGTCTTCTCGCCCGCCCGAGCCGCGGTGGTTGTCTTGCTGCCCTTCCTCATTTCTTGCCCGGCCCCCATGGACGACTTCGTAGTCATCTTCATCACCTTGCCACCGATAGCCATCCATGAAACCACGCAAGAGCAGGTGGTCCCGCACCTGCCCGGAATCCGGGTCCGCAATAAGGCTCTTCAGCTTGCATCTTCGACACGGACATCTTATCTCCGTCTCGTTCTTTTGAAGCATCTTGGCCTTCGCGGACCTCAAAAACCTATTCACGATGCCTTCGGTCATCGTGCGCACCATGGTCGCCCTGCGGGGTAGAGCAAAACGATATTTTAGAACCAAGAAAAAATTTGCCATGACTTTCCCTAAAAATAGGACAAAAATGAATGCTTAATGCCAAAATTCTCACCGAAACGGAAATGAATCAACATTCCGGGAAAATATTGGCAACTATCGCATTTCAAATATCGGTACACCTCCAAACACAAACACATATGCAACACAACAAACCTATGCAACACCACAAACATACATAGATCTAGCTAGGCCATAAAAGTGCATGTGCACATTGTTTGTATGGAGAACAACATAAATATAGCTTCCCCCCATACTTACCTACCAAAACAAGGTAATTTAACCACTTAATTTGAATGAATATATGGTGGAAATGAGGTGAAAAAGAGGAGGGACCCGAGAGGAGAGGAGGTGGAGAGAATGAAGAAGTGGGGGGGGGAAGTGAGTGTGGTAGAGAGGCTGTCCAAAATATCTTGTTGCTGCCCGCATACTAATGGCGCACCAACTACAAATGCGCCATTAATAATCAAGGTTACTAATGGCGCATTTATAGTTGGTGCGCCATTACAAGTTTTGCAAAAAAAACATACTAATGGCGCACTGCCGCACAGTGCGCCATTACTAGTTCAAACTAGTAATGGCGCACTCTGGGACAGTGCGCCTTTAGTAGTTTTGTAAAAAAAGAATAAAAAATATCATAAAAAAAGAGCATTAATGGCGCACTTTACTGCAGGTGCGCCATTACTATTTACAACTAGTAATGGCGCAGTATTCATGGATGCGCCATTAGTATGTTTGGACAGGCGCGCTAGTTAAAAAAAAACTTCTTGATACTAATGGCGCACTCCGGGCAAGGTGCGCCATTAGTACTTCGAACTCTAATGCCGTATCTGTTGCTGGTGCGCCATTACTATATACTAATGGCGCACTTCCTGTCTGGTGCGCCATTAGTATCAATTCCATCTATAGCCCTTTTCCTAGTAGTGTGGGCCTAGCTACAGATGGGCCGGCCTGGACTGGGCTATCTCTCTCTCTCTCTCTCTCTCTCTCTCTCTCTCTCTCTCTCTTCCTCTCTCTAATATCCCAATTACAGAAAAATAGCAAGAAGAAAATGAGAAGAAGGAAGGGTTAGAAAAAGAATTTGGACATGGGGTAAAATTCCTTGGACTCACAAAAATGTAAGTTATTTAAATAAAATCGACGGAAGACTTATGGGAGATGAAGATTCAAAAAAGTTTGAACAAAAGTCAAACTATTTGAATTTACAAAAACCCTTTTGATGGAATCCAAAAGGGGTGGGATTTGAGGATGTGGCTTAACTCAGCCAATATGATTTATGGGCAAAGGTTGAGGCCGAGAATGGAGTTGGAAAGGCAAGGAATTTCTACAATTTTGTTATGGTGATTCCAAAGTTAATGGAATATTTTTAATATCTCCATAATTATTAGAAGGATATGTTATAAAGAGAAATCATCATGTGAATTCCCTCGATTTAAATAGATCAAACGATCTATGCAATTTATTTAGTTGAGATTTATAAATTAAATGACATGATGGCATGATGACATGATGCATTGCAAAAACTAAATAAAACACACGGCGAAACCCGGAATAGCTGGAAGTCTTTTGGAGCGTCGGTCTTGGGGCGTCACAATACCCAGTACTCAGTTTTCTTTTGGTGTTGAAGAAGATGGTGGTGGTGATGAAGTAGATGTGATCATGTCCTTCAAGATCAATTGATTTTCTAATCTGCGTATGACACTCCGAAGGAAGGCGATGTGCTCTTGATGTAGAATATTTTCACGGGTGAGGTATTTATTCTGCACACGAACCGTTTCCATGATCCGAAAGGCTGAAATTTCAGTAGTGGTAAGAAGAGCATAGTAGGGCTTAAGGATATCTTCTTCTTCCTCCTCTGTCGGTGGTGCTTGCTCGACTGCCGGTGCTTGATCACCGACAACCTTCTTGCCTTGGTACTCTTCTGCAGCTTCTACGGGTTCTTCACTCTTCAGCTCGATCTTCATCAGCCAAGCATCTTCTTCCATCAGGTTGGAGGAGGAGGAAGACATGATGCCTAGCTTGGTAGATCTGACCGAAAACTGGAATAAAAGAAAACAAAAGATTTCTCTATGATACGGTGGTCAACAGGTTCGGGGAGTATATAAAGAATTTTTATCTTGGGAAACAAGCAAGTTGCAGAAAAATGGAGTCCGGAAGGTACCCGAGGTGGGCACAGCCCACCTAGGCGCGCCAAGCATGCCTAGCGCGCCCTGGCGTCATGTGCCCACCAGGGTGCGCTTCTCGGTAGTTTCCTATTTTCCTATTTTTGTAAATATTCCAAAATTGATAAAAAGTATTTTTGCGGATTTTTCGGAGTCCGTTTACTTACCGTATCACATACCTCCTTATTTTGACGATTCTGGAAAGGCACTTTTATGTGTTCCTCTAGTGCCAAAGTTTGGATAATATTGATTTCAACATTAATAGGCATACGTGAGATATAATGCTTTATTCGTTTCCCATTAAAATCCTTCGGGTTACTTCCTTCGAAATTATTTATCTTGATGGATCCAAAAAAAATAAACCTCCTTGATAGGGGCCTTCCCATTTAGAGAGGAGTTTGCATGCGAAGAACCTGAAACGAGAGTTGTACAAAAGAACATATTCTCCGACATTGAACTCATGCTTCTGGATTCTTTTATCATGCCATATTTTAACTTTTTCTTTAAATAACTTGGCATTTTCATAACCTTGGGTTCTCCATTCATCTAATGAGCTAATATCAAATAACCTCTTTTCACCAGCAAGTTTAAAATCATAGTTGAGTTCCTTGATTGCCCAAAAACCTTTATCTAACTCAAGAGGCGAATGACAAGCTTTACCATAAACCATTTTATACGGAGACATACCCATAGGATTTTTATAAGTTGTTCTATAAGCCTAAAGTGCACCATCTAATTTCTTAGATCAATTCTTCCTGGACCTATTAACAGTCTTTTGCAAAATTAATTTTATTTCTCTATTACTAAGCTCAACTTGACCACTAGACTGAGGATGATAGGGTGATGCAATTCTATGGTTAACATCATATTTAGCAAGCATTTTACGGAAAGCACCATGAATAAAGTGTGAACCACCATCAGTCATTAAATATCTGGGAACTACAAACCTTGGGAAAATAACTTCTTTAAGAATTTTAATAGAGATGTTGTGATCAGCTGTCATGCCCAAGATGCGATTCTATCCCTATCACGTGATGAACTCGAGACTGGGGCACAACCGCATTTCGGGCGCTTAGCAAGATAGATATCATTACATCATACCATTACATAAATAGATGGGGATACATGCAAGTCATACGATAGCCACATGAATACAACACATCATACACAACATCCAACTACGGATGAAAAACATGAAAAGCACAACGACATCCATCCTGCTATCCCAGGCTGCCGACCAGGAACCTATACCAAGACTGATGAAGAAGAAGAAGAAGAAAGAACTCCAACACAAGTAAACATCGCTCTCACATCAAGTCATGGGACACCTATATCTACAACTGATGTTGTAGTATCTATGAGCCACGAGGACTCAGCAATCCCATAACCATGGGTATCAAGACTAGCAAAGCTTAATGGTTATGGAAAGGATAGTGGTGAGGTTGCAGCAGCGGCTAAGCAATGTATGGTGGCTAACTTACGAGTACAAGAATAATAAGATCATCTACACAAACGGTCGCAAACTAGTAATGATCACTAAGTGATCCTGAACTACCTACGAGTCAAATATAACCCCACCGTGTTCTGTTCTCAAATTTAAAAGAGACGATCATGGTTACTCACGTGGTTGGTGTATTTTATTTCGTATCCTCTGTCAAGTTCTCTACAACCGGATATTAAGAAATTCCAATCTGCCACATAACCGTGGGCACGGATTTCGAAAGATCATAACCCTGCAGGGGTGTCCCAACTTAGCCCATCATAAGATCTCACGATTAGCCGAGGTAAAACCTCTTATCTTAGGGACAACCCGACCAGACTCGGAATCCCGATGCACAAGACATTTCGACAATAGTAAAACAAGTCCAGCAAGACCTCCCGGCATGCCGACACCCTGATAGTAGCCGCGTGTATCTAGTCTCAGGCCACGTCCGGATGAGCGACGCGTACGGGAGCCAGATACCCCAAGTTGCCAAGGGGCGGCCCCGCAAAGTGCTCTAGTTTGGTTCAACACTCATGAGGAGCACTGTCCCGGGTTGTAAATTAAGTTTGCGGGTAGCGCTAACTCCCTATGCAAGTTTTAGTTATTAGGCAAATGGTAAAACCAATGTTGGGCCTTGTTGGAGGAGTTTTATTCAAAGCGAACTGTCAAGGGGGGCCCATAAACCCCAACCGTGTTAGGAACACAAAATCAAGGAACATAACACCAGTTTATCGGTTCTTAAGGCGGCATGAGTGGAACAAAACACCGAGCAAATGGCCAAGCCTTCCACCCATTGCCAAGTATATAAGTGCATTAATTTAAGTAAGGTATTGTGATATTCCCAAGATATCCAAGTTCCAACATGGAGCAATCTTCATCTTCACCTGCAACTAACAACGCTAAAAGAGGGGCTGAGCAAGTGGTACCATAGCCATTCAACGATTTGTTGGGATGGTGTCAAAGGTTAGAGGTTTCATGGAAACAATGAGAGGCTGACAAACAAATAGATAGGTAGTGTGACATATAGCGATAGCATCGAGACAACTATCGTAGCAATGATAGTAATGAGATCCAAGGTGACCGTCATGTTGCCTAAGATCCCGCTAGGAAGAAGAACGAGTCCATGAAGAAGACGAATACACGAAGACGAACAAGCGTAGATGAACGAATCCTCACGATCGCAACGAAACATGTACTAACAAGAAGAAGCTAACCACATGGTAAACACACAACCATAAAACATTGCATGATGCACAACCAAGTATGATACATGTACGATTTAATGATTCATGGCATGGCAAAGTGCACAAACCATACTACAAGTTAAGTGGAGCTCGATATGCAATGAGTTGCATATTGACGGAACACCACATTCAATTATTTAGTTCCCTCTCGTTATGAACCCAACAAGTTTAAATGTTCTTAACATGGCAAGAGGTGCAACCAATTAAACTACACTATCTAAGGAATTTAAATGGGGTTGGAAACAACAAACAACAATTTCGGAAAATCCCCATGTGCATATTTCACATTTGGTACTGTTCTACCTATAAACATTATTTTAAAGTTGTTAAACAGCAAAATAAAGTGCACCAAGTTAATCTATGCATTTTTATACACCATTTACATATAAAGTTTATTAAATTTGGAGCTACGGTTATTTAGTTATAAATAAAACCATTTGAACATGTTATTTATGTAAAATAAAAAAATAGCAACTTTAAACATTTTTAACACGGATGTAAGTTGGTTATTATGAAACTACATGAAATTCTAAACATTTTACATGAAGAAATCATTTTAATTCGATGCACGGTTAATTCTATATGAAAATTACAAAATGCAAAACTATGCTGAAATATGTGCAGTTTTGTATGCAAAAGAACGGACAATAGGAAGAGGATGACAAGTGGGGCTAGGAGAGTGGTCAACCGAGTCAATGCAGAGAGGTCAACAGGGGCACTAGGTCCTAGCTATCATACTCAAGGGGATGGCAAAAGAAAATAGTCAAATAATTGCCACGACAGGGACTTGATCCCAGTATCTCCCAGGTGAAAGATGCAGCGCTAGCCTGGTGGCTAGCGCTGCATCTTTCACCTGGGAGATACTGGGATCAAGTCCCACAGGCTAGGTGCGGTGCTTGTGAGATAATTGAGCTCGGTCCTAGATAAAACAGGGCAGGAGTTGATCTCTGGAGAGGTGTGAAACACAGAATAAAACTGTAGCTGTGGGGATTTGAAGCATAATTGGTTTGCTTCCAACATTTCGCATTGCGAATATTTGGCAAGCCAACATTTGGCAAAACCAAAAGTTGCCAATCTTTGGCAACCTTCTATGAGATTGGCAACGAAAATTGGCAAGCTACCAATCTCTAGCCAACATTTGGCAGCTGCCAAAATTTGGCATGCCAACTTTTGGCATCTAACCAATTATGCTCTTCATCCCTGGTCACCCAGGTACATATAGGTGGCGCTAGCCAGCAGCACTGAAGTAATTTTGTGTTGAGATGGTAGACCAGTGTTTAACTAAACAAACAGATCGAGCAAACCTGACGAAAACAGTAGAAACAAGAACTGGCCTTAGATGTGCTCGCGGAAGAGATCAACGAAGGAAAACTTGGGCGTGGTGTGCATCGCGGGTGCTTGCAGGGGTGCAGATGAAGCGAGTGTGTGCGTGTGAGACAGGACATGAATCAAAATAAAATAAAATAAAATCAGGGTCGCTGGGATTTTAACCCCAGATCCCTTGGGGTTGAAAGACTGGATGACCAGCTGGGCTGGCTGTGGATTGGTGCCATGTACAGGACATGGCTCCTTTTTAATAAATTGAAGGCCCGATCCTGGACCTCCATGGATGTACAGATGACACAGAACTCCGGCGATTGCTAGCGGCTAGGAGAAGTGGCGGCTGCGTCTGAAACCCAGTGGCGAGCATGCGCGGGTTGCAGGTGTTGGCTCGGTTGGGCAAAGACAGGAGCCGTGGCGAGGCATGGCCAGGCATACGCGTCCATGTGTGGGTGTGCGCGGGAAGAAACATGTTTCCATGTGGCGAAGCACAGCGAGGCGAGGCTATGTGCGAGTTGCAGCACGAGCTCGGGCTGCGGGGCACTGCTCTAGCGTGCGCGTAAGCCAGAAGTAAATGAAACAGAAGGATCCTAAGCCTACTGTTGCATGGAAACATGCAGGTGGCCATTGGAGGAGCTCCGGCGACAACGACGCGCGGGGGCGCTTTTGGCCGAGAAGGAATCGGTGGGAACTTGAGCCAAGTCACATGATGCAATCGAGCAAAACAAGGACATGGGGAGGACCAGGTTCTCACCACAAACACGCGAGCATGCTTGAATTGTTGAGAGGTGGTTGGAGACAGCCGAAATCGAGGACGCTCATCGGTGGAGGCCTTCCTACCTCAGGAAAGAAGAAGCAGAGGAGTGGATGACATGGGCGACGGCGGGAAGACGATCCGCGACATAGAGGAAGTTGTCGATGTCGGGGTACTCCTGGTCGCCTTTTTTGTGGCTGGGCTTGACGGAGAGCACTCCGACGATGAGCACATGCTCCTGCACTCTCTCGAGTCTCTCACGGGGAAGGAGGAGGAAGGCAGGGGAGATTCTCTTGGGTGGCGGCGGAGATGGGGAAAGAGGGGGATCGGGGAAACCCTAGGGATGCAGCGATGTTTTTTATGGGAGGCTGAGAGGGTCGACGTGGAGCTCAGCGTCCACGGGTGGCAATGTGCTCGGTGACATGGAGTTACTAAGAGGAGGATGGGGAAGAAGAACCGTAATGTACCGGTCAATACATTTCTACTGGTCTGGGCTCAAAATGTTAAGTGGAGGTGGGCTTCTCTCTCTCTCTTATCTGATTTATGTCTTTCCTTTTCTATTTATCACATAAACAGAAATAAAGAGAAAAGTACATAGGGTTTGGAGTGGAATCAGGGAGATAGGGACATATTTCTGGAGACCGTGAAATATGCCTAATTTAATAAAAATGGCTTACGAGTTTTACAGGCTATCGATTTAACCAAGTTTGAATTTAATTCGAACTTGCCTGAGTTGAAAACCCAACGAAACCAACCCAAATGGGCAGAATTATATAGAGGATGACCCTACATAACAGATGTGATTTATGGGCACAAGATGAACATTTATGGAGGGACTAAAAACCAAACATACGGATCTATGTTCAATATGTATGAATCTGAAACCCTTACAAAAGAGCTATGATGGGGATGAAATTGGAGTGTGGCTGGACATATAACAATCGGATTATGACCAAAGTTTGGGACACAATTGAATAAGTGAAAATGCAACTCAAATAGAGGAAGAATAGGGAAAGATGGGAGTAGCACATTGGGTTTTAGAAACTTGGTTGAAACCAAGTTGAAGTTGATCAATGCGTAAAAACAGAAAGGATCAAAGAGAAGAAGGAATGGCAATGCGCATGAATAGTAAGAGAAAACTAGCACACAATAATATGTAGATGATGATGCATGATGCAAAAGCAACAACAAAATGACAAGGTCAATATCACATCATGAAGCATATAACAAAGCAAGCGAGAAGACCACGGAAAAAAACAAGGATGGCATAATGAAATATAATTGAAGATGAACATGATGCAAGAAGCAAAATATGACAATGGCACTCATCATGCTCATGGCATAAACATATAGGAATGAAATATGCAAAAAAAATTATGATAATCCAACAAACACAATAAACACACGACAACAACGAAAACAAAAGGGAAAGCATCTAGAGCATCGGTCTCGGGGTGTCACATCAGCACTACTGGTTGGAATAGCTTCTACCCATTTAGTAACATAATCAACATCAACCAAAATATGTGTATACCCATTAGAGGAAGGAAAAGGTCCAATGTAATCAAATCCCCGAACATCAAATGGTTCAACAGCAAGTGAATAATTCATAGGCATTTCTTGACGCTTACCAATATTACCTATCCTGTGACATTCATCACAGGATGAGGCGAACTTACGAGCATCTTTAAAGAGAGTAGGCCAATAAAATCCAGACTGCAATACCTTTTGAGCAGTTATATCTCTAGCATGATGTCCTCCACATGCTTCGGAGTGACACTTCCGAAGGATTTCTCCATGTTCATGCTCAGGTACACGACATCTAATAATACCATCTACTCCTTCTTTATAAAGATGTGGGTCATCCCAAAAGTAATGTCTTAAATCATAAAATAACTTTTTCTGTTGTTGATAAGTGAAACTAGGTGGTAAACATTTAGCAACAATGTAATTAGCATAGTCATCATACCAAGGAGTACTATAAGTGACATTTATTGCAGCTAAATGCTCATTAGGAAAACTATCATCAATAGGTAGTGGGTCATCAAGCACATTTTCAAGTCTAGACAAGTTATCAGCTACGGGATTCTCAGCTCCTTTTCTATCAGTGATATGCAAGTCAAATTCTTGTAGCAAGAGAACCCACCATATAAGTCTAGGTTTAGCATCTTTCTTTTCCATAAGATATTTAATAGCAGCACGGTCAGTGTGAACAGTTACTTTTGAATCAACAATGTATGATCTAAACTTTTCACAAGCAAACACAACTTCTAAGAATTCTTTTTCTGTGGTAGCATAATTCTTTTGAGCACTGTCTAGAGTTTTACTAGCATAATGAATAACGTTCAGTTTCTTATCAACTCTTTGTCCTAGAACAGCACCAACAGCATAATCACTAGCATCACACATAATTTCAAAAGGTAAGTTCCAATCAGGTGGTTGAATTATAGGTGCATAAGTTAAACCTTTCTTAAGTGTTTCAAAGGCCTCAAAGCAATTATCATCAAAAACAAAAGGAACATCCTTTTGTAAAAGGTTATTGAGAGGTCTAGAAATTTTAGAAAAGACCTTGATAAATCTCCTATAGAAACAAGCATGACTTAAGAAACTACAAATACCTTTGATATCCTTGGGACATGGCATTTTCTCAATTTCATCAACCTTCGCTTTGTCCACTTTGATACCCTTTTCGTAAATCTTATGACCCAAATTAATACCTTCATTAACCATAAAGTCGCATTTCTCCAAATTCAATACAAGACTTGTTTGTTCACATCTCTGCAAAACTCGATCAAGATTTCTTAAACAATCATCAAATGACTTCCCATAAACGGACAAATCATCCATGAAAACCTCTACAATCTTTTCACAAAAGTCAGAGAATATAGCAGTCATACATCTTTGAAAGGTAGCAGGTGCATTGCATAAACCAAAACGCATATGTCTATAAGCATAAGTTCCAAAGGGACAAGTAAAAGTAGTCTTTTCTTGATCAGGTTGAGAAACAGGTATTTGTGAAAAACCAAAGATTCCATCAAGGAAGCAAAAGTGTGTGTGCTTTGATAATCTTTCTAGCATTTGATCAATAAAAGGTAGAGGGTAATGATCTTTTCTAGTGGCTTTATTTAATTTTCTAAAATCAATAACCATTCTATAGCCTGTAACAATTCTTTGTGGAATAAGTTCATTCTTATCATTAGGAACAACAGTAATACCTCCCTTCTTAGGAACACAATGAACGAGACTTACCCATCTACTATCAGCTATAGGTTAGATTATACTTGCTTCCACAAGTTTTAATATTTCTGTTCTTACCACTTCTTTCATCTTTGGGTTTAACCAACATTGATGATCGACAACTGGTTTAGCATCAGGTTCCATATTAATATTATGCTGACATAGAGTGGGGCTAATGCCCTTTAAATCATCAAGAGTATATCCAATAGCAGCTTGGTGCTTCCTTAGAACTTTCAATAATATTTCTTCTTCATGTTCTGAAAGGTTAGCACTAATAATAACATGATATATCTTCTTTTCATCAAGATAAGCAAATAACATGCCCATCTACATTTTCTTCCAAGAGATCCTTGACCATAGCAATATTAGGCTCTACTTTAATTTTTTCATCAGATTTAGGTGCTCTAATATAGCTTTTGTTAACCACAATTGAAACTTTAGCATGTTCCTTTATCCTAACAATGAAAGGTGGTCTTTCAATTAAGCGGTAGGAACAACTAGATCAATATTATAAAGTATAGTTTCTTCTTTAACTAGTACCGGTTCTTTAATTTCTTCTTTAACAGGTGGGTGATATTTGAACCACTTCTCTTTGGGGAGATCAACATGAGCAGCAAAAGATTCACAAAAGGAGGCTACTATCTCAGATTCAAATCCAAATTTAGTTCTAAACTTTGAAAAGGCATCGGTACTTATAAAAGATTTAACACGGTCATACTTAAGCTTAATACTTGACTCTTTACCTTCATCGAGTTCTCAATCTTCAGTGTTACGTTTAACTCTTTCTAAAAGATCCCAGCGGAATTCGATAGTTTTCTTCATAAAGGAACCAACACAAAAGTATCAAGCATGGATTGATCATTACGAGAGAGTCGAGCATAAAAATTCTGAATAATAATTCCTCTGGAGAGCTCATGATTGGTGCATGAATATAACATTGACTTAAGCCTCCCCCAAGCTTGAGCAATACTTTCTCCTTCACGAGGCCAAAAATTACATATATAATTCCGATCACGATGAACTAGATGCATATGATAATATTTTGGTGAAACTCCATTTTCAATCGGTTCCAGTTCGAAGATCCAATATCATCGCATAGCCTATACCATGCTAATGCTTTTTCCTTCAAAGATAAAGAAAAAACCTTCTACATAACTTTATCTTTGGGTAGACCTACAAGCTTAAATAATCCACAAATTTGTTCCACATATATCAAGTGCATATCAGGATGTTCGGTTCCATCTCCTGCATAAGGATTAGCTAGCAGTTGTTCTATCATACCCAAAGGAATTTCATAATCAATATTTTTAGTAGGTGCAGCGGGTTGAGGGGTATCTAATTGTGGTTCCGGTCGAGGTGAAGATACCCCGAACAAACCCCTCAAAGGATTGTTCTCCATAGTAACAAGTGACAATAAATTTCAGCACACTATATGAATGTTTCCTTACCAATTTCCACTTACCAGAACCGCTTCACTCCCCGGCAACGGTGCCAGAAAATTTCCTTGATGACCCACAAGTACAAGGGATCAATTGTAGCTCGTTTCGATAAGTAAGAGTGTCGAACCCAATGTTGAGCAGAAGGAACTGACAAGTGTTTCTCAGTAAGGTAGTGTCTGCAAGAGCTAAAATTGCAAGTAGCAGAGTAGTTTGATAGCAATATAATTTTGTAATGAGCGAGTACCGATAATAGTAGAAAGTATGCATTAAGATATCCCAATCCATTTATGGAAAAGGACAGGCCAAAACGGTCTCTTATAATAAGCAAAGCGTTCTTGATGGTACATGCAATTTCATCTAGTCACTTTCATCATGTTGGTATAATTCGTGTTCGCTACTTTGATAATTTGATATGTGGGTGGATCGGTGCTTAGGTGCTTTTCTTACTTGACCAAACCTCCTACTTATGATTAACCCTCCCGCAAGCATCCACAACTATGAGAAAAGTATTAAGAATAAATTCTAACCACAACATTAAACTTTTGGATCCAATCGGTCCCTTACGGAATAGTGCATAAACTAGGGTTTAAGCTTCTATCACTCTCGCAACCCACCATCTAATTACTACTCAACAATGCATTCCCTTAGGCCCAAATATGGTGAAGTTTCATGTAGTCGAGATTCACATGACACGACTAAGGGAATCACAACATACATACTTTCAAAATATCGAACACATATCAAATTCACATGATTACTTGCAACATGATTTCTCCTGTGACCTCAAGAACAAAGGTAACTACTCACAAGTGATGAACATGCTCAAGATCATAGGGGTAATATATAGCATAATGGATCTGAACATATAACCTTCCACCAAATAAACCATATAGTAATCAACTACATAATGTAATCAACACTACTAGTCACCCACAAGCAACAATCTATAGTTTCGGTAACAAGATTGATCACAAGTGATAAACCAGGGTTTGAGATGAGATGGTGCTGGTGAATATGTTGATGAAGATGGACCTCCCCAAGATGGGAGAGTTGTTGGTGATGATGATGACGATGATTTCCCCCTCCGGGAGGGAAGTTCCTCCGGCGGAATCGCTCCGCCGGAGGGCAAAAGTGCTCATGCCCAAGTTCCACCTCGAGACAGTGGCGTTCCATCCCAAAAGTCTTCTCCTTAATTTTTCTAGGTCAAAATGACTTATATACCATAAGAGGGGCACCGGAGGTGGGCCGGGGTGAGCATAACCCACCAGGGCGCGCATGGGGGCCCTGGCGCGCCCAGGTGGGTTGTGCCCACTTGGTGGGCCCCCACTGGTGGTTATCAGCTCCATTATTTCTTAGATAATCCGTAAAAAATCTCCGTGAAGTTTCAGCTTGTTTGGAGTTGTGCAGAATAGGTGGCCTGATGTAGCTTTTTCAGGTCCAGATTTCCAGCTGCCGAAATTCTCCCTCTTGGTGTATACCTTACAAATTATGAGAGAAAAGGCATTAGAAATACTCCAAAAAGCATTATTATACATAATAAAAACATAAATAACAGCAAGAAAACATGGTGCAAAATGGACATATCAGGATACGCCGCGGCTACTAATTTTTTTAGTAATGGTGGCTGGAGATGGTGGTGGACGAGGGAGCGCGATGGTTCAAATGCCTCGGCTACTGCAATTTTACTATAAGGTTGGTGTTGGAGGAGTGTCGGCGACGGTTGAAGTACGGCGGCTACTAAAATTTGATTAAAGGAATTGGTGCGGGGCGGGAGTGCCCATGACCGCGCACGATCTAATAAGAATATGTGTGTATGATAATAAGGAAAACTAGCGGAACAGCCGATTTTTGCAATGCTCAATGTGGGTAGTTTGTTTTTATATATCTAGCTAGTTGGTCTATCGCACACGGTTCATCCTAATTTCTATATAAACTTAACCACCTTTAGCTTGCGCAGGTGGTGATTTTACAGCACACTTGCATCGCACACGGTTAAGCCAGTACCTCCACACTTTGCTCGCGCTTGCGCAGTCGTGGTGATTTTATAGCGCACTTGCATCGCACATGGTTGAGCCAGTACATCCTCCTTTGCTCGCTCTTGCGCAGTCATCATGATTCACAGCGCACTTGCATCACACACGGTTAAGACATTATACCTGTGTCCATTGAGCGTCATCAGAGTCTTTGCAACAAAAAAACTTTAGAGAGGGTCATAAGACAGCCACACCAGCATGTGGCCCAAATATATATGAGTGAAAAGGGTGGCCTGTGATGTTCAAAATTCCAATGCACAACTTTTGCCGTGAGGGCCCACAGTTGGGTGCGTCGTTGAAGATTGATGAGAGGGGCCAGAAGTCAAGAACCACCTGGAAGTGGCCAAATATATGTAGGAATATTGGGTGTGATGTTTAGAACTTTAAATACACAATGCACAACTTTGGTGGCACCTGCCTCGCAAACCCGAAAGCACCCTTGGATATATCTATAATGACATAATGTCGTAGCTAGCTAGGATGCTTGGCCCACCACCTCCCACATCGTGTCAGCAGGGTGGATGCACGTAATGATAGTTTGGTCATACATGCATGTCGCCATGACCTACCATAAGACGGACCAATGAATTTATCATTTGGTCAAACGACAACTGTTGTTGTCGATAACCGCTTGGGCCAATAGATTGAACCATCATAAAAATCGCACGAGAGGGACCACAAAACCATCACCTCTTGCATGCGGCCCAAAATAATGTACGTTAGGAAGGGGTGATGTGTGTTTTCAATATGGAATAATGTACAACTTAGTTGTGGTGCCTACCTCTCGATACAGACAACAACCATGAAGGCAAGGTAGTTAAGGACGAGATACGTAGGGTACGATGTAGGTCGAACCCAGCAATCCAAGCATGTGGCAGGGAATCCTGACAACGCATGAGCTCGAGCTTTGGTTGAGCGACATGTGGCAGTGATAGACCTTAACACGAACTGGGAGGAATCCATTCATGGCCAACACATACCCCTCATTATCAGTCAAAGGGATGATATATATACACTCGAGGAGCGCACAGATATGTGTGTCGTCACAAAAAACCGCACAAGGGAGACGTTGTCGATCAGAAGACCCCGTATACACTGCATGCGGCCCAAAAATATGTATGGGTATGGTGGTGTGTGATGTGTTTAAATCCCGAATGCACAACATCGATGGGCCACCAACTCCATTCCAAAATGAACACCGTATCCTTTATCGACAATGAGGGGGGCCCACACAATCTATCCCTTTAACCCAACAACGATAAGGGTTTGATCAATAGATTGTGTGAGCCCCCTCTGACTATAAACCGCACAAGGGAGACATGCTCGATCATAACACCCTGCCCCCTATACTCTGCATGCGACCTGGAAAAGGTTTATATAATCATCATGATAGGTCACTATAGAGTCGATCATTCTTTAATTATTTTAGAGAAAAAATAATCAATAAAAACATAGTCTACAAATTAGCAAAACAAGGATCCCAAGGTTAATATGACCGCCATGACACGGTCATTATAAAGATAAATGAAGCTTGAGATACGCAACTTCCCATCGGGTCACCCATCCTTGGACTACTCCAGCCCGAGCACGCTTAACTTTTGCGTTCTATTCGACCAGGCTAGTGGATGGGAAGCAGCCCCTTGCTGATAGGAATCGCCTCTTTGCCTTTAAGATGTTTCATGCTGGTCAACCTATGGGACCTGCTCCCTCCTATCACACACATTTGTGCTTTTAGAAACTGTGTGCGATATTTACGTGGCCGGTGTGTCACCACCTAGGCTTCAATGAGTACATTACTGGTAGCGGGAAAACGATGGGAGAAGAGGCGGGAAACCGATTAGAGGAGTGGCAGGAAATGGTAGCCTGTTTAGAAAACGTAGTAGAGAAGGAAGCGTGAGCTAGCACGATGCATGTGCACAGTGCTTACCCATGTACTGCATGTGTTGTCGAAAGGGCTGGGGGTTGCTTTTCGAACTAGGAGAATCCAATGGTGCAGATGTATGATCTGTGGGGTTTGGGTTCTGGCCAATCAGAACGCATGACTCATATCACGTGCGCAACTGTTGGAAATATGCCCTAGAGGCAATAATAAAATGGTTATTATTATATTTCCTTGTTCATGATAATCGTTTATTATCCATGCTATAATTGTATTGATTGGAAACTCAAATGCATGTGTGGATACATAGACAAACAACATGTCTCGAGTGAGCCTCTACTAGACTAGCTCGTTGATCAAAGATGGCCATGGTTTCCTAGTCATAGACATGAGTTGTCATTTGATAACGGGATCACATCATTAGGAGAATGATGTGATGGACAAGACCCAAATTGTGAATGTAGCATATGATCGTGTTAGTTTATTGCTATAGTTTTCTACATGTCAAGTATATGTTCATATGACCATGAGATCATGCAACTCACTGACACCAGACGAGTACCTTGTGTGTACCAAACATCGCAACGTAACTGAGTGACTATAAAGGTTCTCTACAGGTATCTCCAAAGATATCTGTTGAGTTGGCATGGATCAAAACTGGGATTTGTCACTCCGTACGATGGAGAGGTATCTCTGGGCCCTCTCGGTAATACAACATCACAAGAAGCTTGCAAGCAATGTGCCTAAGGAGTTAGTTGTGGGATCTTGTATTACGGAACGAGTAAAGAGGCTTGTCGGTAATGAGATTGAGCTAGGCATGGAGATACCGAGGTCGGATTTCGGGCAAGTAACATACAGAGAGACAAAGGGAACTACATACGGGATTGTCTGAATCCTTGACATCGTGGTTCATCCGATGAAATCTTCGTGGAACATGTGGGAGCCAATATGGGTATCCAGATCCCGCTATTGGTTATTGGCCAGAGTGGTGTCTCGGTCATGTCTGCATGGTTCCCGAACCTGTAGGGTCTACACACTTAAGGTTCGGGTGATGCTAGAGTTGTAATGGGAATTGTATGTGGGTAACCAAAAGTTCTTTGGAGTCCCGGGTGAGATCCCGGACGTCACGAGGAGTTCTGTAATGGTCTGGTGGTAAAGATTTATATATGGTAATTCCTGTTTTGGTCGCCAGGAAAGTTCGCGTAGTATCGGTATTATACCGGGAGTGCCGGAAGGGGTCCGGGGGTCCACCGAGGGGGTCCACCTGCCCCGGTGGGGCACATGGGATGTAGGGGTGTGCGCCTTGGACCATATGGGCCAGGGGCACCAGCCCCAAGAGGCCCATGCGCCAAGAGGGGAGGAGGAGGAAGAGTCCTATAAGGGGAAGGCGCCCCTAGGTGCCTTGGGCAGGGAGCACTCCTCCCTAGCCGCACCCCTCTTTGGAGGAGGGGCCATGGCTGTGCCCCCAGCCCTACCCCTTGCCTCCTATATATAGTGGGGAGAGGGGGGGCCTCGACACACCAATCCCCTTGCCCCTGGCGCTGCCCTTTCTCCCTCCTTCACCTCATCCTCCTCCATAGTGCTTGGCGAAGCCCTGCCGGAGAACCACTAGCTCCACCACCATGTCATTGTGTTGCCGGAGTTCTCCCTCAACTTCTCCTCCCCCCTTGCTAGATCAAGAGGGAGGATACGTCCCCGGGCTGTACGTGTGTTTAATGTGGAGGCGCCGTCCAATCGGCGCTAGATCGGATCTTCTGCGATTTGAATCGCCGCGAGTACGACTCCATCAACCGTGTTCTAGTAACGCTTCTGCTTTGCGGTCTACAAGGGTATGTGGATCCAACTCTCCTCTCGTAGATGTGCATCTCCTAGATTGATCTTGGTGAGCGTAGGAAAAAAAATCCCATGTATCGTTCCCCAACAGTGGCATCATGAGCTAGGTCTATGCGTAGATGACATCACGAGTAGATCACAAAGGAGCGTAGATATTCAGATTGCTTCCTTTCCTAGTCTTATTTTGATTCAGCGGTATTGTGGGATGAAGTGGACCGGACTAACTTTACATGTCCACGTACATGAGATCGGTTCCATCGACAGACATGCAACTTGTTGCATGAAGATGGCTGGCGGGTGTCTGTCTCTCCCACCTTAGTTGAATCGGATTTGACAAAGGCGGTCCTTGTATAAGGTTGAATAGCAATTTTCATATCACCGTTGGGCTTTGCGTAGGTAAGAATCTTTCTTGCTAGATACCCATAGTAGCCACGTAAACCATGCAACAACAATTAGAGGATGTCGAACTTGTTTTTGCAGGGTATGATGTGATATGATATGGCCAAAGACATGATGTGATATATTTGATGTATGAGATGATCATGTTTTGTATAGATTATCATGACTTGCATGTCGATGAATACGGCAACCGGCGGGAGCCATAGGGTTGTCTTTAATTATTGTATGACCTGTGTGTCAATCATTAAATGCTTTGTAATTCTTTACTTTATCGCTAAGCGGTAGCAATAGTAGTATAAGCATGGTTGGCGTGACAACCCCGATGGCATCACGATGATGGAGATCATGGTTTCATGCCAGTGACGATGGAGATCGTGACGATGGAGATCATGCCGATGCTTTGGAGATGAAGATCAAACACACAAGATGATGGCCATATCATGTCACTTATGATTTGCATGTTATGTTAATCCTTTTATGCATCTTCTTTTGCTTAGGACGATGGTAGCATTATAAGGTGATCCCTCACTAAAATTTCAAGATAAAATCGTGTTCTCCCCAGGTGTGCACTGTTGCGAAAGTTCGTCATTTCAAAGCACCACGTGATGATCGGGTGTGATAGACTCTATGTTCACATACAACGGGTGCAAGCCAGTTTTGCACATGCGGAACACTTGAGTTAAACTTGACAAGCCTAGCATGTACAGAAATGGCCTCGGAACACAAGAAACAGAAAGGTCGAGCATGAGTCATATAGTTGATATGATCAACATGGAGATGTTCACCATTGAAACCACCTCATCTCATGTGTTGATCGGACATGGGTTAATGAATTTGGATCATGCTACACTCACACAACCGGAGGGATGTTGATTTAAGTGGGAGTTCTTAAGTAATTTGATTAGATGAACTCTTTATCATGAACAATATTCTAAGTTGTCTTTGCAAATTATGTTGTAGATCAATGGCTCGTGCAGTAGCTCCCATGAATTTCAATGCGTTCCTAGAGAAAGCTAAGCTGAAAGATGATGGAAGTAACTTTGTGGACTAGGCCCATAATCTGAGGATTATCCTCACGGCTGCCCAAAAGGTTTATGTCCTTGATGCACCGCTTGGTATGCCACCAGCTCCTGCGTTTGTGGATGTTATGAACGTCTGGCAGTCGCGTGTTGATGACTACTCAATAGTTCGGTGCGCCATGTTGGATGGCTTAGAACCGAGACTTCAAAGGCATTTTGAACGTCGTGGAGCATATGAGATGTTCCAGGAGTTGAAGTTTATTTTTTTGAAAAATGCCCGGATCAAGAGGTATGAGACCTCCGATAAGTTCTACACCTGCAAAATGGAGGAGAACACATTTGTCAGTGAGCACATACTCAGAATGTCTAGGTACTACAACCGTCTGGCTAAGTTGGGAGTTGAGCTCCCGCCTGAGGCGATCACTGACAGAGTTCTTCAATTGCTACCACCTAGCTACAAGAGCTTTGTGTTGAACTATAATATGAAAGGGATGAATAGGTCAGTCTCCCAGATGTTTGCGATGCTGAAAATCGCTGAGACAGACATCCAGAAGGAGCATCAAGTGTTGATGGTCAATAAAACCACTAATTTCAAGAAGAGCAAGGGAAAGAAGGGAAATTGAAGAAAGGTGGCAGAGTTGCTCCTCCCGTGAAGAAACCCAAGGTTGGACCCAAGCCGGAAACTAAGTGCTTCTATTGCAAGGGAACTGGCCACTGGAAGCGGAATGGCCCCAAGTATCTGGCTGACAAGAAGAGGGGAAACAAAGGTATATATGATATACATGTTATTGATGTGTACCTAACCAGCTCTCGTTGTAGTGCATGGGTATTAGATACCGGTGCGGTTGCTCACATTTGCAACTCTAAACATGAGCTACGGAATAGAAGGAGGCTGGCCAAGGATGAAGTGACGATGCGCGTGGGAAATGGTTCCAAGGTTGATGTGAACGCCGTCGGCACGCTCGCTCTTCAATTACCATCTGGATTAGTGATAGACCTGAATAATTGTTATTTAGTGCCTGCATTGAGCATGAACATTATATATGGATCTTGTTTAATGCGATACAGTTACTCATTTAAATTAGAGAATAATGGTTGTTCTATTTATATGGGTAATATCTTTTATGGTCATGCACCCATTAGAAGGGGTTTATTCTTGTTGAATCTCGATAGTGATGATACACATGTTCATTACATTGATGCCAAAAGATGTAGAGTTGATAATGATAGTACCACTTTCTAGTGGCACTGCCGCTTATGTCATATTGGTGTAAAGCACATGAAGAAACTCCATGCTGATGGACTTTTGGAGTCTCTTGATTTTGAATCACTTGACACATGAGAACCATGCCTCATGGGCAAGATGACCAAAACCCCGTTTTCCGAAACAATGGAACGGGCAAGTGACTTGTTAGAAATCATACATACTGATGTGTGTGGTCCGATGAGCGTTGATGCGCGTGGTGGATACCGTTATTTCGTCACCTTCACCGATGATTGGAGTAGATATGGGTATATTTACTTGATGAAGCATACGTCTGAAATGTTTGAAAAGTTCAAGCAATTTCTGAGTGAAGTCGAGAATCATCATAACAAGAAGATCAAATTCCTACGATCCGATCGAGGGGGAGAATATCTGAGTTATGAGTTTGGCAATCACTTAAGACAATGTGGAATTGTTTCATAGTTGATGCCACCTGGAACACCACAACGTAATGGTGTGTACGAACGTCGTAATCGTACCTTATTGCATATGGTGCATTCTATGATATCTCTTGCCGATCTGCCACTATCGTTTTGGGGTTATGGATTAGAGACCATCTAAGTCCGTAGACACGACACCATATGAACTATGGTTTGGCAAGAAACCTAACCTGTTGTTTCTTAAGGTTTGGGGCTACGATGCTTATGTCAAAAGGCTTCAGCCAGAAAAGCTCGAACCCAAAATGGACAAACGTGTGTTCATAGGATATCCAAAGGATACGGTTGGGTATACCTTCTATCTCTGATCTGAGGGCAAAGTGTTGTCGCTAAGAATGTGTAATGCCTCGGACACACCCATCGGTGGTCGTTACTCCTGGCGGGATCTAGACTGGCCCCACAGATCAATACTAGTTTTTCTGCGCACTTTGTCCTCACTCGTACGCACCCGGAAGCAACTTTTGGGTCGGTCACCCATCCTGAAATTACTCCAAGCTGAGCACGCTTAACTTTGGAGTTCTGTCTGAATGTGCTCCAGAAAAAGAAGGAATTCCTTATTGATATTAGTAGTCTATCATCCCTAATAAGTCAGGCTATCACATACACCCCCACTAAGAGGAACCGATGTCCTCGTCGGGCCACACGAATGTTCCCTCTTGGCACAAACGTCTGTGCATCCAGTCCAATACATGTGCCATGCCGTGTGCCACGACGGGTCACAGATGTCATCAACAACATGACCGAGCACCTGTCCGCAAACATCCGTGCAACCGCGAGGGTCAGCTCTGATACCATCTTGTAACGCCCCTGACACACCCGTCGGTGGTCGTTACTCCTGGCTGGATCTAGACTGGTCCCACAGATATATACTAGTCTTTTCTGCGCACTTTGTCCTCACTCGTGCGCACCCGGGAGCAACTTCCCGGTCGGTCACCCATCCTGAAATTACTCCAAGCTGAGCACGCTTAACTTTGGAGTTTTGTCCGAATGTGCTCCCGGAAAAGAAGGAAATCCTTATTGATATGAGTAGTCTATCATCCCTAATAAGCCAGCCTATCACAGAACGTGTCCTTTCTCGAGAAGAAGTTTCTCTCGAAAGAATTGAGTGGGAGGAAGATAGAACTTGATGAGGTTGTTGGACCTTCACTTCAACTAGATAGTAGCGCAATGCAGAAAAAAGTTTCTGAGGCACCTATGTCAGTTGAAGAGGAAACTAATGATGGTGATCATGAGCTTTCGGATCAAGTTACTATCAAAACTTGTAGGTCGACAAGGATACATTTTGCTCCTGAGTGGTACGGTAACCCTGTCTTAGAGGTTATGTTGTTAGACAAGGATGAACCTACGAGCTATGGAGAAGCGATGGTGGGCCCGGATTCCGACTAATGGTTAGAGGCCATGAAATCCGAGATGGGATCCATGTATGCAAACAAAGAGTGGACTTTGGAAGTATTACCTGAAGGGCGAAAGGCCATTCAGAATAAATGGATCTTCAAGAAGAAGACGGACGCGGATGGTAATGTCACCGTCCATAAAGCTCTACTTGTGGCAAAGGGGTTTTCACAAGTTCAAGGAGTTGACTATGATGAAACTTTCTCACCCGTAGCGATGCTTAAGTCCGTCAGAATCATGTTGGCAATAGCTGCATTTTTCGATTATGAAATCTGGCAGATGGATGTCAAAACGGTGTTCCTTGATGGTTTACTTAAGGAAGAGTTGTATATGATGGAGCCGGAAGGTTTTGTCGATCCAGAGAATGCTGACAAAGTATGCAAACTCTAGTGATCCATTTATGGACTGGTGCAAGCATCTCGGAGTTGGAATCTTCTCTTTGATGAGGTGATCCAAGTTTGGGTTTATACAAGTCTTCGGAGAAGCCTGTATATACAAGAAAGTGAGTGGGAGCTCTATAGCGTTTCTAATATTATATGTGGATGGCATATTGCTGATTGGAAACAATATAGAACTTTTGGAAAACACGAAGGGATATTTGAACAAGAGTTTTCCAATGAAGGACCTAGGAGAAGTTGCTTTCATATTAGGCATCAAAATCTATAGAGATAGATCGAGACGCCTAATAGGCCTTTTACAAAGAACATACCTGGACAAGATTTTGAAGAAGTTCAAAATGGATCAGTCCAAGAAGGGGTTCTTGCCTGTTTTGCAAGGTGTGAAGTTGAGTAAGACTCAATGCCCAGCGACTACAGAGGATAGAGAAAATATGAGTGTCATCCTCTATACTTCAGCCATAGGCTCTATCATGTATGCGATGATGTGCATAAGACCATATGTTAGCCTTGCCATAAGTGTGGCTGGAAGGTTTCAAATAAATCCTGGAATGGAACACTGGACAGCGATCAAGAATAACCTTAAGTACCTGAAAAGGACTAAGGAAATGTTTCTCGTTTATGGAGGTAATTACGAGCTCGTTGTAAAGGGTTACATAGATGCAAGCTTTGACACTGATTCGGATGACTCTAAGTCCCAAACTGGATACATATATATTCTTAATGGGGGAGCGGTAAGCTGGTGCAGTTCCAAGCAAAGCATGGTAGCTGATTCTACATGCGAAGCGGAGTACATAGCTGCCTCGGAAGCAGCGAAGGAAGTTGTCTGGATGAAGCAGTTCATGACAGATCTTGGAGTTGTGCCAAGTGCACTGGACCCAATGACTCTGTTCTGTGACAACAATGGTGCCATTGCTTTAGCCAAGGAACCAAGGTTTCACAAGAGGACCAGACACATAAAGTGATGCTTCAATTCCATCTGCGATTCGATCAAGGAGGAGGACATAAATATTTGCAAAGTACACACAGATCTGAATGTTGCAGATCCGTTGACTATGTCTTCCACGGGCAAAACATGATCAACACCAGAACTCCATGGGTGTTAGATTCATTACCATGTAATGCTAGATTATTGACTCTAGTGCAAGTGGGAGACTGTTGGAAATATGCCCTAGAGGCAATAATAAAATGTTTATTATTATATTTCCTTGTTCATGGTAATTGTTTATTATCCATGCTATAATTGTATTGATTGGATACTCAAATGCATGTGTGGATACATAGACAAACAACATGTCCCTACTGAGCCTCTATTGGACTAGCTTGTTGATCAAAGATGGCCCTGGTTTCCGGGTCATAGACATGAGTTGTCATTTGATAACGGGATCACATCATTAGGAGAATGATGTGATGGACAAGACCCAAACTATGAACGTAGCATATGATCGTGTCAGTTCATTGTTATAGTTTTCTGCATAGTTTTATGATCGTGTCAGATCATGCAACTCACTGACACCGAAGGAGTACCTTTTCTGTAACAAACGTCGCAATGTAACTAGGTGACTGTAAAGGTGCTCTACAGGTATCTCTAAAGGTATCTATTGAGTCCGCATGGATCAAGACTGGGATTTGTCACTCCATATGAGGGAGATGTATCTCTAGGCCCTCTCGGTAATACAACATCACAAGAAGCTTGCAAGCAATGTGGATAAGGAGTTAGTTGCAGGATCTTGTATTATGGAATGAGTAAAGAGACTTGCCGGTAACGAGACTGAACTATGTATGGAGATACCGACGATCAAATCTCGGGCAAGTAACATACCGATAGACAAAGGGAACAACGTACGGGATTGTCTGAATCCTTGACATCATGGTTCATCCGGTGAGATCTTCGTGGAACATATGGGAGGCAATATGGGTATCCAGATCCCGCTATTGGTTATTGGCCAGAGAGGTGTCTCGGTCATGTCTGCATTGTTCCTGAACCCGTAGGGTCTACACACTTAAGGTTCGGGTGACGCTAGAGTTATAATGGGAATTGTATGTGGTTAACCAAAAGTTGTTTGGAGTCCCGGATGAGATCCCAGTAGTTTCGGAATGGTCCGGAGGTAAAGATTTATATATGGTAAGTCCTGTTTTGGTCGCCGGAAAGTTGCGCATAATATTGGTATAGTACCGGGAGTGCCGAAAGGGGTCCGGGGGTCCACCTGCCCCGGGGGGCACATGGGATGTAGGGGTGTTCGCCTTGGCCCATATTGGCCAGGGGCACCAGCCCCAAAAAGCCCATGCGCCAAGAGGGGAGGAGGAGGAAGAGTCCTATAAGGGGAAGGAACCCCCTAGGTGCCTTGGGGAGGGAGGACTCCTCCCTAGCCGCACCCCCCTTTGGAGGAGAGTCTATGGTTGCGCCCCCAGCCCTCCCCCTTGCCTCCTATATATAGTGGGGGAGAGTGGGGGCCTGGACACACCAATCCCCTTGCCCCCCGGTGCAGCCCTCTCTCCCTCCTTCACCTCCTCCTCCTCCGTAGTGCTTGGCGAAGCCCTGCCGGAGAACCACTAGCTCCACCAACACCCCGTTGTGTTGCCAGAGTTCTCCCTCAACTTCTCCTCCCCCCTTGCTAGATCAAGAGGGAGGATATATCCTCGGGCTGTACGTGTGTTGAATGTGGAGGCGCTATCCAATCGGCGCTAGATCGGATCTTCTGCGATTTGAATCGTCGTGCGTACGACTCCATCAACCGCTTTCTAGTAACGCTTCCGCTTTGCGATCTACAAGAGTATGTGGATCCAACTCTCCTCTCGTAGATGTGCATCTCCTAGATTGATCTTGGTGAGCGTAGGAATTTTTTTGTTTCCAATGCAACGTTCCCCAACAGCAGCAGGGGCATCGACCACGGTTTGGTAGACACACGGCTTTTGTGAGTAAACCATGTGCTATTCAAAAAACTCGTGAGAAAAATCTCGGTTTTTAATTCCCCGTAAATCGAAAACTCACCCGGAAATCGTGAAACTTGGCATGGTGTCATGACATGGCACATATATGTTGAGGAATTTTTTTCACCCATTTTGGCGCAAGTTTTATTGCAAGCCTCTTACAAATCGGAGCTTCTCTCAAAGAAGCCTCGTGGTTCCGATAGGGAAACGTGTCCCCCTTGTGGGGGAAATGATAATCACCGCTTCTTTTCGCCTTGTATTTTCTTCTATGGGCAACATGGAACAACAGGATATCCGTGCTGAAATTTAAACTTATTCAGGGTTTGTTTGGCCTTTTTATACACTAATTGAGTTTCCTAGGCATTTAATGTCCATAATTAAAATCTGAACTTCAAATACATGCTCCAGTTCACCAAAATGGCTAGCAAAATTATACATGTTTCCTTGGGTGCATGTTTAGGTCCCATGCCAGGAATGGGAATGAATTACAACTATGCCGGCGTCCTGGCTCGTCCTCAAACATTTGAAATCTCGGTTTTTAAATCCCTGTAAATCCAGAACTCGCCAGAAAGTCATGAAAGTTGGCATGGTGTTACGTCATCTCACATATATGTCGTGGTAAAAAAAATTGTCCAATTTGGGACAAGCGTTATTACAAACCTCTTACAAACCAGAGCTTCTCTCAAAGAAGCCTCGTGGTTCCGATAGGGAAATGTGTTCCCCTTGTGGGCGAAACATAATCACTGCCTCTTTTCGCCTTGTATTTTCTTCTACGGGCAACGTGGAACGACAAGATATCCATGCTAAAATTTAAACTTATTCCGGGTTCGTTTGGCCTTTCTATACGCTAATTGAGTTTCCTAGGCATTTAATGACCATAATTCAAATCTGAATTTCAAATACATGCTCCAGTTCACCAAAATAGCTAGAAAAATTATACATGTGCCCTTGGTTGCATGTTTAGGTCCCATGCCAGGAATGGGAACGAATTACAACTGTACCGGCGTCATGACTAATCCTCAAACATTTGGAATCTCGGTTTTTAAATCCCCGTAAATCCTAAATCACCAAAAAGTCATGAAAGTTGGCATGGTGACACGTCATGGCACATATACGTCATGGTAAAACATTGTCCAACTTGGGCAAAGCTTTATTACAAACCTCTTACAAACCGGAGCTTCTCTCAAAGAAGCCTCGTTGTTTCGATAGGGAAACATGTTCCCCTTGTGGCAAAACGTAATCACTGCCTCTTTTCGCCTTGTATTTTCTTCTACGGGCAACATGGAACGACAGGATATCCATGCTAAAATTTAAACTTATTCAGGGTTCGTTTGGCCTTTTTATACAGTATTGAGTTTCCTAGGCATTTAATGTCCATAATTCAAATCTGAACTTCAAATACATGCTCCAGTTCACCAAAATGGCTAGAAAAGTATAAATGTGTCCTTGGGTGCATGTTTGGGTCCCATGCCAGGAATGGGAATGAAGTACAACCGTACCGGCGTCCTGGCTCGTCCTCTAACATTTGGAATCTCGGTTTTTAAATCCCAATAAATCCAAAACTCACCACAAAGTCATCAAAGGTGGCATCGTGTCATGTCATGGCACATATATGTCGTGGTAAAAACATTGCCAATTAGGGTCAAGCTTTATTACAAACCTCTTACAAACTGAAGCCTGTCGCAAGAACCCTCGTGGTTTCGATAGGGAAACGTGTCCCCTTGTGGGCCAAACGGTAATCGTTGCCTCTTCTAGCCTCGTATTTTCTTCTACACGCAACACGGAACAATGGGAGATTCACACTAAACTTTGAAATTATTCAAGGTTCATTTGACCTTTTTTCTTCATTAATAGAGTTTTCTAGGCATTTAATGTCCATAATTCAAATCTGAACTACAAATACATGCTCTAGTGCACCAAAATGGCTAGAAAAAATGTACATGTGTCCTTGGGTGCATATTTAGGTCCCATGGAACAAATGGGAGTGAATTCAACCGTCCTGCCATCCTGGCTTGGCCACTAACATTGCGAATCTTGGTTTTTAAATCTCTGTAAATCCAAAACTCACAGGAAATCATGAAACTTGGCATGGTGTCACTACATGGTAAATATAATTGTCCAATTTGGGCGAAGTTATATTACAAGCCTCTTACAAACCGAAGCTTCTCGCAACCCTCGTGGTTCCGGTAGGGAAACATGCCCCTCTTGTGGGCGAAACGATAATCGCTGCCTCTTCTCGCCTTCAACTTTCACTACAAAAAAAGACACATCCGTGACATTTTGGGCCGAACGAAACTTTTTTCTGTCATACTTATGACACTTCTATGACGATAATTGTGACAAAACCCGGTATCATCATACATGTGGTGGGGTCCTACTTCTATGACAAAAAATCATGACAGAAAATGGGCTTTTCATCCTGGGCGGGCCGGAGACGCAACCGCATGACAATCTTTGGGTCGTCCATGACGAAAAAAACCGTGGTAGAAGCGAGGGCGGGGAAAATATCGGGGTGTTCCCGGTTACGGTGGGTGGTCGGGGCCGAGCGATGCGCGTTTCTCTCGTACACGCACGCGCGTGGGTGCGAGGTGTTGGGCTCTAACTGAATCGGAGCGAGGCATTGGGCTCTAACTGAACCCAAGCGATTACACTGCAGGCTACGCGTTACTGAACCCGAGCGATCGATTGATGGCTGTTAACTGAACCCGATCGAGCGATTCCTTCGTTACTGCTGCTAACTGAAGCCGATTGATGCTGCCTCTGGATGAACAGTGAACGTTGCTGGGGGGGTTGGATGAACAGTTCCCGGTGGGGGTGGCTGAACAGGACCCCGTGTTGTTGCCTCTGGATGAACAGGACCCCGATCGATCGAGCCGGTTGGGGCTGGATGAACAGGACCCCGTGGAGGGCTGGATGAACAGGACCACCCCGTGCAGGGCTGGATGAACAGTAGACGATGGAGGGCTGGATGAACAGTAGCCCGTGGAGGGGTGGTTGAATAGGAGCCCGTGGAGAGGGCTGGTTGAACAGTAGCCGGTGGAGTAGCATGCGATGGTGGCTGAACAGTCGCAGGTGGAGGCAGGAGGAGGTCGACGGTGGATGAACAGTAGCCCATGGAGGCTGGAGGGGGTCGACGGTGGAGATAAACGGTATCCCGTGGAGTCCCGTTTTGCGGTACGCCACACCCCTCCCGATGAACAGGAACCCCGTTTCGACCGTAGCGCTCCAACACAAGTCCGTTTCCTCCGTTTTGCGGTACGCCACACCCCTCCCGATCAACAGGACCCCTGTTTCGACCGTAGGAGATCCGTTTCCTCCGTTTTGCGGTACGCCAGACCCCTCCCGATGAACAAGATCCCGTTTTGACCATGCCGGTCGAACACAAGGCCGTTTCCTCCGTTCTGCGGTATGTCAGGCCTCGCTTCCATCGGCTGTTCCGTCCAAGCCCTCCCAATGAACACGACGACGCATTCCGTTCCGACCCAACCGGTTGGCTCCCCATGAACATGACGACGACGTTGTTTCTCCGTTCCGACCCAGCCATGTACACGAGCCCTGGCCGTACGTACACGCGAGTATGCGTTCAAGACCCCGCCTGTATGTACGTACATGGCAGTATTTACTTTCTTGCACCCTGGCCGTTGTACGTACGTGTACATGCTACGTGCTCGCCTCTACTACGACACGTGCGCGCCTCTACATCGACCAATATGTATGTACACGTTCGCGACTAGAATGACAACGCTACGTATGCTTCGACTATTGGGTCCCGACTGTTAGGCACTTCCTTGCGTGCGAAGATGTAGCTGGTGGGTCCCAGCAGTCAGGGGGCGAATCTTTTTTTTGCCTGGGCGCACTTCCTTGCGTGCGAACATGTAGCTGGTGGGTCCCAGCAGTCAGGGGGAAACATTTTTTCGCGAAATACGGTGGCCCGTGCGGTGGGTCCCCGCTGTCAGGTGGAGGAGTAATTATTTTGCGCGAAATAAGGAGGCACTTCCTTGCTCCGGCCGTGGACCCAGCTGTCAGCCTCTCCACGTATAGTCCACGTCCGATGCAAAGCCGTTCCTTGACCACGTTGACCACACCGTGCCGAGAGCACCAGGGCGGTGGACGACGGTGAGGCCAAGGAAGGGGATGACGCGGAGCTGGGAAAGACGCGGTAGCGGAAGCCTGCGCGGAGAGGAGTATGAGGGTTCACTGGTTCGGCTGCGGTGTGAGGCTGTCGTCGCCACCGAATAACAGGGGGTGTGAGTGAGGGGAGGGATGGCCTGGCCAGCGGTGGGAGTAGTAGGGGGCCGTGAGGCCTCCGCGGCAGCACAGTCAGCCACGGGAGGTAGGAGCACGAGGCACGACCGGCGCTGGTTTGCTAGCTGGTTTGGGCGGCTGGAGCAAGAAGACCAGAGGTTGAAGAAGCAGTACGGCCATTGGATGGACACCGTACGGTCACTGGAGCTAGAATCATATTGACTAAGTTGACAAATCCCTCCATCTCCATCAACTTAGTAGGCCCAGAAGTCAGCCTCCCACTATATTGGGTCCTAGCTAACTGTGGGAGTATTCATTTTTTGTGTGTAATAAGGAGACACTTCCTTGCGTGCGAAGATATAGATGGTGGGTCCGAGCTGTCAGCGGTGGAAATGTTTTTTTCGCAAAATACAAAGGCCCTTTTGGTGGGTCCCAGATGTCAGGTGGAGGAACCATTATTTTGCGCGTAAAAAGGAGGCTTTTCCTTGCTTGCGGCCGTGGACCCAGCTGTCAGCCTCTCCACGTACAGTCCACTTCAGATGCATGTCGGTCGTTGACCACGTTGACCAGGCCGCGTCAAGAGCAACAGGGCGGCGGACGATGGCGAGGCCTAGGAAGGGAATGACACGGAGGCAGGGAAGACTCGGTAGTTGTTTCCCACGCGGAGGGGAGTACGACTGTACAAGGGTTTATTGGTTCGTCTGTCGTCGCCGGGGAATAATAGCAGGTGTGGGTGAGTAGAGGGATGGCTAGGCTAGCGATGGGAGTACGGTGGGGCGGTGAGGCCTGCGCGACAGCACAGCCGGCCGCGGGGAGGAGAGAGCAGGCAGTCCCGCCGGAGCTTGTTTGAGCGGCTGGAGCAGGAAGAGCAGAGATTGAAGAAGCATGACGGCCGTTGGATGGACATCCAACAGTCACTGCTTGTGCGTCAACCTTTTTTTAGGAAAGCCTCAAATCTGTGGAAAACATCATACAGCCCATCTGCCATTATTAATAATAATTTACAGCCCATTTGCTAATTCTTAAGGTTTTTTTGGAGCCCATATTCTTTGTGTTAGCAATACAGCCCATATTGTGGCCACGGTTAGAAAATTATACGAAATTTTGCATATTTCGGTGCGGTCCGAACTATTTTTAATCCCGAAATTTTGAGTCACATTCAAACTGATTTTTAAAATATATGTATATCAATATAAAATCAACAAACTGTCCACGCATAAAAATCAATGCAATTTAAAATCTCGAAATGAAAAAATGAAATTTGAAACTAATTGCCGGTTTGATGTGTTTTAAAAATGTACATCCCATTTCTCATTACTGATAGGCCATTTTCTCGGCCGACCGAATGAAGCTCTCCTCGTCTTGAAAGATTTGCAGCCCAACAGGCCTGACAAAGCGACTTACTTGGCAAATCACAAAAAACTGGGATGTGGCCATGGACCCAACTGTCAGCCTCTGCACGTACAGTACTCTTCCGATGGAAGTTGGTCGTTGACCACGCCGCGCCGAGAGCACCAAGGCGGTGGACAATGGCGAGGCATACGAAGGGGATGATGCGGAGCAGGGGATGACGTGGCAGTTGATGCCCACGCGGAGAGGAGTACGAGGGTTCACTGGTTCGGCTGCGGTATGAGGTTGTCGTCGCCGTAGAATAACAGGGGGTGTGGGTGAGTGGAGGGATGGCCTGGCCAGCGGTGGGAGTAGTATGGGGGCGGTGAGGCCTCCGCGGCAGCACAGCCGGCCACGGGAGGCAGGAGCAGGCGACACGACCGGCGCTGCTTTGGGTGGCTGGAGCAAGAAGACCAGAGGTTAAAGAAGCACTACGGCCGTTGGATGGACATCATATGGTCACTGGAGCTAGAATCGTTCATATTGACTAACTTAACAAAGCCCTCTGTCCCCGTCAACTTAATAGGTCCACAAGTCAGCCACCCACTATGGTGGGTCTCAGCTAGCAAGGGGTATTCATTTTTGTGTGCATCATAAGGAGGCACTTACTTGCGTGCGAGGATATAGCTGGCGGGTCCGACCTGTCAGCGGGGGGGGGGGGGACGTTTTTTTCATGAAATACAGAAGCCCTTCCCATGGGTCCTAGCTGTCAGGTGGAGGATTCATTATTTTGCACGTAATAAGGAGGCATTTCCTTCCGTGCGGCCGTGGACCCAGCTATCAGCCTCTCCATGTACAGTCCACTTGCGATGGATGTCGTTCTGTGACCACGTTAATCAGGCTGCGCCGAGAGCACCAGGATGGTGGACAACGGTGAGGCCTAGGAAGGGAATGACACGGAGTCAAGGAAGACTCGGCAGTTGTTTCCCATGCAGAGGAGTACGAGGGTTTACTAGTTCGGCTGTCGTCCCCAGAGAATAACAGCAGGTGTGGGTGAGTAGAGGGATGGCTAGGCCAGCGATGGGAGTACAGTGGGGGCGGTTAGGCCTGCGCAGCAGCACAGCCGGCTGTGGGGAGGAGAGAGCAGGCAGTCCCGCTGGCGCTTGTCTGAGCGGCTGGAGTAGGAAGAGCAGAGATTGAAGAAGCACGAGGGCCGTTGGATGGACATCCAACAGCCACTGCTTGTGCGTCAACCTTTTTTTTAGGAAAGCCTCAAATCCATGGAAAACATCATACATCCCATCTGCCATTATTTCTAATAATTTGCAGCCCATTTGCTAATTCTTAAGGTCTTTCTTGGAGCCCATATTCTTTTTGTTAGCATTACAGCCCATATTGTGGCCACGGTTAAAAAATTATACGAAATTTTGCATATTTCGGTGTGGTCTGAACTGTTTTTAATCCCGAAATTTAGAGCCACATTCAAACTGATTTTAAAAATAAATGTATATCAATATAAAATCCAACAAATTGTCCACGCATAAAAATCAATGCAATTTAAAATCTCAAAATGAAAAAAATAAATTTGAAACTAATTGCCGGTTTGATGTGTTTAAAAAATGTACAGCCCATTTCTCATTACTGATAGGCCATTTTCTCGGCCAGCCGAATGAAGCGCTCCTCGTCTTAAAAGATTTGCAGCCCAACAGGCCTGACAAAGCGACTTACTTGGCAAATCACAAAAAAACTGGGCTGTGGCCGTGGACCCAGCTGTCAGCCTCTCCACGTACAGTACTCTTCCAATGGAAGTCGGTCGTTGACCACATTGACCATGCCGCGCCGAGAGCACCAAGGCGCTGGATGACAGCGAGGCCTAGGAAGGGGACGACGCGGAGCCGGGGAAGACGCGGCAGTGGATGCCCATGCGGAGAGGAGTACGAGGGTTCACTGGTTCGGCTGTGGTGTGAGGCTGCCGTCGCCGCAGAATAACAGGGGGTGTGGGTGAGTGGAGGGATGGCCTGGCCAGCGGTGGGAGTAGTAGGGGGGCGGTGAGGCCTCCGCGGTAGCACAGCCGGCCACGGGAGGTAGGAGCAGGCGGCACGAGCGGCGCTGCTTTGGGCGGCTGGAGCAAGAAGACGAGAGGTTGAAGAAGCACTATGGCCGTTGGATGGACATCGTACGGTCACTGGAGCTAGAATCGTTCATATTGACTAACTTGACAAAGCCCTCTGTCCCCGTCAACTTAGTAGGCCCACAAGTCCGCCACCTACTATGGTGGGTCCCAGCTAGCAGGGGGGGTATTCTTTTTTTGTGCGTCATAAGGAGGCACTTTCTTGCGTGCGAAGATATAGCTGGTGGGTCCAACCTGTCAGAGGGGGAGATGTTTTTTTCACGAAATACAGAAGCCCTTCCCGTGGGTCCTAGCTGTCAGGTGGAGGAATCATTATTTTGTGCGTAATAAGGAGGCATTTCCTTGTGTGCGGCCATGGACCCAGCTGTCAGCCTCTCCACGTACGGTCCACTTCCAATGGATGTCGTTCGTTGACCACGTTGACCAAACCACGCCGAGAGCACCAGGGCGGTGGATGACGGCGAGGCCTAGGAAGGGAACGACATGGAGTCAGGGAAGACTCAGCAGTTGTTTCCCACGCGGAGGAGTACGAGGGTTTACTGGTTCGTCTGCCGTCCCCAGAGAATAACAACATGTGTGGGTGAGTAGAGGGATGGCTAGGCCAGCGATGGGAGTACGGTGGGGCTGTGAGGCCTGCGCCGCAGCATAGCCGGCCGCGGGAGGAGGGAGTAGGCAGTCCCGCCACTGCTTGTTTGAGCGGCTGGAGGAGGAAAAGCAGATATTGAAGAAGCATGACAACCGTTGGATGGACACCCAACAGTCACTGCTCTCGTGTGCATTATTTCTAATAATGTACAGCCCATTTGCTAATTCTTAAGAATTTTTTTGGAGCCCATCTTCTTTTTGCTAGCATTACACCCCATATTGTGCCCACGGTTATAAAGTATACGAATTTTTTTGCATATTTCGGTGCGGTCAACTGGTTTTAATCCCGAAATATCAATTCACATTCAAACTATATTGAAAAATAATTTATATAAAAATAAAATCCAAATAATTGTCCATGCATAAAAATCAATGGAATTTAAAATCTTGTAATGAAAAAAATGAAACTAATTCTTGGTTTAATGTGTTTTAAAAATGTACAGCTCATTTCTGGGCAAACCGAATGAAACTCTCCTCGTCTTGAAAGATTTGCAGCCCAGCAGGGATGATAAAAGCAAGTAGGCCTCGTTTGGGTATTTCTGTAAAAAATAGAACTGCGCTAGCCATTTTCAGCAAGAAAAAAACACAACTTGGCTCATGATGTGGTAAACATAAATAAAACCCTGACTAGACGGGCCACAGCCCCCGCACAGCCCCGTTGTTACTATTTACTAGGGTGGATGGGCTATTTTGTCTTGGGCCTAGAGAAACAATTACTACTAGTACAGTGGAGACACTCTACAGCTACCCAGAAAAACAATTACTACTAGTATAATGGATAATATACCGCTTCTGGCTCCTCCTAGGTCATCGAAACGTCTCCCTCTACTGAATGTCGTTATACTTTTGTTCACCGGCATACGGGCCATGCAGCGCACGGGGCCGAATACCATCCACCAAATTAGAAGGCAGTATCCAGGCGGAGAGTCACCCCGGTCGTAGCGCGGCAATAACGAGCCGTCGTATCACAAAACCCCACCTCCCCGCAGTTTATGTTTGACGGACGAAGCAACCATCATTTCACTCTTCGCTGAATCCCCTTCTCCCTCACCATCTTCAAGAAAGGCAACACTCGCATCTGGCACTGTTCTTCTCTCCCAATGAACGGAAGGTAAGCGGATCCGTGATGTTGGTATATTTTCGCTCAGAGAAAAAAAAGAACTTTTGCAAAGCAGTAACCGATCCTCACTCTCTTTTTTGTTTCATTGTCATTGCGATTGTGTTTTCCTTTCACAGGCCTCCTAGTATTTGTCAGTTTCATGATGGACCAAGGAGAACCAGGCAAAGATCTGCCGATATTGGAGTAGACAGAGAGCTCCAAGAAGATGGAGGCAGCCACTGATCCGTCCCCAGATACGCTCACAGCCACTATTGAGATGGTCAACGACCCGTTTGAGGTTACAGCCCCCATGGCACTGCAGGAACAGTTTTCCCCCTTCGAGGATGTGTCCCCCCCTGGTGAGCTGCCCAAGGTGATTTTCTACTTTGCCGATCTCGATTGTGGTTTTTTATCTAAGTATGTGGCGATGAATAATGCAAAATTTTATTAGCTTCGATGCCATGCTATACATAGTGGTTTAAACAACTTGTGTTTCTTATACTGGAAAGTAATTTAGAATTTGTTTCTGTTTCAATTAGAGCCCTGATGCAGACAAGGATTGTGTGGTTGTACATGTCACTCGCTATGAGGCGGATGACCTGAATATACGCACTGGGAAAATAGAGTTTTTAGGCTGTTGGATCTTGGAAGCCATTTGTGCTTATACCAATGAAAAGTTGTATTCCAGCCTCACTGTTGTCAGGCGTGTTGTCCAGGGTGTACTGAAGCACAAGAAGTTCAAAGCTACTCCTTCGTTTGTGAGGCATATTGTTCTTGTCAAGCTTACGCAGGAAGATAATGTGGCATGCTCCACAAACAAGTTTATGAGTGGCAAGGCCACAAGGTTGTCTTCATGAAGGTTCACAGGATTGAGCTGCTGCCGGGCGTCCTCGATGATGTTCATGGCAAGGTCCGTCTTGTGTCCAGCCCAAATTAGATCGAGGCATGAAATACTTGCCGTAGCTAATAGTAGTTTGGATTCTGTCTAATTATCCGAACCTTGCCTGTTATCGAGCCCTCTGGGGCTAGTACTCTGTTTGAATCCGTCTATGGGAACTACTGCTACTTTTGTGTGCCCGTGAATCATCGTAATTGTTGCCGAAACAGATGCGTCCTCCCTAGTTTTATCATACGAGCAGTGTGTGTTTTGATGAAATAGAGTACTCATTTGAGAACTGTGCGCCGACGTATACATAAGTACTTGTAAACACTATTGGTGCTACCCCACTTGTAAGTTGGTGTGCAAAACACGGCATATTGGCTTAGCTCGCTTCAACACTAGGCTATTGACCAGCTAACAATCAACAATCTGATGTCTGACATATAAGCAACTATGTATCTTTTTACATTGGTTCATGCAGTTAACTGAGGCCACAATGTAAATTCCAAACGTTCACACGCTAGTCCAGCGTTCATGTGGAACACTCACATTAAACTCGGCTTCATAAAAACTTGAAAAGCATAAGATAAGCAATTTTATACATCTCAATGATTCATAGAACATAACAAACATATACTAGTTCACAGCAAAAGATAAAGTTGTGAGAAGGTTTACAAATTAGTAAAAAATAAGCAAGGCTTCTCTGAGCAATGGGCCTCCCGTCAGGCTTAAATTTCCTGGAGTTCACTCTGGTTTTTTCTTGTTGCCACCATCCAGGGTTAGGTTCTCTCATTCCAGAATAACCAATTATAATTGTGTTCTCAGCTGGAATGCTGAACTGAACCATGTAGTGTACTAACCAGCCGAAATTCTTGTGCATTTCACTAAATTTAAGCACCGCTATTTGCAGAAATAAGCATACCACAATGCCTCTTGTCCGTGCATCTGTCCAAAAAACTACCGTGCAGCCGTGCCAGCTAGTCCTCGGTCCATGGATGAACTGGTAGAAAGTGCATTCCGCACTAGGATGCAGTTGTTTTCGCTCGTCCCTACACTGCAATCAGGAAGTAAAAAGTACGAATCAACTTCTTTTATATTGCGTTGATCATTCTACCTAGTAACTACCAATGTAGGAATACCTGGAAGACGGGTGGTTAGAGGACGGCAACGAGGGATAGCCATCTCATTTTGCGCAGTTCTACTAAAACTGAGGCGTGTGCTTTTGACTGCGCGGATAGAAACGATACGGAGACACGGATAGAAACGATACGGAGACATACATCCCAAAACGATATGGAGACAGACATCCCTGTTTGCGCAAATACGAAATACGGTTATTTAAACAGTGACAGATATTTGCAGTGGCGTATGATTAACAGCAGCATCTATTGTGTTATAATTGGCACTAGATTGACAGTATGAAAGTGTCCTTAAGTAAGTAGCATCACATCACATCAACACTGCCACTAGATTAACATGCAGAACAATAGCATTAGTATTACTATCATGAGAGTAGCACATGGTCAGTAAATGTGCAATCAAACTTGTGCAGTTCCATTGGGATGAAGCAATGTTAGTGATGTGAGATTTAAGTGTAACTGCAAAAACAAAATTCACGGGAAATAAAGCAAGACGTAAGCACTTCATAAAATGGTGGTGGCATTGATTCAATTTATCGACGACACTAGGCCATTACTTATAGTGACATTACGTAGCATTGCTTAATGATTCATGTGATTTTACATTAACGGTAGTGATATGGGCGTAGGGACAGCAGAGGCATAAAGTGGTGAAGCATACGTGGTTGCCGAGAGCGGCAAACACTCAGGCAGCATGTCTGCATTTGTCCCATTTTTTATCTCCTCGGCGACATTTTCCTATGTGAGCACAGGAAATCTAGACCTGCTCATTCTCATTTGTGTTGTCCACCAACACCCGTCACTTTCTTTCATTTGTGTTGTCCACCAACACCCGTCACTTTCTTTCCTTTTTCAACCAAGAGATAGGTCCACTTCCCCCCACCCTTCGCCCTCCACCATGCTTTCTTCATCTTTTCAACCAAGAGACCGGTTGGGTAGCCAGTATGTACTACTTTGCCCCGTTTCCTCTTAGAACCAAGTCCTAGATTCATGCTGCAGCTTTCCCACTTTCTTCCCTGTTTGAACCAACTCTTAGAGTCGACTATATGAACTAGCTTTACCTCTAATAATAGTAAAAGTCTAGGTGGCTTTGGAACAGCGGACGGAAGTAGAAAAAGATCCACACGAAGCCAAGTGGGGAGCTGGGGCAGTAGAGCAAGGCAGGTTTTGAAGGAATATATACATGAGGGTCATCGGCATGTGGCAAAGATGGCATCGGGAGGCCGCATCTTGGCCACAATACCGCAGCGAGGAAGAAGGGGTTGGAGGCCCTCTGGAGCCAGCGCTCTCTCGGAGAGAACGGCGCGGCCGCCGATCGGGACGCCTGGGCAGCCGTTTGTCTCATCCCTCGCCGCCGATGACAACGTGAACGATGCACCTACACCCCTGCCCCGGTCGAGGTTGTCCGGCCGAATTTGTGACCATCATTGAGCTGAGAGAGAGTGTGGCCACCTATATCTTGCTTAGATCTGGAGAGCATGAGAGAGTGAACGAGAGGAACCCTAGTAAAGCAAGCGCTAAGGCTCCTGCTTATATATATAGTGGAGTGATTTTGTTGTACCAGCTTCAAAAAAATGCGCTCCTACGTGTACCCGTGAGTGGGTGTGAGAGAACTAGTGCATGTGTGAACCGCTTCTCTTTGTGAGAGTACAATATACTATGCCCAAAGAACGTTCGCCACAAGAGTAATAGTATAAGTGTGTGACGTGTGAGCTAAAATAAAATGTGCGCGACGTCTTTTGTTTTTTAGAAGTTGTGAGGGTAGGGTGTGAAGAGCACATATGTGTGTGACGTCTACCTGCAGATAGACGTTGGGTGCGAGAGGACTCGGGAGGGTGCGTGTGCGTGAGAGAGACGGGGGACGTATCAGTGCAATGCATGTGTCCGTAAATCATTATCCGACAAACGTTCGCCACAAGCCTTTTCCTAACGAACGCCGTAAGAACCGTTAGATCGGCATTCGACAGTGTCAGTTTTTCCATGTCATTTAACAGAACAGGCACTCCTCCTACACACAAATCTGCCACGTGAGTGTAAGCAACTGCCGAATGCTCCCTCCGTTCCAAAATGCAGTGCATATAGCTTTATTGAAAATTGGAACCTCACAAACTTTTACCGAGTTTTCGTGTACCAAATTGCACATGTAGAATACATTGTATATATTATTTCATTCATCTTCGAGAGGTAACTATAAAGATGGGGGAGGAGTCTACAAAGAATGACCATCGTATCACCTGCAACAATTTCAACCATCCTTTGGTGTGGACGAATATCATAGGAACTCTATATGATATGATTTTTATAGGATTTTTTCCTTTACAGCCAATTGGTTCATAGGAATAGATTCATATACGCCACATTTCAAAGGAAATAAACATGATATCATTTCTATAGCTTTAGAGCCACTTGGTTGATATGAATGGATTCCTATAATCCCATAATTTCAAAGGAAAATAAACATTAGCGTATATTCAATAGAAAAGTTCATATGATATGAACCAAATTACATCTCTTTTCTAATCCCTCCTCATAGGAATTGAGATGCATGTCATCTCTAGATTCAATAGAAAAGTTCCTATGATGTCAACTAAATGACATCTCTTTTCCAATCCCTACACATAGGAATTGAGATACTCCATGTCATCTCTTTCCCTACAACTTCCATGTATACATCTTCTATTCCTAAATAGCTAGTACAACCGACTAGTAGCTTTTTTCCAAGACATGTAACTACGGCACAAGAACTATATAGTGTGCGAATAACTTGAAAGATGGTCGTTGTAAGAAGCTAATCCGATAGTGCAGAGATGGAAAATCCGAGCACTACTGGCCGTTGGATATCATCAACATTCCACCAGATCTGCCACATGTACAATTTACAAGACTCCATGGTTGAACTTAAGCATAATGCACAAACCTCATAACACAAGCACTTCTCCTTTGTTCTAGAATCTTTCGTATCATAATTGATTTTTTTTTCTAAATGAATTTCCATTATTTGTTTTTTACTTTATGCTTTACAATGCACAACCCCATGAATCTTAACATTTTTATAAAACTAATTGATTTTGAATGAGATGAACTATAAGAACTAAACGAACATCTACATCATGCATATATGACTCAAAGCTTTACATGCTATAGTGTGTATTTATTCATAATTTGGTTTCGAAATCTCATGCGTTCAATGCATGTGTACCTTACTAGTTTTGAGTAGAGTAGAAAATTTCACGCGGCCCTGGGTATATCAAAATGCAGGGCCCATGCATCATTGCCTTTCGGTCGAACTTACGTCCACAATTTTTTGTACGTACTATATCTCTACTGGTCCCCGAACCCAAAATGCTGCCTCGTTCCCCTAAAACCAAGCGGCCCACACATATTTAAGGCGTCGACTCAAACTCAATCCCTCTCCCGTTTACTATGACGTGGCCCCGCACGCCTTAGTAGTACTCCTACAAACCCTACCACCGCACGCATCATCGATTTTCTTCAAGAGGATGAGGGATAAGCCGATTTGTAGTGGAGGCGCTTTAAAAAAATGATCTGTAGTGGAGAACCCTACCCTAGGGTGCCCTAGGTAGCTGCCGCATGCATCATTGGTTTTCTCTTTTCTTCATGCTCTTGCGCCCTAGAGTGAAATATTGGTTGCTTCGTCCGTCCAGCTTAACGCGGGAAAGGTGGGGCTTTGTGATTTGACCCCTCATCGCTCATTTTCTACTACTGCGGCGCTATGACCGGGGTGCCTCAAATTCCAACCGCTGCTCCGAACTGTACATGGAACAAGACGTTGGATGAGCCACATGTCGGACAAAGGGGTCCTGTTAAGTGTGTCGCCATTTCGTGTGCGGACTGACCCTACTTGAGTCGCTACGCCAACACAACAGGTGCAGCCTACCCCTTGGTTTTGCTCCTTGGTGAATCCCGGCTATATTGATCTAAAAAGATACGTACAAAACTACCCTCTCTGTCTTGTTTTTTTAGACGTCTTGGTTTATAGGGCGTGCATGTAGTTCTAGGTCATCCATTTGACTAACTAAATCTGAGTTACTATGTCACAAAAAGTATATCATTGGATTATTAAGCGGATGTAGTTTCTAAACATATACTGTTCATCACGTATATAGCCAGTTAAATTCTCAACCTAGAACGATGTGCATGCCATGTAAACCGATACAGAGGAAGTATAGTAGTAAAAATGAGGTGATTTTATCGAGCGGTCGGCGGGGGAGCATGGCCTGTCATGCGGTCCCATGTGTCCTGATGTACCAAGGCGATGCGCATGTCCCTCTTGAGGCAGAAGCAATACTACGTGGTTTGAGATGATGGCGAACCGAAGTGTGAAATAATGGTTGCTTCGTCCGTCTGGGAAGGTGTGGCATTGTGATTTGACGTCTCATTGCTCATTACTACTACTATTGGGGCGGTACGACTGGGGTGCGTTCCCCCTGCTGTTCTGCACTGTTATTTGGTGATTTTACCGAGCGAGCGTCGACGGAAGAGTACAAGACACGGCTTGGGTTTTTGCTGCTTCGCGCGATCCATCGATACAAACCCGGACTAAAAAAGGCAAGGGCGGGTCATTTCCCGCGCGGCAGGCAGGGCAGTTTGGCATAGTCTGTTCGAGGCAAGGAGCCAGGAAGGGAATCAAGCAAATAAAGGTTGAGCGACTTAGTTTTGCAAAAATCTGATTTTACGGAGTACGTACCCACCAGGGTTTATAGGGCTCATCGAAAAAACATTCGTTTTTCCGTTTTATCAGTCTCAGTTCTACTAGTAATAGTAGTACCATCACATGTTGGATTTCGAGGTGCTTTAGATCACCCGATGCAAGCAGTGTCAAGAGAAAACTCTCTAACCAAGGTAGTTGGGACGAGGAGTAAACGAAGGGAGTAGTAAAATTTTGTCTCTAACCAAGGTAGACTGACATGTATTTTTTATAGTGGCCTTGTATAAGTAAATGGAGGGAGTACTATAGGACATATATATTCCAAACAATATGATAATCTCTCTAACCAAGGTAGTAGGGACGAGGAGTAAACGGAGGGAGTAGTAAAAAATTCTCCTCGTCCTGCAAGCCATCGCGCGCGTGGGCGAGGGAGTGGGCGTAAGGCGTAGTAAGCAAGCCTCATCTCATCCTGTGAGCCACCGTGCCCCTGGGCGGGGGAGACGGCGTACTAAGCAAGCTTCTGCTCGTTCTGCGAGTTGACGGGACACATCAAAAGTACTCCAGTGTATAGAGCCTTGCCTCTAAGGTAGGCCCCACATGGTTTGCCTCTTTTTTAACATAACGCGTCAAGTCGCAATTTGTTTGTTCACCCGTGGTAGCCGATCCTCCCTCAATCTAGTGGACAACCAGTACACGTGTCAAGTTAACACGTGGGCTGCCTTTTCGTACAAAAATGAGCTCCACCGTGTACCCGCGCGGGTGTGGTTGGGAAAGAGACGGGAGTACGTGCGCCGTGCGTGCACCTCTTCTCTTCGTGCACGTCCCCCACCTACGTGGGTGTGTGTGAGAGGGACTATAGAGATACAAACCTAGACATAATGCGTCGTCCATCACCATGCCTCTGCCCAGTCCGAACACTAGTCACCACCACGCCCCACTCCTCCTCACCTTATCACTCATCTTTCTCCCTCCATTTTTATATACAAGGCCACTATCAAAATTACAATTTGCAGATATACAAGGCCACTAACACTAATCGATGCAATATTAATGGTGTTTGACTCGTAGTACTACTAGCAAAGGAGGACATTAATTATCCCTTGCATGCATGCGGGAGTGTGAGCATTGACTTGATGTGCATGAAAGATAAGAATACACATTAATGTACACGGCAAACAAGGAAACAAGGTGGCTTGCAAAATTGAGTTAGAAGACATTAATTATTTCCTTGGTACCTGTAATATGGGTTTGTGGCCTTGTATACGAAAATGGAGTCCGATAAAATTCTCGAGATACCATTTACCCGATAAAAATTCTCGAGCAATCATTAGTTTTTACAAAATGGGATTACTCCTGCATGGGTCAATCACAACAAATGTTTTGTAAAAAAATGCATCTTGATGTTCCGTGCAATGCACGGGCATCTTGCTAGTCCATGAAAACAACACATCGCAAAATTCCATGGTGAACGAGGGATTTGAATCTGTTGGGAGGGGCTGTTTGGATCTTGCCCGGGGTAGCCAAAATATTGGTGACCCTTTTGTCCATCGGTGCCTTTGCCACCGACGAACGAGGAATGGCTCGGGGTCTCATGCATCCTCCAGCGCGCACGTTGGAGACGAGCTCGCACAAGTTGTGTTCTTTTTGTCCCACCACGCCGCCCGAGCTGCCCGCAGACCGACTGGCGACCCGCAAATTATGCCATCCAACCGTAGCCGCACACATTATGACAGCAAGTCAACCAACCGGACAAAATTCACGCAAACACGGTGATATTTCATATAAACAACGACGGAAATCATATAAGATACCGGATTTTCATACAAACATGACGGATTTCATTACATTCAAATGAACTACGCGGTGCTAGTTCTAGACAGCACAGGTATATAATACCTGGCCTAAATGGTCGCCCGTCGATCGATTTGTGTTCCTCATGTCCGGCAGCATGATCATCGGATTGCCAGGAGCCCCGGAGGTATATGTAGGGTCGACGAAGGTCCTCGCAACAAAAGGATCTGGCAAGACACCTGCTGTTTACGCCAGCGTCGCCTCTGTGGTGGCCTTCATGGGACCCAAGCGGCGGCGGCCTCCCGTGTTCTACTTCTCCTCGATGATGGCGGCGGACGCAGAGGCGCTGGCCACCGACTCGTCGCTCTCCGTGGAGCCGGCTTCTGTCACTGCTTGCATGGCGCGGCCGCTGGCATGGGAGTCTCGGCCATAGAAACGGGATACGTGGTACGAGGCGGCAGTGTGGATGGCAGCAACGATGCCCGTGCGCCACTCCTCGTCGAGCTGGCCTGGAGCGGCAAGTTGTTGAACTGCGCACCGGCTTGGGGCGGCAACTGGCTCCGTCGGGCGAGGGGATGGAGGTGGATTAGCAAGCTGCATAGCTCGTATCCGGTGGGCTCAGCGGGCCACCCAGCCGGCTTGGATGCGGAATAACTACTATTCGTAAGCCATTGTAAGAGTGGACAAAATGGTGAAGGAGGAGATAGGGGAGCGGCGGAGGTGTGCGATTCTTGGCCGGCGTTTGGCCTCATTTAAATAGGAGATTAAATAGACGGCGGACGGGAGGAGCTCGGCTGGCGTTGCGTTTAATGTCGGCCTGGTCATGAACGGACGTGTGTCCAGAGTGGGTTTCTCAGCTTCCACACGGGCGGGTTTCATGGAGGCGTTTGAATGCGGCAAGGAGACGTGTTCAGCCGGGCGTGCAGTGAGTGGCGCCCTCAACTCTGACGTAGGACAGTGCGCCATTCTTCCACTGACGTGTGGGCTCTTTGGGTACATGGCCTGCATGTCAGTGACCCAACGCAGGCAGCGCACAGACGTGGAACCTTTGGTGGGCCAGGGCGGTCAGAAGTGGGCATTTCATAAACCGATGATTGTTCATTGAGTGTGACATCATCCTTTTCATGTTGATAGCCCGTTCGATACATTGTGATTCATAAAGACTGCAACAAACATCAATGTTCTGCTTATCACAGATAAGATTGACTAATACCCGTAACAATCCATGTCCTTAACAAAGGGTGCATGCACGTATAGGTTGAGCGTGTGTCTTGCGTCGTGTGTTGTGTGCATGCAGGCGTGCGAGTGTTGCGTGCGTGCAAGGTTACATTTCAGTGTTGCATGCATGTGTGTGTACGTGCGCGTGTTCGTGAGTGCATGTGTACGCGTCAGTGTTGCACGCCGGCATGCGTGCGTGTGTTCGTTATGTGTATGTGTCAGTGTTGCACGCCTGCATGCGTGCGTGTCTTGCGTGCGTGCATGTGTACGTGCGGGGTGAGGCTACATGTCAGTCGACTGATTTTTCATCTCTGGTCATCAGATTTTCCAGCCGTTGGATACGAAATCAAGGGCCTGCAGTTTATCATCGAACTCCACCCCCATGAGCCGCCAGCCACCACCGGCCGAACCGCCGGCCCCCACCGCCAGCGGCCGGCCCGCGCCACCACGCCGCCCC